>OX439477.1:27019689-27619689 GCA_949320105.2 Crepidodera aurea
AATTAGGGGTGAAGAAATTTAAAAAATATATGAACAAATGGAAATTGAAAAACTGAAAATTGACAAAGATAAAAATATGTTAAAATTTATGACTAAAACAGGAAATTGCGCTTTAAAATGATTAATCTCGGCTTGGAAAAAATATAACGCAGAATACTACTATAATTCTATCTCCATAAAACAAGAAGAAATCATAGAATTTTAAATGTAAATTATTAATAAATACTGATGTTATTCCCTGTCTCTAAAAAACTGCATAAATCAATAAAACTAAAAACAAATTAAACAAATCATTACGCAAAAATTAGGGCGTCACTAGCAGCCAATCAACAAATCAGCTGGCCCGACAAAGAACTCCTTATGTTGAACAATATTCGATATTTGAAGAAATATATACTTACTCAAAAACTTCTCTGATTAAAGGGACATGGTAGGGTAAGATGCGGGACTACAACAGACCTCAAGAGTCCCAGTAGCCCAGACATTCTTGAAAATCAACCATAATCTGCTTTTTGATAAAAATAACCGATTTCATCTGAAACCGATTCTGTTCTCTCTCTCTCTCATCTGAGGGTAAATTAGCGGGGGTGCCACTAATGATCGCCAGAACACACGCAGAACAACTGCCACAAACACGTTTGTCTTTTGTTCACCTAAAAGTGATTCCCATTTATTATGGTAGCTTAAGGAAACTGTGCTGGGACACGAAGATGATGGACCCGACAGAGATGGAAGACAATGTGCCTGCGACACACTTTGATGGAATATAATGGATAATGTCCACGGTAATCATGGAGAAAAAATTGTATAAAATAATGGGCCTGGAGTCGAGTTTTTGTCCTATGTTGATATTGTCACGATACCGAAGGAGGTAAAAAAAATCAATGTTTCCTACGGGGAAATAAGGTACACGGATAAAATCATCAGCTTGGAGTTTTACTTCACAAAATATATTTTATTCTTATGTACGTAACATTTTAGTTTAAAATCATACCTACTTATTATAATTAAGGGAACAGTTCATTTGATGTACCTGAAAAGTTTTCAGTTTCTCGTTGCCAATTCATTTGCTTAAAACAAAATGGTCATGCTTTTGATCTATGGTGAGGTTAATCCTCACATCTCATGACTATCTTCGACTTGTAACAGTTTCATCTTGCCAAAATTTATTTGGTGTATGTCCCTCGTTGATCCATGTTTCATCTAAATAAAATATATTTCTTCTTTGGTTTCTCATTTCTTTTATAGTCCTTAGGTAATTTCTTCTCCATACTACAATATCGCTTCTTTCTATTAAAATAGACTTTCCATAGAAAACCTATTTCTTTTAAAAGTTTCCATAGTGTGCTTCGACTCATTTCAGGGTAATCCTTATCATCTCGAACCGTAGCAAGAACTTTGTCTACTGTCGGAAATTCTTTTCTAAAGAAGAACGCATGCACTTTCCTTCGAAGTCTTTCTTTCAAATGATTTTCTATTTGAAATTTTGGTTTTCCTGGAGCTTTACGTGCTGTTTGAAACTCGCCACATTTCTCTTCTTTAACAACTCTGTAAATCGTAGATTTCCCAACACCAAGCGTACTACTAACTAATTCCACTGTGTCATCAACACTTTTACATAAATGTTTGCCTGTAAATGATTTAAAACAATTAAATATTAATGTTTTTTCATTAACTGTTAAAGGACCGATTTTTTGTCGTTTACGCGGTACTTCCAAATTTTTCATGATGACACTAGAATTCACAATAGACTGCACACTGCACCTTGCATGTTGCAACTAAACGACATTTAGTAAGCTGTCAAGAATACACAACTGGACCTCCTTACTAAGGGATTTATCTACTTATAATTCGATTACTGTAAGAAATTCTTGGAATTAAAATAAAACAAAATTGGCAAATAGGTACTTATTGAAAATAATCTTAAGATACGGCTATGTTATCTTTAATACACACGGCTTTTGGCCTGTCTAAACCTTTTTCTATTGTTCTGTACAGCTTATGGTTATAAAAGACCAATAAAAGACCCAAAACTTGTATTAGCTCAGGTACATTTATGACAATTTTAGGAAATATTTAGATTATTCCGTAAAAATATTTAAAATGACCGTACTAAGTTTTTCATTAGAAATGCTGTTTTATTACTCTCTCATACATAAAAATAGACCATAGCCAATAAAAAAAAATTAAACTTTAAATAGACAACAACTTTTCCCGTTTGACACTCAAGTTTTCATTTACAAAATACATTATTTAGTTTTTTATTATTATTATAATTAAGGGAACAGTTCATTTGATGTACCTGAAAAGTTTTCAGTTTCTCGTTGCCAATTCGTTTGCTTAACAAAATGGTCATGCTTTTGATCTATGGTGAGGTTAATCCTCACATCTCATGACTATCTGAAGAATTAGATGTATAATAAATTGTAGTAGGTAAGTAAAATTTACATAGTTCAATATTTCAACAGGATAATAATAATATAGATCAGTTACACTTCAAATGGAACAAGTCAATAGACAGTTTATAAGATGTGGAACATAAAACATGAAAATACAAAAAATATAGGAAGGAGAAAAAAAAAAAAATAAACGTACCTATATCTATAATTTAACAGTTAAAATGTATACGCCAAATATTCTTCAACAGAATAAAAACAGTTATCCATCAATAACTTTTCTACTTTTTTCTAAAATAGTTTCAAAGGTCCTATTGATTTCATAATATTAGGAAGTTTATTATAAACAGAGTTATGTGTTGGTATCATCAAATCATTTCGAGTTCGAGTTAAATAATTATGGTAGAAGTTATTAGTACGAAAATGTTCTAGGTTTGATTTGACATAAATTAAAAGCTCTAGAATATAAATACAAGAAAGTGATAATATACGAAGTTCCTTAAACTTTTCTCTGCATGACTGCCTATACCTCAGTGACGCTATATTTCTTAAAACTTTTTTTTGAAGTTTAAAAACCCTCTATACATGAGCTGATGAGCCCTAAAAAATTAAACCATATCTAATGAGAGAATAGTAATGTACGTAATAATATGTCAACAAAACAGATTTATTAGTTATATTTCTAAGCCTAAAAAGTGCAAAACATGCAGATGAAAGTTTTTTACACAGTATATCAATATGAAATTCCCAACTTAAAGAGTTATTTATGTGAACACCTAAGAATTTTGTGGACTGTAGATTGTCTATCTATTCTCAATAACTTTACATTTTATTTCAGATTCAGTAGTGATTGTCTATGGTGAAAATCAATTAGCTAATGAAAATTTTATGGAATGATAAAAATGTTCCTTTATAAACTTACCAGGAATTTTATATATGACTGACAAATGTTTTGGGGCAATCAATCAAGTCCCAAATGACATGAGTTTCCCAATATATTGTAGTGTGTAAGTTAGGTTATAGTTTGTTATAGTGTAATAGGGAGTTTTTTGTTTGACAGTAGTTAGGGAAAAAGGGTTGTCAATTATTTAGAAAATTAAAAAAAATGTCAGATTATTATGAACTCACCAAATACCCTGAGATATGTAAATAATTATATTTAATAAAATAATTTAAAAATATAAAGGTCTTAATAATAATTAAAATATATGTCGCCAACCAACGTGGGGCCTTTATATAAAAGAAAATAATAAAAACGTGTAAAAAAAATGTACTTAAGAAGTGGAAACAAAAAGATGGATGGAAGATCAGATGATCGAATTATGCAAATGTTAATTGCTATGAATGAAAATCTAAACAGAAATCAAGAAAAGATGGAGAATAATATAGAATGAAATCAAGAAAAGATGGAGAATTACATAGAAAGAAATCTAGAAAAGAATAGAATGGAAATGGAAAATCAATTCAAAAGAAATAATGAGGAGATGATAATTTTAATAAGAAGAGGAATTGAAAGAGTTGAAGTGAGATTAGAGAAACAAGAAAAGGAAACAGAAAAAAAAATAGAAGAAATTAGAGAAGAAGTAGAATTTGCTATTAATGCAGTGGCTAATAGAGCAGATAAAAATCAGGAAGCATTAAAAAAAGATATTCAGGAAAATAAGGACATACAAGAAAATAAAGAAGAATGTAAAGTAGTTTTAAAGCAATTAGAAGATATGCTAGAAGTCCAAAAACAGAACAATATGTGAGTCATAAAAGAAACGTAATGGTAAAGAAAACAAAATTATTTACAATTTACGAAGAAGAAGAAGAAGGAGAAGAGAAAGGAGGAAAAGAAGAAGAGAAATATGATAAAGCAAAGATACATGCAATAACAAATAAAGTAACTGAAAACAGAAATGTACAAAATTTAGGTAATTTACATAGTAGCATATGTAATCGGTTTGATCTGCAGTATTTAGGTAATAGTGGCTGGGGGCGTATAAACCTGAAATTAAAAAAAGTTGTAAATATAAAATAATAGGATACCAAACAAAAAGAATTAGAAGAAGGAAGTAAAGAAAAAGAAAAGAAACTGGAAGAAAGTAAAAATGAAAAAAATAATAATGTTCAAATAACTCAATCAACAAAGGAATGAATAAAAATGAAATGAACATAAGTGAATAGACAAGGAACATAAATTTAAAAAAATAAATATGATTAAATGAATCTAAAATGGAAAATAATGTTTGTAACATTTAAAAATATTTTTATTCTGTTTAAAAATTTTTGAAATGTTGGGGGGGGTTATGTAGTGTGTAAGTTAGGTTATAGTTTTTAATAATTGTCAATACTCTCTTCTAATCATAGATGGCAGCACATCTAAAAATTTTATCTTATAGCGGATATAGCTACTGAATTGTACGAGTTTGGAATTTTATTTATTGGATTCGAAAAGCCCAACTGACGAAGCCGAAAGGCAGAAACCTGTCTTAGGATGTCGAATCTGATAAATTAAATTCCTTACTCGTTTTCTAACTTTGTATTAATCTCTGAAAGGGATACGAAAGAAGAGAGTGACATTTTGACTAGAATCAGTCAAATAAAAGCTTTGCAACACACAATGCAAATTGTGTATGCAACCCCAATACACCGGGAATTTTTTGCTTTTAATAATTGTCAATACTCTCTTCTAATCATAGATGGCAGCACATCTAAAAATAGGTTATAGTTTGTTATAGTGTAATAGGGAGTTTTTTGTTTGACAGTAGTTAGGGATAGAGGGTTGTGAATTAATTAGAAAATTTTAAAAATATAAAGGCCTTAATATTAAAATAATATATATTTAAAATAACTATAGAACATGATCATAATATACAATGTGGGACACTCTGTACATTAAAAAATGTATAGTATTTTATTCGTACGTGCATAATTTTAATTCAATTGCATGTCATTGCACTGCGTGACTAATTATTTTAAACCGGGAAAGGAATAATGTTGAACATAGCGATTTGATCAGGCTTTTGCCGCACCGTATTAGACCGATTAGTAACAACACGTCATCATCGTCCAAAGAACTTGTATAGATAACTTACACGTTAATTATTGTTTCGATACAATTCTTAAAAAGTTTTTTAGAATCTACGCTGATTTCGAATGGTTTTTCTTCTTTGGAAAATTCGACGGCGAACTTCTTAGTCTCCAACCTGTTACCTTTAAACTGCTTAAATGATCTTTGAACGTATTGAAAAAGGATTTTATTCATTGGAAAATCTTGCATGACATTTCTTATTTCAATTGTGTCAAATTTGACTAGTCTCTACTAGAATCTTTGTGACTTCTTGTATTTTGTATCTAAGGGTGGTTTTAATCCATTATTGTTGTGAATTAACTCCCTTAGAGTAAGGAGGTTCTTGGCCATATACCAGTGATATATTTCTCAATACACATTTGCATACCGGGTGTCCCATTTTAATCCGCCAGTAGCGATAATTCTGAAACATTGCATTGAATCAAAAAATGAAAAGTTAATGGTTCCGAGGGGGACATCTGATGCCGTAGACTTTGCCCCCCCCAGCCCCCCAAGGGGGGCGGGAACAGGGGGCAACTTTAAAATCTTAAATGAAAACCCCTATTTTTTATTGCAGATTCTGATAGAGGGTTAAAAAGTATGTAAGTTTTATCCGAAACATTTCTTTTATTGGTCGAGAGATGGCGCTGCAAATGTAAAAATTAGGTTTTTTGTCAATTAAATTGCGAAAATCGTCACGTAATTAACTGTTATTATTACTTAAGACTTACTCACAACCTTACAAGGTTGTTTTTTTTCTCAGCCTGCCCAAATACTACCAGCCCCCCCCGGAGGGGCTATGGGGGGGGGCGGTCAAACACTGTTTGAAAAAAAAATGACATTCTTTTTTGAATTATTTTACCATTATTTAATTTGAAAAATAAGTACTCAATCGTTATTTTTGAGTACTTTACGTCTTTGTAGGGGGGGGGGGTAGTATTTGGGCAGGCTGAGAAAAAAAACAACCTTGTAAGGTTGTGAGTAAGTCTTAAGTAATAATAATAACAGTTAATTACGTGACGATTTTCGCAATTTAATTAACAAAAAACCTAATTTTTACATTTGCAGCGCCATCTCTCGACCAATAAAAAAAATTCATTTCGGAAGCTCATTGTGGTTTGTATTTTAATTTCTCTCTCTTTCCACTGGATTAAAACCACTTAGTTGTTAAAAAAGTTTTTTTATTGACGTTTCGGCTTTCCAGATCGAAAGCCGTTATCAAATTTATTTATTTTATGTCATTTTGATAACGGCTTTCGATCTGGAAAGCCGAAACGTCAATAAAAAAACTTTTTTAACAACTAAGTGGTTTTAATCCAGTGGAAAGAGAGAGAAAATAAAAAAAATGTTTCGGATAAAACTTACATACTTTTTAACCCTCTATCAGAATCTGCAATAAAAAATAGGGGTTTCCATTTAAGATTTTAAAGTTGCCCCCTGTTCCCGCCCCCCTTGGGGGGCTGGGGGGGCAAAGTCTACGGCATCAGATGTCCCCCTCAGAACCATTAACTTTTCATTTGGAACACTTTTTGATTCAATGCAATGTTTCAGAATTATCGCTACTGGCGGATTAAAATGGGACACCCGGTATATTAATTGTATTAAATGAAGAAAATGAAAGTGATTTACCCCTAAAAACCATCTAATTACGGCAACAGCGCCACCACGGCGTCAATTCTCCTTTTCCTTTTCGTATCACGTCACCTTTTCAGTAATTAATCTTTTTCTGATTGCCTAACTTTGACATATATATTAGGCCCCGGTGTCGACGTGTTCCAGGTAACGCTGAAGCGTTGCGAGAGTGTAAGTTACGTCACGAATGGTGGATCGTCTACTTCCATGTGTTTCTGTTCCCGATTCCATGGAACGGATGGGGATTAACGTCCAATTCGAAGGACCAAAAGTTGCTGTTAAAATTAAGTTTGAATTTTTTGGAAATAAAAAAAGTTTGTTATAATTTTTTGATTAAGGGAAAGTTTAACTTTAAAGACGTTTGAATAAAAATATAAAAAACTTTTGTTTGGTATAGTCGAACTCAATCCTTTATGAGAAT
The DNA here is from genome assembly GCA_949320105.2 of Crepidodera aurea. Lineage (NCBI taxonomy): Eukaryota > Metazoa > Arthropoda > Insecta > Coleoptera > Chrysomelidae > Crepidodera > Crepidodera aurea. The sequence continues at coordinate 27,027,194 of OX439477.1, forward strand.
GAAAAAACAGCAAAGGCTTACCGCCAATAATAATAATAATAATATACGCCCTGCAATTCACTCCCTTACGAGTGAACCCCAGAAGCTCTGCAGCTTGTGCGGGGGAGGGACGGCTATTATTATTATTTGCCGTGGCACTCTGGGGCGACTTACTGATGCTTGATGGCGCATTTGCTTTACAGTTGTGGGAAAACCCAGAAAAACCACACAATAGAACAAATACTCATGAATCTGGACATTTTTGAGCATTTTAAAGTCGAAAACACGGTACACTGTCCATATACATAAAAATAAAATAATATTTTGGCTATTAGGACCACTGTGCAAAGATTCAATAACCAACTTAGCTGGATATCGCTATAGGGGAGAATGGCGTATAATTATTAATTATGAATTTACATTTTAATTTCTATAACGCATATTAGATTTGAATTACTAATTAAAATTTTGTCTTAAATTAATTTAACTAAACTGTGGGGTGTGAGGTTACACTCATAAGAGGCGACAATGGAAGTGTGGTTATAGTTTTTACATTTTCAATTGCAGAAACAAAATTCTCAGATGCGCAGACAGATTACTTTGGCGGCTTGCAGATGTGCCGACAAGTGGCTTTGTCGGTATTAGCGACTTGTATAAAGCGGGATCATTTTGTTCTGCAATTAAAGTAGGAAGTAGGAAGTTAGACAAATATTGTCTTCAGTAGTGAGGGCTAGGAAAATATTCATACAGTGATACACTGCTTGTGTTCGCACTTGATTTTTGATTTAGTGAATAGTAGGTGGTAGGTGATTCGTGGCATTAGTTTATTTCAATTAATATTATTCTTGGCTTCCGTGTATATACATACTTTTTTTTATTTTGAAACATTGTTACAGTGTACTTCTTATTTATTTATTCGGTGTCAATTTCAATATGTTTCGTCCTTGGGAAAATACAGTTTCTTTAAGTGGATCTAAAGAATCGGAACAATCATTAAATGATATTCCAATGGATTATGTGGTATCAGGTTGTAGTCCCAAAGATTCCTGGCATCAAAAAGGGGCCACGAGGTATTGCGCCTTCCGCCCTATTTTTGTGTATTTAACCCCATATAATTAATTTGGGGACAACTTAAAAAAAGAATAAGGCGTCATAACGTGTTTCCCAAATTTTATGGGTTGATAGCAAAGTACCCCGCACAAAAAGATAGGAAATGGCCGCTCGGTCAAATTGTCTGAATTTTTGATATGTTATACATTTTGTCATTCTGAACAAAAGTCTCAATGGGCACTAAGCTCCAAAGTCCATGGTTTGGCTGCTATGGAGCTCCGAAGCTCCGTGACTCCACTCATATTTTAATTATTTTAATGTATGCCCTTAAGTTTTTGAGGATGCTGAATTTAAATATGATGTCAAATCCTTTTTAAAAATCATATTTTAATTATTTTAATGTATGCCCTTAAGTTTTTGAGGATGCAATTATTAAGTAATTAAGAATAGTTATATGAAAAAGAGTAGTTGGGCTTAAAAATTCAAATATAATGTGATACTGAAAAATTGTCAGTTGGAAAAAATCATTTGACTGTAAGGTGACAGCTGTCAACTGTCAATTTCATTGGTTTCAACAAACGTATTTTAAAATCATGTTTCAATTCAGAGTCTTCAAAAACATAAGTTCCTATTCCTTAATTTAAGATTTATTTTTTTAAGAGCAGTTGACAGCTATTTGTGATATGCATTTTAAAGGTTTCTATACGATGGTGGAGTCACGGAGCTTCGGAGCTCCATAGCAGCCAAACCATGGACTTTGGAGCTTAGTGCCCATTGAGACTTTTGTTCAGAATGACAAAATGTATAACATATCAAAAATTCAGACAATTTGACCGAGCGGCCATTTCCTATCTTTTTGTGCGGGGTACTTTGGTAAAAGAAGAAATTAACAAAATTTCTGGTCTGACGGAACAAGAAGATGTTCAGTAAATGTTCCTTGTAACAAGGGAACTCGACTTACAATTCTTCACTGTGGATCGGACTCAGGGTGGGTACAAAATTGCCTCAAACTCTCTGGAAAAAATTTGGAAGATTGTAATTTAGATTACCACAAAAATATGTCTGGAGAAAGTTTTGAAGATTGGTTTGAAAATCAGCTGTTAAACAATATTGAAGAGAATAGCATCATAGTGATGGATAATGCTTCATATCATTCTCGCTTAATAGAAAAAGTTCCCAATACCAACTCAAATAAGTCTGAGATTCAGGAAGTTTTAAGAAATCATGAACTTTATTTCGAAGAAAATTATACAAAAAAACAATTGCTTCAAGTATTAGGCACACAATCATTTGAAAAAAAATTCTTTATTGATGAAATGACATCAAAAAGGGGCCACGAGGTATTGCGCCTTCCGCCCTATTTTTGTGTATTTAACCCCAATAGAATTAATTTGGGGACAACTTAAAAAAAGAATAAGGCGTCATAACGTGTTTCCCAAATTTGATGGGTTGATAGCAAATTTGGTAAAAGAAGAAATTAACAAAATTTCAGCTGATGATTGGCAGAAAAAAATCAAACATGTCATCAAAGAAGAAAATTCTTATGTAACGAGTCCGACCCAATTTATTATCAATGTTGATGACAGTAATTCCGATGGTGAGGGTTGAGATAGGGTAGGTAAGCTTAATTAATTTATAATATTTATGACTTTATTCAACGTGTTTTTAATTTTAGAATTAAAATTTGAGACAAAATTTTAATTAGCAACGTTTCTGAATCTCACAAGAGATCAGAAAATGAAGCTATAGGCCAGGTGGAGTGGTTAACCTCTATTCAAATCTAATATGCGTTATAGAAATTAAAATGTAAATTCATATTAAAGAAAGTTAATCAATATAGAAATTTTACGCAAATTATCCCTAACGATCTCCAGTAACTTGGTTATTGAATCTTTGCACAGTGGTCCTAATAGACAAAATATCATTTTATTTTTATGTATATGGACAGTGTACGGTGTTTTCGACATTAAAATACTCAAAAATGTCCAGATCAATCAGTATTTCTAATGGCGCTATCCGTTGCTGTTTTTATAGCGTTTTTTCTTTCTCATAAAGCGGTGGGTTCTACTATACAAATATTTCCTTGTCAGAACAAAATATTGTTGTTTTTTTTTTTTTTTTTTACTTCAGTGTCAACGGCATCGACTACTCTGGTCATTAGCCTCGTGTTCTGTATAGGCTTGTGGTCGAGTGGGGAATCGCACCTGGTATATGAAAATCAATTTCTAAATTTTTAATTAATTAAAAATCAGAAAATAATTTCTGCCGACGGTGAGATTCGAACCCACAACCCTTGGATTATGAGTCCAGTGCTCCACCACTGAGCCACCCACTCCCCTCAATATTGTTGTTTTTTTTTTTTTTTTTTTTTACTTCAGTGTCAACGGCATCGACTACTCTGGTCATTAGCCTCGTGTATAGGCTTTGTTACTGTTTCCCAGCGCCACTTTAGGAATAGCACTGTTAATTAGAACCCAACAGTGAATGGTCGAGTGGGGAATCGCACCTGGTATATGAAAATCAATTTCTAAATTTTTAATTAATTAAAAATCAGAAAATGATTTCTGCCGACGGTGGGATTCGAACCCACAACCCTTGAATTATGAGTCCAGTGCTCCACCACTGAGCCACCCACTCCCCTCAATATTGTTGTTTTTTTTTTTTTTTTTTTTTTTTTTACTTCAGTGTCAACGGCATCGACTACTCTGGTCATTAGCCTCGTGTATAGGCTTTGTTACTGTTTCCCAGCGCCACTTTAGGAATAGCACTGTTAATTAGAACCCAACAGTGAATGGTCGAGTGGGGAATCGCACCTGGTATATGAAAATCAATTTCTAAATTTTTAATTAATTAAAAATCAGAAAATAATTTCTGCCGACGGTGAGATTCGAACCCACAACCCTTGGATTATGAGTCCAGTGCTCCACCACTGAGCCACCCACTCCCCTCAATATTGTTGTTTTTTTTTTTTTTTTTTTTTTTTTTACTTCAGTGTCAACGGCATCGACTACTCTGGTCATTAGCCTCGTGTATAGGCTTTGTTACTGTTTCCCAGCGCCACTTTAGGAATAGCACTGTTAATTAGAACCCAACAGTGAATGGTCGAGTGGGGAATCGCACCTGGTATATGAAAATCAATTTCTAAATTTTTAATTAATTAAAAATCAGAAAATAATTTCTGCCGACGGTGAGATTCGAACCCACAACCCTTGGATTATGAGTCCAGTGCTCCACCACTGAGCCACCCACTCCCCTCAATATTGTTGTTTTTTTTTTTTTTTTTTTTTTTTTTTACTTCAGTGTCAACGGCATCGACTACTCTGGTCATTAGCCTCGTGTATAGGCTTTGTTACTGTTTCCCAGCGCCACTTTAGGAATAGCACTGTTAATTAGAACCCAACAGTGAATGGTCGAGTGGGGAATCGCACCTGGTATATGAAAATCAATTTCTAAATTTTTAATTAATTAAAAATCAGAAAATAATTTCTGCCGACGGTGAGATTCGAACCCACAACCCTTGGATTATGAGTCCAGTGCTCCACCACTGAGCCACCCACTCCCCTCAATATTGTTGTTTTTTTTTTTTTTTTTTTTTTTTTTTACTTCAGTGTCAACGGCATCGACTACTCTGGTCATTAGCCTCGTGTATAGGCTTTGTTACTGTTTCCCAGCGCCACTTTAGGAATAGCACTGTTAATTAGAACCCAACAGTGAATGGTCGAGTGGGGAATCGCACCTGGTATATGAAAATCAATTTCTAAATTTTTAATTAATTAAAAATCAGAAAATGATTTCTGCCGACGGTGGGATTCGAACCCACAACCCTTGAATTATGAGTCCAGTGCTCCACCACTGAGCCACCCACTCCCCTCAATATTGTTGTTTTTTTTTTTTTTTTTTTTTTTACTTCAGTGTCAACGGCATCGACTACTCTGGTCATTAGCCTCGTGTATAGGCTTTGTTACTGTTTCCCAGCGCCACTTTAGGAATAGCACTGTTAATTAGAACCCAACAGTGAATGGTCGAGTGGGGAATCGCACCTGGTATATGAAAATCAATTTCTAAATTTTTAATTAATTAAAAATCAGAAAATGATTTCTGCCGACGGTGGGATTCGAACCCACAACCCTTGGATTATGAGTCCAGTGCTCCACCACTGAGCCACCCACTCCCCTCAATATTGTTGTTTTTTTTTTTTTTTTTTTTTTTTTACTTCAGTGTCAACGGCATCGACTACTCTGGTCATTAGCCTCGTGTATAGGCTTTGTTACTGTTTCCCAGCGCCACTTTAGGAATAGCACTGTTAATTAGAACCCAACAGTGAATGGTCGAGTGGGGAATCGCACCTGGTATATGAAAATCAATTTCTAAATTTTTAATTAATTAAAAATCAGAAAATGATTTCTGCCGACGGTGGGATTCGAACCCACAACCCTTGGATTATGAGTCCAGTGCTCCACCACTGAGCCACCCACTCCCCTCAATATTGTTGTTTTTTTTTTTTTTTTTTTTTTTTTACTTCAGTGTCAACGGCATCGACTACTCTGGTCATTAGCCTCGTGTATAGGCTTTGTTACTGTTTCCCAGCGCCACTTTAGGAATAGCACTGTTAATTAGAACCCAACAGTGAATGGTCGAGTGGGGAATCGCACCTGGTATATGAAAATCAATTTCTAAATTTTTAATTAATTAAAAATCAGAAAATAATTTCTGCCGACGGTGGGATTCGAACCCACAACCCTTGGATTATGAGTCCAGTGCTCCACCACTGAGCCACCCACTCCCCTCAATATTGTTGTTACTAGACTTCTTGTTGTAGGAAAGATTTAATGTAATTTTATAAATTGTAAAAGTTAAAAATTGAAATAATTGGTTGTAGAGAAAGGTCCATAAAAATTTTAACGTAAACTATTTTAATCAAAAACAATATGTTAATTTACAAAGAAAAATATTATGTCGAGCATAATCCAATTTTATGTATATTTTTAGTTGAATAAAGTTTTGTTCATTTTATTCCTATCAGAATTCATAAAGCCAAAATGAGAAAATCGCTATGCAAATAAGCTGACTGGCTGCAACGCTAGTCCCTCTATAATTAGATTAGGTAAGTAAAACAATTGGGAAATTAATTTTTATTCGCCAACTTAATTTATCAGGAAAGACGCCCGACGACGGAATTTGAGCGATACCGAGGATGAAATTATTAACTTTTTAAAACAATATTCCTCTAGCTGATGTCAACTTTATAATTAAAACGGGAAACTTTATCAATTTAGATTTTTCCTTTTTTTTGTCAATGGAAAGTTTCGTTTTTTAAGAAAGTTAAAATTCTGATACCTGGACGTTTTGTTTACGTTTGTTTCAATTAAAAACGTTTAAATTAAAAAATAAAAGCAATTTAAACATTAATCTATATACCACATCTGTGGATATGGATATAGGATTTTATGTCAGAACGAGAAGATCTCGTAATATTTTTTTATTTATTTAATTTTTATTATCAAAATGATGTAATATTATGTTTAACTCAGATAACTCCGTTTAAAATTACGATAAAACAGGCATATAATTAAATATATTGTTATAATAATTGTGATTATATGATATAAATTTATTTGACTATTATTTGAATTTAGAATTTTGAATAATGTTCTATAATTTTAATTTGTTCTTTAAATTTAATAATTTTTTTAATACCACCACGACTATGCTCAAATTGATATCTGTAAATCTTTCTAATCTCAGGGATTCTGTAATTGTGAGTTCATGTTCTTATAACTTCCCCTTAATCTACGCTACTGATAGTCTCTGTATTTGGCACAAAATAAAATGTTGTTTCATAATTTAGAATGAGTTTATTTTAATAGAAATTCAAAAAATTTATATACACAGATCAGACTATTGACTATAATGAGTTACTTTCACGCCCACACACTCAATGATATCTTATATCTAAATTTGGCGCAATAAATTTCAACTTAACTAAGGTTGGCACACCCGAAATACTAAACAGTGATTAATACGTCTATCTTAACCCCACAAATATGCGTACCTCATTCTTTGTTTCTGGTCTGCAGTATGTGATAATTGATTATAATGAATTGATACCTTTGAATATCCTTATTTCTTCTTCTTCTCCCTCGTACAAACAGTGATGTGTTATAACTAGATTTCTAGTTATGTGATGTTTCCACTTTCTGTTGGTTTTTTTTTACGATTTTAATATCCAGATGATATCCACAACAAGCCAAATAACTTCCAGGTAAGTTGTTAAGGTATTATTTAATACTAACCACTTATTATTCATATACAAATTCGCCGTAATAATTGTACTCCCAGAATATAAATGTACTTCTTTAAAATTTGTAACTTTTCCTTAATAATTTTTTTAACTTTTCAAAAATTTATTTTCTTAAATTTTTCTACTAAACTCCTTCTACCATTTTTTTTTACTAACTAACTTCCTTTTTAAACTTTTAACTTAAAATATTTTCTTCAATTTCCTCTACTAAAAAACTTCTACCATTCTCTCAACTAACTACCTTCTTTTTTTTTGTTGCTAGGTTCCCTTCTGACGTCATACAGAAACTCTCAAATTATTTCAAAATTTTGATTCTATTATACTTTATTATCGATTTTATGTGTTTTGAATTTCATAATTTTAATTATAACAATTAAGATACTTTCCCTTTATATTCTGGTGTTCAATTTTCTACATTTTATCAATTTATAATTTAGTTACTAAAGTTGGTATGTTGACATTTCATTTTAAATAGTTGTCACAACCCTTATTTTATTTCGCCATACAGGTTGTCTTGATATTATAATTTGTTATAAAGATTGTCCCAAAATAAATTGTTAATAAAATTTTGAATTTTGAATATGATTTAATTTTGGTTTTAAATTTTTAGATTACTATCAGAGCTTTTAAAAAGGATTTTTTTAATAATAAGGATCTCACATTAAATCAATCCCTTAGGTAAGTTCACCTTTAACGTTTCTCTTTATCTATAAATTACCATTTTGTTTATTTTTCTAAATTCTATTTTAACAATATGATTTCTTTATTTTTAGGTGACGTTCATTTTATTTTTCCTGACACATTAATTTTAAGAAGAAATATCGGATTGGCATTCCACTTACTTTTGATAATGTTAAATTCCATTACAATATCTTTACATAATATTTATAATTCATAATAAAGTATCTGGCTGCATTTTTCTAAACCTAATAAATTTGTGTGGCAGCAGAAGTTTGTCTTTACTTTTTTATATAACACTAAATAAGCTCTTTTTATATGATTTTATATCGGAGCATTTTGTTTTGTTCTGACAGCTGTGAATGTATTTCTAAGGGCCAATATAATTTTTTAATTAATTCTCAAATCTCTCATTCCTCTATAACGTTTTCGTTCGTATTACAGACTTCGAGCAATATACTGATTTTAATGTCTTTGTTCTTTGGAACATGTGTGATTTTATTTCACATCCTTAGGCAGTGTTGTTACGCCCATGGTCCTTTTTTGGAATTTTTATGGTTCAAAAAATTCCACCTTCGTGTAGTTTTCTATAGTTTTGCAAGCTTTGATTTTATTATGAAAGTGAAGATGGCGTTGGGCTCTCCTCGTTCGTGATACACTTGCTCTAACGCAAACACTTTTATCAAGAACGAGGCGGAGTCGAATTCATTTTCAGACATCCTTTAGTGATAGGATGTCGAGCTAGCCTGCTTCTTACTGATGAAGAACAATAATTCCGAAACCGGTCTAAGAATAATAACAAAATCGAAGGTTTTGGTTTAAAGCACCGACTTGGTCGGGCACCAAACCACTTGTTGAGGGATCAGATGAAGAGACCCTTTTTAAACTATGTCGTAGCTCCTAAATGGACTGTAATTTGATTTTTTGTGTCTTCCCAACTCCAAGAACAAAAACAAACACCTTCTATTTAACGGGTATTAAAATGATGAAGAAATAACTGACAAATTAACAATAAAAGTACTTGGGTATTTTACTAACCCATATTAGTAAATAACGAACGAACAACGCACAAATTATCAATAAAAGTATGTGTTAACAATCACTAAACCACATTTGTAAAAAATTATAGTAATCATTCAGAAAATATGTAATTCATAATGCGCGTTTGAGATGTTTTGTCTATGAGTGGCGGTGCAACACTAATTTTTGCTGCACTAAGGAGCACTGATTTTAAGTTTAAAATAACAATAAAGTGGACCGCCTGATTCGCAGCTAAGTACCACTGTGAAAACGAAATTTGCTGCACTAAGGAGCACTGATTTTAGGTTTAAAATAACAATAAAGTGGACCGCCTGATTCGCAGCTAAGTACCACTGTGAAAACGAAATTTGCTGCACTAAGGAGCACTGATTTTAGGTTTAAAATAACAATAAAGTGGACCGCCTGATTCGCAGCTAAGTACCACTGTGAAAACGAAATTTGCTGCACTAAGGAGCACTGATTTTAGGTTTAAAATAACAATAAAGTGGACCGCCTGATTCGCAGCTAAGTACCACTGTGAAAACGAAATTTGCTGCACTAAGAAGCACTGATTTTAGGTTTAAAATAACAATAAAGTGGACCGCCTGATTCGCAGCTAAGTACCACTGTGAAAACGAAATTTGCTGCACTAAGAAGCACTGATTTTAGGTTTAAAATAACAATAAAGTGGACCGCCTGATTCGCAGCTAAGTACCACTGTGAAAATGAAATATTTTTACGTTGCGCTGGTCAACGGAGGGTTCTAATCTGGTTTGCAGTTAGAAGCGCACTAATTAAGAAATTCGCGAAGTCTAGATTCTTTGACTTTTTCCCACCCGTCCGAGTATTCTAGAAGCTAGTTGTTATCGCGTGGGCGAATCGATTTCGGCTAAACGGGTGGATTTTTTATGTCTGTCTTTTTCTCTCACGCTGGAGAAAACAAAAATTAATTTGGTTGTGTGAAGTTATGAGATTATTGCGGACGTGACAATCTGCATGTAATACAAACATCCGTTAAGACTTCTGCGTGTCAAGCGCTGTTGTCGGATTGTTGTCGAATATTTGAAAGGGTTTGATGCGATGTTGTCGATTTGAGATTATGTTTAATTTTATTGTTGAAAATTAAACACCACTTCTGGACTTTCGTAATTCAATACCTGTTGGAGCATATCGTCCAAGGAGTAGTTGTTGAAGTCAAGACGTTGGTGCAGTGTAGGACATTTTTAATGTCTTTGTTCTTGGGAACATGCGTGATTTTATTTCACATCTTTAGGCAATTTAAAAAATTGGCATTTCGCTGACCAGATTTCACAATCAACTAGGTATGTTCTTCTATAGTTTCTCAATCTGAATTATTATGATTTTTTCGATAATTCTGTTTTAATCCATTTCTTTCAAGCTCTAACGTACTGAAAGATATTTTTATAGCTAGGATTCTATGGAAATCAATTTTAGTGATAAAATCGACCATTATGCAAATGTATTTCTGGAATTTCTGGAAATATTGTTACATCTTTTGTGAATCAAAAACGACTCATACTTACATCTTCTGAGAATTTTTATGTTAAAACTAAGTTGATTGTGATAAATACCTAGTATATATAAAGGCAAACTGAGATTTTGGAAATATTAATGAATACAACGAAATTAAAATCGTTTATCTTTAAATATATTTTATCGGTGATTCGAATTTAAAACATCAGGCCCGAGGTCAGCGATGTAAATATTTTATTTCGCTCATTTAATGGCTTCAAGCATTTTATACGTTCAGTAATAGAAATGAAATACCAATAAAATACCGAACAATGAATTCAATAAAAAAAACTCATAAAAAAATAATGAAAAGGTATAATTATTGCGTATTAATAAAAGTTGGGGAAAAATCATTTACTGCCACTAATACTGACTCAATAATCTATAAGCAAACATAATATTCTATACACGATAAAGAAGCAATTTTAAAGAATTCTGTAGTGGCTTGCTGTATTTTGAAAACGTTCTGGCTGAAAATTTTATAGCAATGTAATAAATTAACTAATTCCTCTTATCCCGAAGTTTTCTTAACAGCCCCAGCTGGACCAATTTTACTTTATCAAGTGCGCCACAAGTAAATGATCCCACTTCTGAAATTTAATTACCCCCTCGGATTTCCATAAATCGCCCAGGAAAGACTTTTCCCGATGTACAACAGGTGTTTCTCCGAGGTAACGTTAAAAACTTTTCTATTTAGTTCTTATTGTTGGGTTTTAGTTGTATTTCGCAACAGATGACAGATTTTATTTATGTTCTACGACTTGCCAAGATGCTTGTCGTACCGGAAAATCTATTCTTTTGTGTTGGAAGGACAATGTGAGCAGTGGCGTGTGTCGAGTTTTCTTTTTCAAATTTGCTGCGAGAGATTTGAAATCTGAAAACTTGAAAACTTTTCGTGTTTTCTTGATGACTATTAATGGTGGCCATGCATTAATGTTGAAAATACAGTATTGAAGAGTAGTCTGAAAAAGCTTAATTTCATGGAAAATGGTCTCTCAATTTACAATTTTTTTTTTAATTTTAGACCACATAACGTTACTTTCTTCAAGATAGACTGGATCTCTATTCTATCTCTTTTAGCGCCCACGTTCTCTAATCTCTAGCTGTCAGGTTTCCGGAAGACGGAGAAGGCGTATGTATCCCTTCGTAGAGTGAAAAATGAACGTCAAATGTCAAAAATGTACGTGAAACTTTAAAAACGAAAGATAAACTTCGAAAAACGATCGTCAAATGTCAGAAATGTACGTCAAACTTTAAAAACGAAAGATAAACTTCGAAAAACGAACGTCAAATGTCAGAAATATATATCAAACTTTAAAAACGAAAGATAAACTTTCAAAAACGAATGTCAAATGTCAAATGTCAAAAATGTACATGAAACTTTATAAACGAAAGATACACTTTTAAAAATGAATGTCAAATGTCAAAAATGTACACTAAACTTTAGAAACGAAAGATAAACTTCGAAAAACGAACGTCAAATGTCAGAAATGTACGTCAAACTTTAAAAACGAAAGATAAACTTTCAAAAACGAATGTCAAATGTCAAAAATGTACATGATACTTTAGAAACGAAAGATAAACTTCGAAAAACGAACGTCAAATGTCAGAAATGTACGTCAAACTAAAATAATTTAGGACATATCGCTTCCTGTCTTGTGATTTGCACTGTTGCCAAACTTACTGTTTTTCCGATAACACTTTGGACTTTTAACTGCGCCAACCGGTATATTATTTAATTTTTTGCTTCTACCCTTCAGTGCCAATAGTTAAAAACTATAAAATTTGAATAATTGTAAGATCCTTTGAACTTGACATCAATTGGTAATTTGCAAAGTTGTTCACTGGAACTGACAGTACTTTGACGTCTTTTTAAAGATTTCTGCAACGCTTCTTGTATCTCTAAAATAGTTCTTAATGAAACAGAGCGTATTGTTCGCTTAACTTACTTAAAATTCTTGACCAGAAAAGAAGAGCAAGAAGAGAAGAAAGAAATCAAGATATTGAAACAAAATAAATCAAATTTGATGAATCTAGTGAATCTAGGGAAGAAGTACCTGCAAAACAACACTCATCACTTGCATCTCCTACAATTTTCCCATTAATTTGATGGGGATGACCTCGCAAATTCGACGTTGACAAACAGAAAGGCGCTACACAGCCACTGTCACTTTTTTTCCCGCATTTAATCAAGTGTCCATTTTTTATATTTAATATCCGACCAGCACTCATGTCACATTCAAATCTTCACCTTAATTGACGCCATCTTGAATAGATCCCAATACATAAAAGTTATTTAATAAAATACGGTTAGCAAATCATTTTTATATTATGTTTAGTTAGTATTTATATCCAATAAAAAACCAACCAGACAAGTCCATTCACTCTTAATGTCGTACATATCAATACAAACATTTAACATACAATTGGAAGAACTACGTAGGCTGTCACCCAGTCATATACGAAGAGGCCATTGCCCTCCCCCTATGTAAATTACCTCCACTACAGCTCTAATCAAATTATAACGCAAGGACGCTAACGCTGTCAGAAAAAACCGCCGGTGCCAGTAGTATTGACAATTCACAATAGTTTTATTTTTCTCCATCACCACGTCAGTCTCACCTGTTCTGTTTACAATAACCACTAACATTGGCCTTTTCAAGGTTATGTAACAAGATAGCCGGATAATATATTCAATTTTTTTAGAGACGCGCCTTGTTTCAGTCGGCTGTGCCTGTGAATGACCATTTCTTGTGTCCGTTTTGTGTTTGGTACCTAATTTTTATTTAGGTTAGGTATTTTTTAATTCCAGTCGCAGGTAACATCATACGCGTTGACGAGTTCGTCGTGTATTTTTTTGTAGTGATTTTAGTTTGAAATCGTGGTGTGGTGAGATAATAATCTAAAATTCGAGAGGATGAAAGATATTTTTCATAATTATGTGAGTATATTTACGGATTTACACATTTTGTTTGTTGGTTGACGTATAAAAGTGAGGTTAGGTATTGATATAGAAAATAAAACATTGTTTCTGATACAATTATTGATGTATGTGTTGAAATGATACATGCTTTGTAATAAAAATATCAAAACAACACCCTATATATCACAATTTTAATTCTTTCATTTTAGATTTGAATAGAGGGGAAAAAACTGAATTAAAACAACCAATACGAATGGGAAAATTTTGAAACAAAAAATGTTCATTTAATGTTTTTTGGGTCGCTCAATCCGAATTTGAGGTTTGCCTCCTCGCTAGAGGTGAGCTAACTGTAGGGAATACAAAAAACCTCGAAAATGTCGGACCTTTTCCAGTTATAACTCGAAAACCAAGTTAAAGTAGACAAAGTTTTCTACAACAATCTGGTATTAGTTTTGTTTTTATCTTTAATCAGAAGGCCGCTAGAGCGCTCTGAATGTAGGCCAATCAAAGCTATACTGTGAAGTATAAAAATAGGGATAATAAAAACCTAGTTTTGATTTAAAATAAGTATCAGTCTTAATTATTATCTATTACAATTACAAAACGAATTTTATAAAATCTTACAAGTTACTGCTTTTTGTGCATTATGAGTTGTTGTAGACTTTTGCTGAGTGGTGAAACAATTTATTTAAAAGTTTTAAAATAAGAAAAAAATATAAATCCAAAGTCATTGTCTTATCTGTCTTCAAATAACAAATGATTAAATAAAAAATGTAGCTAGTAAATAATGAAGGAATTGTTGTTTTCTGCTAAAGACTTAAATTATTGCTTTTTCAAAAATACCCTTCTCTTTGGGCCCTTCCGAGAGTTTTGTACAATCGTCTAAACTTTGACTACCAAAGAATATTATAAATATGAATTTTTAACTGAAGTTAATCAAGAATTTCAAGAAATTACCTTTGTTCAGTTAGGTAATATTTACGCAATAAATAAAATATACCGAAAAACCATATAATCAATCATTTTGATTACTTGAGTAGATATCCAGACAACTGTTCACGTAAAAGTTTCAAATAATTCGGAAGCTTTGTAGTATTAGAATGTTAAAAATTTATAACAATGGCGTACTTTGGACTGGCATCAACTCAGCACTTTATTACCCTCAGGTAAACTATTGAACCCCTCGTAGATATATCAATTCAGCACTTAATGACTTAATACTTATCCCTTTAATTCTTGTTAATTTGAATTTATAAGTAATGCTTGTAAAAGGATTTGATCATATAAATGGACCTAGAATCTACACAAAAAAAAATAAAATTTGGTTTACGCAGAATGAATTTTGTATAAGAAACGATTGGCAATATCAAAATTACCGAAAAAAAAATGTTTGGGTCATTTTTGAGGTAAAAAGTTAGTTTTTAGGATATAAATGGACCTAGAATCTACAAAAAAAAAATCAAAAAAATTAAAATTTGGTTTACGCAGAATGAATTTTGCATAAGAAACGATTGGCAATGTCAAATTTACCGAAAAAAAATGTTTGGGCCATTTTTCGAGGGAAAAAATTAGTTTTTTGGGATATAAATGCACCTAGAATCTACAAAAAAATTCAAAAAACTTAAAATTTGGTTTATGCAGAATGAATTTTGTAAAAGAAACGATTAGCAATGTCAAAATTACCAAAAAAAAATGTTTGGGCCATTTTTGAGGAAAAAAGTTAGTTTTTTAGGATAAAAATGGACCTAGAATCTAAAAAAAAAATAAAAAAAAATAAAGTTTAGTTTACGCAGAATGAATTTTGAATAAGAAACGATTGTCAATGTCAAAATTACCGAAAAAAAATTGTGGGCCCTTTTTGAGGGAAAAAGTGAGTTTTTTAGGATATAAATGGACCTAGAATCTACAAAAATTATGTATAAGAAACGATTGGCAATGTCAAAATTACCGAAAGAAAAAATGTTTGGGCCATTTTTGAAGGAAAAAGTGAATTTTTTCGGATATAAATGGACCTAGAATCTACAAAAAAAATTCAAAAAAATAAAATTTGATTTACGGAGATATGATAAATATTCTCTCATTGCCATTGCTCCTGTCATGATAATGACAAAAAAGTTAGAGAGGCATTAAAATTCACAAATAAAAAATATTAGAATTAAATAATGGGGAAATTACAAAATTTGAAACTAAAATCGATGTATTTTAAATTTATATTTTTATATTGATATTTCTTTTGTATTTACTTCAAAATATTTATAAAAAAAACATTAATTGCCAATGCACTCTTACAAATAAAATCAATTTTAACTAACGTATATCTTATTAGGATTAAAGGATTAAACAGATTTATTAAACCAGGTAAAAGTGCTCAGTTGATGTATCTACTTTTATTGCCTTCAAGGGACGGTGCTCAGTTGAAGTCTACCCGTTACTTTTAGGTCAGTTTGGGTGGCGCAAATTAGGGTTTTCCCGGAAAACATTTTAAAAGGAATCAACACGAATATATCTATGTTTACGAAATTGAATCATTTTGGAAAATAAACACTTAAACTTAATGTTACAACCCATAAACGACCTATATTTCATTCCTGCTTTTCTTCCTTAATACATCATTTGTTTTTGGTCGCCCGAGGGGGGCCGTTACGGAGGGTCGTCTACCTACCCTTCACATTTTAGATTATTTTCTCGCCTCATCATTCCATTGTGAGCCCCAAAAAGGGCCTCGAAATAGTATCGATAACGCGTGTAAATGAATATTCAGGTCCTTTTTCCTCTCAGATTCTATCAGTTGCCCTGATAACATTTTGTAAATATTTATAAACGAAAATTGTTTAGTTATTGAGTTAGGTGACCCGTAAATAAGTTTTTTATGGGAAATTCAACGCTTGGAAAATATACTTCTGGGAGAGGGAAAATATGAAAGTTATTATCTTATAAAAATTATGTGTTTGAATGTATTTTCAATCCTTTTTAATAAAAATAAAATCTATTAAAAATTTTGAGTACAAAATCATCATATCTTATACGTTTATACCTACAGTATATTATAATTTTTTTTGTATGATTAAATTGCAGCAAATCTAGTAGAGTTTGAAAATAAAATTTGTTTTGTTTACTTGGCTTACTTAGATTTATAATTTATCTTATTTTTAAATCTATTCAAAAGGGAAAAGGTCACGTTATGCACATTTTTTTTAATAAAACAGTCTTTTAAACATCGTGTCAATTTTTTGAAGAAAATATTTTAATAATCTCTTATACTTTTCTCAATTTTAATTGTGAATCACTTTTATCTTTCTAAATTGAACGAATATGAACTCTAAATGGACATATTTTTGTTTACTCTCTTTTCATCTTTCTTTACTAGTCGGGATTTGGAGTTTACCATCTTTCTTGTAGGAACTCAAATTTTTTATGAATTCATACAAATTATTAACATACCAAAAAGACTAAGTTAGATTTCAAACTTATTTTAATGAGTACGTTTCTTTTTTGAGATTCAAACGACTGTAAAAGAAATCTAATTAGTGGGTAAGTAGAAATCCAACTGAAAATATCTTTGAAAATCACAGGTATATTTCCTGTTCTAAAAATATAAGTAATTACACGACAAATAAACCTCTAATGCCAGATTTATTCAGTAGTTGAAAGATGAAAATCAACTCTTAAAAACTAAGAATTCAAAACAAAACTTTATTTCGGTAAGTTTTAATTAATGAGCATGAAGTTTCATCTACGGTTGGTATAATATTAAAGAAGTTGAATAAGTATCTATTCAACATAAAAGTATTTTGCGGAATATTCTGCTAATAGGGTCATTTTTGCCTATTATGACACAAAAAAAGTATCATATTTCTATATACTTATAGGCCTATAACAACAAATCACATTAGCATTCTAAAAAGAGTGCTTCACATGTAAGCTCTAAATGAATCGACCCCAGAGAAATTTTGGTCAGGAAAGTATTTAAGGACCTTCAGTTGCAATCCTGTTTAATCCTGTTTAAGCATCAGATAAACAAATGGCAGTCGAAAAGTAAAAAGATTGGGTTCACGCTAAAAGAGTACTTAAATAATTCAAGGGCACAAGGTACAAGAAGGGTATTGAGAGAGTTAAAAAGTTGTTGTGTACTTTTAGGTTTTTTTAATTCAGTTTTCTTTCTTTTTTGTTAAAGGTCGACAATATGATGTCTTGTTCTCTTCCTGTCGTTCCAGTTTTACAGCTCCCGTCTATAACAGCATCAGCAGATTTCCCTATTCATATTGGAATTAAGGTAAGCAAATAATAAACCTAAATGTATTGTTCTATAAAAGTGCAGTTATATTTTAATAGGAAATACTTAACTATTATTAAGGTCTTGAGAATAATACCGAGCCTAAATTTCATTTGAAATATTATAAAGAACATTATTTTACAAAATCTAGTTATTTTAATTTCCTCAAGTTGCTTTAATTCTACAATTCTAATAATTTCATAAAGTTTTTTTATCGCATGTACATCTGTTAATTTATAAAATAACGTTTTGGTATATACAGTTTCGAATCATACTGGACAACCGTATGCCGGCAGGCTATTAAAGAAACCATCTTCTTTATTGATCATAAAGTATGATGTACAGTTTTAAAATGTTATTGTTGACACAAAATTGCCCATAAAAAACTAAACATTGCAATTTCGAACAATATCTATACCTTTACTCTCTTCTGTTGACCAGTACATTTGAGTTTGGGGTAAAGTGCAATAAAAGCATAATTCCTATCAACTTTAGTAAATGGATCGACTTGAAAATCATGTCGATTATTGTCCAGAGCATACTTCAAAGAATATTCTATCAAAAAATGTCTATTCTTTATGTATGTTCTTCCAACTTACATGATTCTTTAGGTATAGGTTGAGATTCCAATTCGGAATGCCCTTTTACTCAGATTGGATTATCCTCTTTTCTAGAAACTGATTTTTTCCGTCTTTTGGATACTGGTGGTTCAATATTAGATTCATCGTCAGTTTGGTCATCTGCATCTACGATGGTTTTAAAATTAGTTAGTGTATCACTATAATAATACGTTTTAGAATCGCCAGTTCCCCAAAACTGGGGTCAGAAACAAAATTAAGTAGATCCCTGCTATCGAAAATTATGTCGGCTTTTACAAACTGCCAAATTAGCATTCGCATAACCAAATCATCGAAAATCGAAGAGCCCTAATCTCATATTTATACCTGCAATTAGCGACAATCAAATGTTTCCCTCGCTATAGACCACAAAAGCCGCCCGTATATCCCCCCATCAGGTTCGACATGCCCGGGCTATTGCTAACAAACCAACCGTTTGGAGGTTAAATATGGCCGTTTAAAATATGACAGTGACTAATGCCCGGGAATTAACTATGAACTGGTGAGAGAATCCAGAATGGATATGGATGCAGTAACGGGTAAAAAAAAATTCAAAAAATATACCTAGTTATTTATTTAACAAACAAATTGAGTAATAGTTTTAATTCTTTTCAATGTTGCTTATTTTTCTCATATTAAGGTTAATTAATGTTACTCATTTTAACTATTCAATCTCCCACGACATCTGTCACGAGTTATTCTCGGTTAAAGATATTCCTTCGCGGGATTATGTAATCCGCTTTGGATGCCGGCTAACCACAGTGAAGTGGGGTGTGTTAATTAAAAAGAAAAATGGCCGCGAGAGCTCTCAAGGTCGTTGGAATTGGGCATAAAAAAAAATACGACTCGCCCCTATAAGTCGCTTACAAAATTCCAAAAATTTAGAGAAAATATATGAAAATATTAATTTAGACACCTTTAAAAATTACTAATTAACAAATAATGTATATGAACAAATATAAAAAAAATTAAAAACTTGCTGTTGTTCCTAAATTAAATTTCGGCAACTTGCAGCTACTAACTCGTCAGGTCAGGTGAGCTCAATACGAAAATCTGGTTAACACTCTGCCCAACACGAGAATGTGGTCAACACTAGAATGCGGTCCACAATCTGCCCAACACGAGAACCCTAAAATAATTTACATTAAACCCCTAATCGAATACCCCTCGGCCCAGAAAGAAATTTACAAACTCTAATAGTTTATACAATAAAAACATTTAAATATCTCAACATACCCTTTTATACAGTGAAGGGGAATTCTCGGCAAATCAGGAACTTTCCTGACAGGTGGAAGGTGAATCCTCGGAGAATTAAATCGTCTCCCGTGGAAGGTACTATCCCTATAATATTAATAGGCCTTACACACTTGCCAAATAACATAAAACTCGACTGTCATGAAAAACGCCTTACCTGACAAAAATGGCGTCGTTACGAACGTGGCTTGGTTTGGTACAAAATATCAATTCCTCTTCAAGAGAATCAGACCAGGGTAAACACACCAAATCAAATAGGCACCCTGCAAGTCTAACAATACGGGAATCGCTCGTCTATCCCAATCAATGGTGCGAAATAATCTTCATAAAACACCGGGCCATTCCTCAAAATTTTGTCTAAACCACGTTATACTTATCACCCAACAAGAAAGAAAGACAAAGCCGGTCCGAAATTTCCTTCGAAATCATTCTAGAACGAATTCAACAACGCAAGTCCAGAAAGAGATTCACCTATTAACTGCCACGGGTCACTAAAAACGACTTGACCAATCATATAACATAACTGGCCAAACTCTGCGACTTGACCAATCATATAACAGGTGACTGGCTAACACAGCCGTACAGTACCTCAAATTTAACAGAAGAAATGACCGAAACGACAGATCGAAACATGACATCGATAAAATAGACGTAAACAACAAACTACTTTAATGTTCGAAATACTTTATACGAAACTAACTAGCTCGTTCAAATGGATATAAACTGAGTCACAAATTTGAGGCTATCTTATGTGATATATGGTTCCTAAATAATATAATCCGATCCCGACAGTGGCTCACATTTACCCAAGAAAACAAGGTATGGAAACTAATTAATGTAGTAAGGTCTTAATACCGAATTTAAACGTTACACATCGATACTTCTAAAGTGATTAAATTATCAGTTGTTTCTCTTACAATGCTGCCTAAAAAGAGAACCGAATAATTACAGGGGTATCTATCTATCTTTTTTTTTTTTGCTGGAGGAGAGGAAATCTTGCATAGACACCCAGCGGTACTGGGTAGTGCCGGATTCCTACCGGCTAAAAACCTCTCCCCCCCACTCGCCATATGCCTCAGTAACCGCTCGCGCATTTCTTCGGTGACACAGGCCGTCTGCTTAACCTCTACTTTCTTTTTCTTTCGTCTCTATTATGCTTCTAAAGTTATATTCCAGGATTCCTTTGATTCAACTAAGTTTGCCATAATAGAATTTGGGGTAAATGGATTCTGTGTTGTTGTCTGGAATTCATTTCTGACTTCTTGCCATCTGCTGCAGATGAAGAGCGTGTGATTAACATCGTCGACTTCCTTGCAGTAAGTGCATTCACTACTGTCTACTCTATTTCTATCAAAAAGTTACTTTCTGAAGCAGCCATGCCCTGAGAGGGCTTGAGTCAGAAAGTAATCCACCTCTCCATATGGACGATTGTGCCAGGTTTCTATATGAAGTATTAAATTCCAGGTCCATCTCCCATATTTAGCATTGTTCCATTTTTGTTATTTTTGATTGTAAATACTATGTAACTGTGATCACTGAGAGATTCTTCGTCTTTGACTTCCCAATTGGTAATACTCGATGAGATATTTGATGTCGCTATAGTTAAATCAAGAGTTGAGGCATATTCCCGTCTTCGGAAGGTGGGTTTGTTTCCTTGGTTGATGACAATATAATCATTTATCTATCTATCTATCTGTGATGGGGGTGTGGATACACTGCGACCTACAAGATCTATTGGAGGATGTCTCAACGATTAGAGCAGTTCCTCCAGTCCTATTGCTTTCAAAAAAATTGACAAAAATTCAGGATGTCGTTAGGCTTCAGGTTAGGTAGATCTCCCTCTTCTATTTGATAGTCTCCGAGGTATCGTACCCTTGGATTTTGCAGGGAGTATGTGGATAGAGGTTTCCTCCGAGGCATAAATATCGATAAAATTAACATTTTCATTTTATATGTCTATGACCTTGTCATCTTGGGGGATTCCAAGATAGACTCTAAAAGTTATATGACCGTTGCTGGATTGGGTTGGGCCACCCGGTATATATCGATTTAAAAGATCGGAAACATATTTTATTTTATAAACTTTTCTATATTTATTTTCCCATAACAACTCCATTAAGGATTTTTTATCGCAACTCCGCAAACATAGATGGGTTGAAGCTCGAGATCCGCTGTGTGGACCATATCGCTCGGCCGGCCCCCTAGCGGTCCATTCATCAATTAGAGCCCGATGTGTGACAGGGACTGCCTGCCCAGCGATCTGTCACCGGCAAAACAACCACCGCGACCGCATATCACCCGACCGAATGCTGAGACCGAGGGAAACTCCAGCAGCTACCTATATTATCGGGAAACCGAATTGCTTACGCCGCGACGCGCTGCGTCGTTTTTGGTTTTTGCAAAAGACGAAGCATAAAATTAAATATTTAGTTTTCAAGTAAAACGAATGGCGCAATGAAAGAAATAAGAAATTAGATAACTTACATTGGATAGATAACAGTACTTTTTAAATGATTATTTCCCTTGATTTATATAAACCAATGAAATGTCACAATTTTTAAAATTCAGACCAATCGGAATCAATTATCAGCGACTATTTCTCTAGACCAAATATCAGCGACTATTTCCCTAGGGAAATAGTCACTTTGATACGTCACATAAAAATTTCAAATACTTCTGTTAGTTTTTGCTAAAGCAGTTCTGTCACAATTTGATAAATTATTGTTAAATGGAAAGATTCGGTGTTTTAGGTAACAAATCTGTAGAAAAAGCAGTCAAATCTTTGATACCTACGAATACGGTACGAAGTAAGAGTAGTAATTTAATTTTCGCGGGAAATAATCTTCCTAAATATAACTCAACCTTAATAAATTAGCGTCTTTTTTTATTGTTGCTAAATTTTTCGTGTTTTTTGCAATTTGTTTCGGCATAATTTTGTCATTAATAATCAAAGATTATTAATGACAAAATTATGTCTCAACAAATTGATATCAAAAACACTCAAAATTTAGATCCAATAAAAATAGTCGACTATTTATCAAGGTCTCGTTATATTACCCTTGATTATTTAAAATTAATGTTAATTTTGATTGGTAGTTTCATTTCTTTGTTTAATCTATGACTATTATCTGAAATTACCTTTTGTGTTGGATATCCCTTATATGTTTTTCTTATAAAAGTTAAAAATATTCGAAAACTCATTTAAATGCATTTACTCTGAAAAAAGAGTCGATTTTAGAATATGATATTATTTTTCTCATAGTATTTATTACGGTCTGTGTAAACGTAGTACCTTGTTACAATACCATCGTAATCGATCAATACATCAGCTTCTGCGTAAAAAAGTCAGTTTAATGTACTAATTTATTGTAATATATCTTATTCCAAGATCCCCAGTTGGTGTCTTATAATCATCAAAAAAATGTATGTAATGTAAATTAATATCGTAATATTTCGTCTTGTATTATTCTTAATAAAAACAATTTTTCTTTTATCTTACACCTAATCAAATGATATGCAAGAGTTTATCTGTGTCTTAATTAAAAAAAGGAAACAAAATATACTGTTTTGAATTTAACAGTAAAATGTCATCCTTAAACGAGCCAAAAAATCTCAACTCGTCCATATCCTGTATACTACATCAAACAAAGGAGCACAGCCGCTCTTGATGTACGTCAAGCGGTAACACAATGACAGATGAAGACTAAAGAGATTGCTAGATAAATGACGAGTTTCATGCTCAAACTGGTCCCATGATCTATCATTGTGTCGGTTTAGTCGGAAATTATTGTTTCTTCGAAAGGGAAGTAAGGTGTCAGGTAACTGAAGGGGCAAGAGAAAATGATTCAAATTTTAATTAGAAATATAGAGCGAAATCGACTGTGTCCAATCATATAAACTTTAAACTAAAGTTCTAATATATGTATTTCTGTTTTTTACGACAATTATTAGTTCATAATCAAATACTATTAAACGAGCAAGGTTTGTATGTATGTGTGTCCAGAGGATCTTGAAATCCACTCGTCAGAATTCAATGAAATTTTCAGGGTAGACTAATTCCTATCTAAATCGGCAAAAAATGTAGGTCTCATGTCTGTGAAAATTCGATCTACCGAGATATTTACAAGAAAAGTTAAGCTTTTAGTTTTATTTCCTAGCAACGGCACATAATAATAACTTGTTTCTATAGTAATATATACTATAAAGGATAGGTGAGTACAGTAAAAGTGGGGATATAACGTCACATTCCATAGGCGTACTCTGCGAAATAAGTTTCTATGATATAAATAAGGTCACAGCATATAAAATATATATACGCACTTCGTAGATTAAATTTTGAAGTTATATTATTTACAAAAAATAAAAATAAACCTTATGTATCTGACACTTTAACATTGAACGAATTAAATTTAACCAATAAATAACAAGGAGGATTATATGTTGGGATTAAACTGTTTTTAATCTCTTGGGCATTAAAAGTAACGCTTCAGTACTTACCTAAACTCAAAGATTAAAAAAAAAGTCTTTAAAAGTCACTGTCTTCACTAAAACTACTGGTATCACTATATTTGTCTTTTCTGAGGTTTATTATTATCGGTTCTATTAAATTATCCATTGATATATCCACTTTCCTAAATGAATTTTCGACATTTTTAACATGATCAATGCATTTTCCCCAATGTTCTCTATTTACATTTGAAACTGCCTTCAAAAACAAATTTCGCACATCAGGAAATTTAAATGTTTTATTGTTTTGAGAAACATAACCTCTTAATAATTGTGACCAGATCAGTTCAATGGGATTTAACTCTGCGTGGTACGGAGGCAAACTGAGAATTTGAATTCCTTTTTCTCTGGCCATCTCATCTATAATATATTTTTTGAATTTGTTTTTATGTTGCCTTGCGATTACTAATAATTCTGCCTTCAAGGATTTAGGAGGACTGATAATATTTTTAGAATGAAGCCATTTTGAAATATATACTAATACAAAATTCTGAATCAATTAAAATACATACGATACGGCTATGAATAAATAAAGTCTGACTTATCTGTCAAAAGAACAGGTTTATTAGAGTAAAAACCATGGAAACGAGATTAAATCTAGACAAAAACTATATTAGGCCGATCAGATGTATTAAAATTTAAATTTTAACTACAAATAAGCATTGAAGGATGAGGTAAAAATAAAATTTCTACCTCTTGAACCTGTACTACGTTCTGCAAATTAAATACTGCACTCCTTTCTTCTGTATAGAATAGTAGTAAAAAGGTTTGACTTTATTTAATTTCTGGCGTTTCAATCTGAAAGAATTCAATTTTAAATTTGTCGCTTTATATAAAAGAGGAAAGGTTCATTTGACGTACATAAATAATTTGCTTGTCAAATGACAGCCATCTCATAAATTCAAAGTTGAAAATACAACGTTGCCAATTCAATTTCAGAAATCATGGGTTTAGGTAAATATTTGTAGGAACGTTGAGTAACACTGTTAACATGGACACTTGTCAAAATGTGACATCTGTAAAAACGTGACAACTGTTAAAATGTGATACGTGTCAGAATGTAACAACTGTCAAAATGAACAAATCTCAAAATGAACAAATGTCAAAATATGACACCTGTCAGAATGTAAGAAATGTCAAAATGTCACACGTATCGTACTTTTCTTTATTTATTACAAAGATCTAACCTAACCTAAAGCTAATCTTTTTTTTAATAAAATCAATTGAACATAGAGTTTTTCTTATATAGTGATAAATAGAGTGAGCTGAGCGATCTTCTGTTGACCGGACCTGTGCCCTACACGCTGCTGTTGTCCGTCCCGGAAACGGGGCCTGTCCGCCGTGACTATTCGCGGAGATCAAGCGTCAGTAGATGTTGTCCTCTAAAAGGGTGAAATCCCCAGAAACTAGGCAACTTTTAATGCATTTAACTAACCTCTGTGACAAGCAGTTGATAAACGTCAACAACAGCTGCAGCCAATTGAAAATTAACACTGACAGTTTTTTAATTTTCCCGCCTACTTTCAAGCCAATCGCCAATCAACCTTTTATTTATCTCCCTT
Organism: Crepidodera aurea; assembly: GCA_949320105.2. Taxonomy (NCBI): domain Eukaryota; kingdom Metazoa; phylum Arthropoda; class Insecta; order Coleoptera; family Chrysomelidae; genus Crepidodera; species Crepidodera aurea. The sequence goes on from OX439477.1 coordinate 27,052,890, forward strand.
ACAGTAGTTCAAGTAGATTTTCGCGAATTAATTAATAATTTGTCATGTTATAAATATACTTAAATTATATACTCATTGGGCTGCTTAAAAATGTAGATTTGAATATTAAGAGCGAAGAGCGGTTACATGCTTCTTACGAAATCCAAAGTGGTTGTTTTTCTAATAGATTAAACAAAAATATGGGTAATTTTTCGATATAAAATGAGAGTTAAACAATTTAATCCAGCGTAAATCCTTAAATATAATTTTCAAAGTGGCACAATCATTCGTTATGGGTAAACAAACTAACGTCGGCGTCGCTAAATAAGAGAAGAACATTGCGGTGCCTTCGAAGCTTGCCGCGACCGGTGAAACAAAAACAACGAAGTCCTACTAATTGAATTACTCATCGAGCGCTAACCAAAGTAACTAAAACAAATGCAGAAGGCAAACGAAAAGACAGCTTAGATAATTGGGAGAGTTCGTAAATTTAACCGTGGAATTCACCGAAGGGTTGTCAGCCAATAAGAATGTACCATTTGTTTGAACGAACCAATACTAAAAACTGTTAAAATCGCAGCTGACTATACGAACTCTCACGTTTTCTGATTCTTGTTACGTAAAACAAGATGGTAAATTTTGTTCGGAAGGATTGAAAGTTCGGGCTTCGACATTCAACGGAAACAGCGTTTCATTTTAAATACTGGGTCGCTTTGTTTGCATTTAAGAACGTCTTGGGAGCTTATAATTCTAGGGCAAGAAAACTCTATTTTTAGAATGGTTTCTGTCAATATTTATTTATATTACTTTTGCAACAAAGACGTTTTTTCTAGTTTTCTTTCCGTTTCTAAAAATAGGTAGAAACTGAACATATTATCATTTTTCATGAAATAACAAAAAACAAACTTATAACATAAAATAAAATCACATTTTTTGTCATTAACTTAAAAATACGCAGGCACTGAATATATCATTTTTCATGAAATAACAAAAAACAAACTTTTAACATAAAATAAAATCACATTTTTGGTCATTAACTCAAAAATAGGTAGGAACTGAACATATCATTTTTCATGAAATCATAAAAAACAAACTTCAAACATATAAAATAAAATCACATTTTTTGTCATTAACTTAAAAATACACAGGCACTGAATATATCATTTTTCATGAATTAACAAAAAACAAACTTCTAACATATAAAATAAAATCACATTTTTGGTCATTAACTTAAAAATAGGTAGGAACTGAACATATCATTTATCATGAAATCACAAAAAACAAACTTCAAACATATAAAATAAAATCACATTTTTGGTCATTAACTTAAAAATAGGTAGAAACTGAACATATTATCATTTTTCATGAAATAACAAAAAACAAACTTCAAACATAAAATAAAATCACATTTTTTGTCATTAACTTAAAAATACACAGGCACTGAATATATCATTTTTCATGAAATAACAAAAACAAACTTCTAACATATAACATAAAATCACATTTTTGGTCATTAACTTAAAAATAAGTAGGTCGAGCATATCGTCATCATCATCATCATTGCCGTTCAATCCCGTAGGATTATGGCATCGCTTATAGCGTTAAATCCATCTAATGAGGTGAATTATTCCTCTCTTTCCCATTATAGATTATAGCTTCTCATGTGTCTTGTTATTTTTTTCCAATCTTTTCTGTTTTTACATGTTATGATCCAATCTTTTATATTCAGTGTTTTAATATCTTCTTTTACTCCTTCGAGCCATTTTTTTCTTGGTCTTCCTCTATTTCTTGTTCCCAGTGGAGTCCAGTTTGTTATCCTTCTAATCGTGTCTGTGGGTTTCCGTCGCATTATATGTCCAAGCCATTCCAAACGCAAAGCCTTGATGTGTCTTATTATATTTTTCCCTCCTAGTTCTTTTTCAATTTCTACATTTCTTTTTCGTCTTCTTTCTACTTCCTGCGTTATATCTGGACCTAGTATTGTCCTCATAATCTTTCTTTCCTGTATTTTCAAGCATTCCTCTTACTTTTTAGTCATTACCACAGTTTCCATAGCGTATGTAATCGTTGGTCTTATTAATGTTTTGTATATATTTATTTTTGTTCTTTTACTAAATTTTTAGTTTTTCAGTATTCAGCAAATGGTGTTGTCAGCTATTATTTATTTATAAAAAAATTTGGCTTTTATTTTCATTTTAATTTTTAATCATAAAAAATTATAGGTATATATATTTTTTGTTTCTTATTTTCCCAAATTTATGTGGTAATGAAGCAAGCAGATATTTGTTTGATTTCATTGAAGTCAGTAATCTTGATATTTATATCACCTTTGAAAAAATTGGGTGAGAATTTTCCAAACCGGTGATTATACGTTAGGTAGGAACTTTTAAAATCGATATACACGTTGAACTCGCGTAGTCTGCGGTATAAATTTCTTGCCACGAGGCAGGATTGAACTTGTTTACTAAAAATCCTCTTGCTTTGTCGATGGTGGAAATAGAGCCCGAAGGAGTCGAGCACAAAGCCCCACCACGAAATTTGCGGTAAAGAGCATTAACGGTAACCTCTAACTGGATAAATTATTAAATTTAATAATGGGTATGCCCCCCCTTATTACCCCAACGCGCGGTTTGACGGCTCATACACAAAATCTAAACGCCAGCGAGCTTGTAGATGCGGCGTTTTAACCTTTACCAGCCAGGACAGAGAAACTAAACTTGCCAAAACTTCCCTAGCTGGAACTTTGAAGCCCATGGAGTTAGATATCACGTTAACAACTATTACTGCACCAATTAGTACGAACCGCAATATCGATCTTATCATCTACTTATCAAATTTCACCGTTAAGTCCGATTCCAAGTAATAGTGAGTTTATTACTGACAGCGAAATTTATTTGTACTGTATAGAGTGACTCAAATACTCTAAAACTTTGTATACTGTGTTTCTCATGTGCTTGGGCAGAAGCTAAAATTATGAACTAACCACAATATTTGTAATATTCCATGGTCTATTAACCATATTTCCGAAAATAATGTGAACGTAGAATTTTTATGGTAAATTGGTAAATCGGTTCCTTAATAATTCCTGTTGTTAGTTCTGATCTCATATTTCCATATTTTAGTGATAACCTCACGCACTTTCTCTTTTACTTATACACTAACAACAATTTCGTATTTGCTTACTCTGTTATTATATATAACAAAACACAAATGCCACATTAAATAAACAATGGGGCAGGGAACACGTTACTTCTTAGAAAGACAGTCTACACCGGTGATCATTTATCATCATTTTCAAAGATTAAAATTAATGCTTCTCTGGTGTTAAATAATAATAATTTTCCTACTACATACACGTGTTTTGCCGTTTTGATAAATTGATCTGGTGGTAGTGCAATGATAATAAAAGAACTGAATGATCGGAAAATTGTAACAAGTCTTTTTTTGAATTACGTTGGTAAAGGATTTGGAAAATATATAATCGAGCACTATTCAAAGTATCTTACTAGACCGTATGTATACATTTAATTTGTTGGTTCTTTACCATTTAGATAACCAGCAATATAATCAAAACTCTTTATATTTTCGGGAGCGTTCAATAGTAATTTATGTAGATTATTTTTTTCATCTGTCAAAACAGTCAGAATTTGTTGTTTCAGCCAATAAGAGCTCACAATCCTAACCAATCATTGAGTTTTATACTGATTATTTTTTTCATCTGTCAAAACAGTCAGTTTTTGTAGTTTCAGCCAATAAGAGCTCAGGATCCTAACCAATCATTGTGTTTTATACTGATACAACTGCTTCGTCGTTTTTGTTTTTTGATTAAACTGTGTTTACCTTTTTTGAGATGTCAAATGTAAACATTTATCAATTATTATTATACTAAAATGTATTGCAAATCTATGTTACTAACCAAATTTCAAAATGTATTTGTAAACTAACCTGTTTTTATTAGTTTATTTCAACATTCATTTAACATTTTTAGATACCTCACTTTAACACTAAACTTAAAATTAATTAAATTAAGAGAGACTTCATTTCATTCTTCTTCTTCGCTTTTATTTACGGCCCCGTTTCGCGGGGTAGCCAGTCAAAAAATCGCCTTGATGGCCCTATATGTAAAACTATAACAGCTCAGGTTTCAATTTAAATTGGTAAAAAAAATTTTCAATATTTGAGTGTAAAGTGTCTTCTGCATAAATGACTATGTTCTCTGTTTTTAATACAAAATGATTCAAAAAATAATCCTTTCAAATACGACTCGTCCTCTGAAATTTTATAGATTAAATTTGGAGGACTCGTGGTATTACCTTTGATAAAACCGCCTCTTCGTTTTTGTTTTTTGATTAAACTATTGTTTACCTTTTTTGAAATGTCAAGTATAAACATTTAACAACTTTTATTTTTTATTATCAATTATTATTATACTAAAATATATTGCAAATCTATGTTAATACCCAAATTTCAAAATATATTTGTAAACTAACCTGTTTTATTTAATATTTGGCGTTTAAATGTAAAAGAAAATATCGAACTTTTGAGTGTAAAGTGTCTTTCTCTGTTTTTAACGCAAAATGATTCAAAAAATAATCTTTCAAAATACCACTCGTCCTGTCAAATTTTATAGATCAAATTTTCGGTTTCCATACTCAAACGCCTTTATATCAGGCAAAACCACTCAAACAAACTGATTTGAGATAAAATCACTCGTCCTGCGGACTCGTGATTTTATCAATCAGTTTGTTTTCGTGGTTTTTCCAAATAAAGCCGTTTTCGTGAAAACCAAAAATTTAATCGATAAAATTTGGAGGACTCGTGGTATTACCTTTGATAAAACCGCCTCTTCGTTTTTGTTTTTTGATTAAACTATTGTTTACCTTTTTTGAAATGTCAAGTATAAACATTTAACAACTTTTATTTTTTATTATCAATTATTATTATACTAAAATATATTGCAAATCTATGTTAATACCCAAATTTCAAAATATATTTGTAAACTAACCTGTTTTTATTCGTTTATCTTAACACACAACATAGCTCCATCCATAAATTCGTTTAAAACTGTCAAATAATGTCAAAATCTAACCGTTACCCTTATTAAATAATCTTAAATGCCTACTACTAGATAGGCAACTTATATTACGTTTGTAGGTAGGATATAAACAATTATATCAATATTTGGAGTTTAAATGTAAAAGAAAATATGGAACTTTTGAGTGTAAAGTGTCTTTCTCTGTTTTTAACACAAAATGTTTCCAAAATAAACTTTCCAAATACCACACGTCCTGTCAAATTTTATAGATTAAATTTTCTGTTTCCATACTCAAACGCCATTATTTCAGGCAAAACCACTCATACAAACTGATTTGAGATAAAATCACTCGTCCTGCGGACTCGTGATTTTATCAATCAGTTTGTTTTCGTAGTTTTTCCAAATAAAGCCGTTTTCGTGAAAACCAAAAATTACCTTTGATAAAATTAGTGGGAAGCAGTAATAGTAAATAAATTAGTACGATTTCTTCGTTTTAAGTCGAGCTTTCGAAAATGTTTATGTTCTTTATCAAAACGAATAACATGAAATTCAGAAAAAATTACATACAAAAATTTAAATTTAAATTTTAACACTGATGTTTCTTTTTGTATGTAATTTTTTTCTGAATTTCATTCATATTAGTCTTGATAAAGAAAATAAACATTTTTGAAAGCTCCCACTAATTTTATCAAAGGTAATACCACGAGTCCTCCAAATTTTATCGATTAAATTTTTGGTTTTCACGAAAACGGCTTTATTTGGAAAAACCACGAAAACAAACTGATTGATAAAATCACGAGTCCGTAGGACGAGTGATTTTATTTTAAATCAGTTTGTTTGAGTGGTTTTGCCTAAAATAAAGGCGTTTGAGTATGAAGATCAAAAATTTAATCTATAAAATTTCAGAGGACGAGTCGTATTTGAAAGGATTATTTTTTGAATCATTTTGTATTAAAAACAGAGAACATAGTCATTTATGCAAAAGACACTTTACACGCAAATATTGAAAATTTTCTTTACCAATTTAAATTGAAACCTGAGCTGTTATAGTTTTACATACAGGGCCACCAAGGCGATTTTTTGACTGGCTACCCCGCGAAACGGCGCCGTAAATAAAAGCGAAGAAGAAGAATGAAATGAAGTCTTTCTTAATTTAATTAATTTTAAGTTTAGTGTTGAATTGAGGTATGTAAAAATGTTAAAGGCGTTTTGAAATAAACTAATAAAAACAGGTTAGTTTACAAATACATTTTGAAATTTGGTTATTAACATAGATTTGCAATACATTTTAGTATAATAATAATTGATAAATGTTTACATTTGACATCTCAAATAGGTAAACACAGTTTAATCAAAAAACAAAAACGACGAAGCGGTTTTATCAGTATAAAACACAATGATTGGTTACGATCCTGAGCTGTTATTGGCTGAAACCACAAAATCTGACAGTATTGACAGATGAAAAAAATAATCTACATAAATTAAAATATTACTATAGATAAATTAAAACAGTAGCGTGCAGTAAATTTTAATGCTACCATATTTTAAATGAATCTTTGTTTTGTATTGATATTATAAATCTTTCTTGCATGCATCTGATACAATTGCATGTCATGGTATTAATTAAGGACTAGAGCGATTCAGGAAGAGCGTTGTTATTGGGAAAGCGTCTGTATATTTGCATGGTGTACGTATATATGATTGATTTAAGGGGGTTTATCTGAAAAATTTGTTCTCTAACGTGCCTGGAGTTATTTTTAGAGAAAGCGTTTTTAATTAAGGTTTTGAGTGTTTAAAAAAATAAATAGTTTTGTTTTGAGTTAAAATACTTAATTAATTTTTCCGCAACTACCTTTGTTTTCCTCATACAACCTTTGTAGATTTTTCATAAACGGTTAAGTGGCACTTCTATGTCAAAGTAAAAATGTAGCGTTTTAACAAAAAAAAAAACTACAAAACAAAATAAATCAATTCGTCGGAAAACAACGCATTGGATTTGAAAACTTTCATAAATAAAAGAGCATCCACTTGAAAAATGCGGATCGGGTTACATTCGGTTTTTATGACTTTTTCTATGTTTATTTCCAATTTGAACAGATCAGTTTAATTTAATTCCTGGCATTTTCTAGTGTTTTTCGTTTATTTAAAGGTCGGATTTGCTCTCAAAGGATTGATTGACAAAAAATGGTTGTTGATTGTTGTTACAGATATATGCGTTGTCATATATAATTTTACACTCTAAAAGTATTACAGAAATATTTTAATCCGTACTAAATTTTGTTTGGTACTTTGAAATTCAAACTCGATGGAATGAATTTATTCGGGAGTCTAAATATTTACACATAAATGTTATGCAAAGGGTTGAATATCTAGAGAGAAGGAATAGCAATTCCAAATAGTTTTTAACCACTGGGAGAGTTATTTCTGTTTTTGGTTTATGTATCTGTTCTTCTTCATTATTGGGAACTGCAATTTCAATGTCAGTTTAAACAGTTTCCTTTCTTTTTGCATCAAACTTTTTTTTATTAATAGACTCAGTTTTTATCGAAGTTTCATCCGTTGTCTTTCTCGTATTTACTTGATCCCCGTTTTTTAAAACTTTCTTTCCCGACATAAATCCTTCTGATCCTCTTCTAGTTGTATTACCGTTATTTCTGCATCTAGGGATTTGTCTGCGTTTTCTTTGTCTATTTGCTCTTTTGCGCTACTTGTATCTTCATCGCTTGATTCTTCAGTGCTACTTAAATCTTCAGTACTTGAATCTTTATTGCACGAAACCAATTCTTGCAACATAAAATCATCACTGTTTGCAGTTTTTTCGTCTTGTTCGTCTTCATTGTCTTTGTCAGCATTATTTTTATTGGTACACTAACGTGTCCCATCTCACTAATAAGCGAAAATTTCAGTGAGACATTTTATGTGCTTATTTTGCTACTTTTTGTACTGATATGTAATTTCTCTCTCTTTCCACTGGATTAAAACCACTTAGTTGTTAAAAAAGTTTTTTTATTGACGTTTCGGCTTTCCAGATCGAAAGCCGTTATCAAAATGACATAAAATAAATAAATTTACTAGAAACAGAACACTTGATAATCTTGCAAAAATATGACATCAACATAGTATACATAGAATAAGATTTTGAGATTGAAGATGTCAAAATCTGTTTCAATCATATTTTTGTGACGTTTCTGGGAACGAATTTTTGAAAGGATAGCGCATTTGCATATTATAAGAGAATTTATACTTCGTCATAAATGAAGTTTTCTTATTAATATTATCATAAGAAAAAACCAGATACTATCCCGATATAGAGGGTATCCTTTTTGCAATTAACTCTTTTTGTAATATCAACCGAACAATTAGAAACACATTCGTTATTATTTAAGCATATCAATGCTGCTTCTTTAACTTTGCGGTTATAATTATTCGGTTCTTTTAATAATCTAGTTGAAGAATTCCATTGTATTTTATGACCAGAATCCCATGCGTGTTCACATATTTTGGATTTTTCGAATTGTTTATTTTTAATGTACGATTGGTGTTCATTAAGTCTAATATGAAAAGGTCTAGATGTTTCTCCTATATAAAATTTATTACATTCGCATGGAATTTTGTAAATACAATTTTTTGTGTTTTGAATTTCATTAAAAGGTTTTGTATTTACTATTAAAGATTTTAATGTATTATTAGTTTGAAAAACTGTTTTTAAATTAAATTTATTGCCAATCCTTCTAATTTTTTCGGATAATTTTGGAATATAAGGGATTTTTACTATATTTGAAAGAATTATTGGGGGGTTTAAATTTTGATCTTTAGTTTTGATGTCTCGGTAAAGTTCACGATTTATAAATTTACTTGGGTAGTTGTTCTTAATCAAGACAGATTTAACAAGTGATAATTCATTATTTAAGATATTGTCATTTGAACAAATTGTTTTTGCTCTATCGGAAAGAGATTTGACAATACCTCGTTTAACACAAATTGAGTGGTTTGAATTAAAATTAAGATATCTATTTGTATGTGTTTCTTTTCTAAAAACTGATGTATCAAAACAATTGTTGTTATTGTGTATTAGTACATCAAGAAACGGTAATTTTTTATTATTTTCAATTTCAATTGTAAATTTAATAGTAGGTTCCGAATTATTAATAGTATATAAAAATGTATCAATATTTTCCCTATCGTGTTGCCAAATTGCAAAGATATCATCTACATATCTAAACCAGACAGAAGGTCTTAAATTTTGTTTGTTTACAATTTCCATTTCAAAATTCTCCATGAAAATATCACACAATTTTGGTGATAAAGGAGAACCCATTGCCATGCCAAAATTTTGCTGATAAAAATCACTATTTAATTGAAAATATGTAGTTTTAATACATAGTTCCAATAATTCTAGAATTGCTGAGACGCTTAATTTAGTTCTATTTATTAATGTATTATCACTTGTCAACTTTTTTCTCACAAGATTAAGAGTTTTATCGACAGGAACATTTGGAAATAAACTGACTACATCAAATCTAACCATTATATCTGAATTTGTAATTTTGATTTTTGATAATTTTTCTAAAAAATGTTTTGAATTTTTGATAAAGGAATTAGTATTTCCTGATAACGGATCTATTATTTTAAGTAGAAATCTTGCTAAATTTTGACAAGGTGAATTTATAGAACTTATTATTGGTCTTAATGGTATTTGTTGTTTATGAATTTTGGGTAAACCATAAAAATGTGGAGGTTTACTATATTGAGAAGTAAGAGATCTTCGTTCTTTATCACTTAGGAATTTTTTATTTTTATATAAAGTTTTGTAAATTTTGTTTTCAATACTAGTAGTTGGATCTTTATTTAATTTTGAATAGCTACCGTTTTCAATAATTTCGTTAATTTTGTTATCATAATCTGTTTTGTTCATGACAACCGTCGCGTTACCTTTATCTGCCGGTAAAATCTTAATTGTATTGTCATTTTTTAAATTTTTAATTGATTTAAATTCTGCGGAGGTTAAATTTTGTATATTTTGTAAGATTTTTCTAATTCAATTTTGCAATGTACCTTGTATTCGTTGCTTAAGTCAGTTGGTAAATTTTGAGAAGCGTTTTCTATAGAACTAATAATATCAAATGTCGATAAAACTCTTAATCTTGTGAGAAAAAAGTTGACAAGTGATAATACATTAATAAATAGAACTAAATTAAGCGTCTCAGCAATTCTAGAATTATTGGAACTATGTATTAAAACTACATATTTTTAATTAAATAGTGATTTTTATCAGCAAAATTTTGGCATGGCAATGGGTTCTCCTTTATCACCAAAATTGTGTGATATTTTCATGGAGAATTTTGAAATGGAAATTGTAAACAAACAAAATTTAAGACCTTCTGTCTGGTTTAGATATGTAGATGATATCTTTGCAATTTGGCAACACGATAGGGAAAATATTGATACATTTTTATATACTATTAATAATTCGGAACCTACTATTAAATTTACAATTGAAATTGAAAATAATAAAAAATTACCGTTTCTTGATGTACTAATACACAATAACAACAATTGTTTTGATACATCAGTTTTTAGAAAAGAAACACATACAAATAGATATCTAAATTTTAATTCAAACCACTCAATTTGTGTTAAACGAGGTATTATCAAATCTCTTTCCGATAGAGCAAAAACAATTTGTTCAAATGACAATATCTTAAATAATGAATTATCACTTGTTAAATCTGTCTTGATTAAGAACAACTACCCAAGTAAATTTATAAATCGTGAACTTTACCGAGACATCAAAACTAAAGATCAAAATTTAAACCCCCCAATAATTCTTTCAAATATAGTAAAAATCCCTTATATTCCAAAATTATCCGAAAAAATTAGAAGGATTGGCAATAAATTTAATTTAAAAACAGTTTTTCAAACTAATAATACATTAAAATCTTTAATAGTAAATACAAAACCTTTTAATGAAATTCAAAAACACAAAAAATTGTATTTACAAAATTCCATGCGAATGTAATAAATTTTATATAGGAGAAACATCTAGACCTTTTCATATTAGACTTAATGAACACCAATCGTACATTAAAAATAAACAATTCGAAAAATCCAAAATATGTGAACACGCATGGGATTCTGGTCATAAAATACAATGGAATTTTTCAACTAGATTATTAAAAGAACCGAATAATTATAACCGCAAAGTTAAAGAAGCAGCATTGATATGCTTAAATAATAACGAATGTGTTTCTAATTGTTCGGTTGATATTTCAAAAATTTACAAAAAGAGTTAATTGCAAAAAGGATACCCTCTATATCGGGATAGTATCATAAGTTTTTATCTGGTTTTTTCTTATGATAATATTAATAAGAAAACTTCATTTATGACGAAGTATAAATTCTCTTATAATATGCAAATGCGCTATCCTTTCAAAAATTCGTTCCCAGAAACGTCACAAAAATATGATTGAAACAGATTTTGACATCTTCAATCTCAAAATCTTATTCTATGTATACTATGTTGATGTCATATTTTTGCAAGATTATCAAGTGTTCTGTTTCTAGTAAATTTATTTATTTTATGTCATTTTGATAACGGCTTTCGATGTGGAAAGCCGAAACGTCAATAAAAAAACTTTTTTAACAACTAAGTGGTTTTAATCCAGTGGAAAGAGAGAGAAATTAAAATACAAACCACAATGAGCTTCCGAAATGAATGATATGTAATTTTTACAATGTCTTTTTTTGCAAATAAGCACTATTCTATTCTATTTTACAGTTTCTTTACTTTCTCTTGCTGGTGTTTCTTTAATCTCTTTCATAGTTTCATTTCCAATAATTCATGAAGGGATAAATTTATTTGTGAAATATTTTCAGTCTTTTCAACGGCGCTATCACTTATTTTGTCATTTTTAAAGACTCAAATATTTTTTCATTTCTTGGCGTATCAAAAATAGTAAATGTAGGCTTTTGTTGAGGGTTCTGGAATAAACCCTATGTTGTGCCAGTTTCCCAGGACGGCCAACAATGTGTTACCGCCTTTTTAAACTGCATCGTAGTTCGAATTTCTAATGGACTGTATTTTTAGATTGAAGATATGTGTACTGTAGTAGGTTTGTCTTCTCAACTTCATTGCGCAATTGTTCTAGAAAGTTCGTTAGCGTGAACCGCGTAAACAAGCATGTAAAATTTTTTCTATTGTCTAGACGAGACGGTTAGATTTATGGCTTGATATAGAGTAAAAAAATTATCTTTTGACGATACCGCTTCCTGGTTTGAATGCCGTTTGCAAATGTATTTTGGTGCGGCGTTGCCGGTTGAACGAATATGAGTTTGCATGTTTAATTATCTGAAAATTAAACAGCTTTGTTCCGGGTCAATTTATGCGGGGTTCTGTAGGAATTTAAAAGGCCGAGTTGCAGGATTGCTTTTCTTATTGGAGATTATACAACGTGGTAGGTTTTAGGAAGAGTTATTACAGGTTATTGGAGTTACTATTAATCTTATTTAATTTAATTCAAAGAATTAATCATCAACTTAAAATGCGTTTCCCGACTATCATTGATTCTTTTTTGAATTCACAGACTTTCTATAAATCGGTGGCATCGCTAGAATTTTCTTGTTTACCGCCAAATACGGTCTGAATAAAATATAGGGCAAGGTGGTAATAGGTAACTGAAGGCAACGAGAAAAACAAAAACCGATTCTCCCATCATTTTGCATCCGCGAAATGCTCGCGGGACCTCGAATTCCAGACGATTTAGTGCAAGCGCTTCTTATGCGCCCAGTGAGGCCGATAGTTTAGCGAGAACGAAGCGTTCCAAAAACATGCAACCTTTCCTGGGCCTTATAAATTAAGAGGGAGCGGGCCCGTCACTCGCTGCTTCTTCTGTTTCTTTGATTTATTTTTTGGAGCACCGCAGCGGTACGCCGATCCCGGTCCCTTTGACCGACTTTCCCAATCTCGGTAGTGATTAGGCGTGATGTGGGCCATTTGTTTATGTATAATCTGGAAATCATTGGATATGGAGTGAATTAATGACACTTATTGATTACTTACTGATTATTTATTTATGAATAATATAAAAACAAATTAATTAGTTGACAGAGCTGGGTAAAGCACTTTTGGAAAGCGCTTCAATTACCAAGCACAAAGCACTTCAATCGAGTGCTTTAGAGTTGAACGTACCAAATACTTTTTATTTTAAGAGAGCTTTTACTGTCAAGCACCGAGCATCAAGCATCAAATACCCATAAAGTATTTGAAGCTCTTAAAACGTTAAAAATATTTGATAAAGCTCCAAGCTTAAAGCACTTTGAAAGTGCTTAAAGGCCTTTAAGAGTGCTTGAAGCCTTTTAAACATGCTTTGTCATTTTAAAAAAATAGAAGAACTAATTTTAAGAAATCTAGTGATAGTTAAGCCATTTTATATTAAAAGAATAGGAATACAAAACAAACAAAACAAAGTAACATAATAAAACAAAATTCTCTTTTTTTCTTAAAAGAAAAGGAATACAAAACAAACATAACAATGTAACATAAAACAAAGTTGTCTTAAGATTGGAAACCAATGTTGGATTTTAATAATACCAAATTTTCGAAGTTGCTATCTGTTAGAGCATGTCGTTTGGGCGAGTTTATAAATGTGGCAAAATAGCCTTTCTACAGAATCTGTTTTCTTCATGTCTATTTGTGTGGTTTGTGTTTGCGGTGTAACTTTTTTAGCAGCAGCTATAATGACTTTTTGTATGTCATTCAAGTCTTTTGCAGCACCATCTTTGATGGCATTAAACCAACGTAATCAACATTTTGGGATAGTAAATGCTGATATAATAGTATCGTCTTCAGAATAATAAGTTAGAAAATCTCTTATTAATTCCTTCAATACACGCAATCAACCTCTTAGCTGAAAATTTCCGCAGACGCATTGATTTTTTTCCAAATCTTCAAGCTAAGAAAATAATTCGAGAACTTTTAAAAGTGCTTTAATTTCTGAAAAAGTCTGAAAATGTTTAATTTCAATTGCTTCAAATGTAATTGAAGCACTTTGAAAGCAATTGAAGCACTTTGAAAGTAATTGAAGCACTTAAAAGTAATTAAAGCACTTTGAAAGTAATTCAAGCACCTCCAGAATTCCCCGAAAGGCTTGAAAGCCACAAGCATTTGTACAAAATGCTTTAATCACAAAGCACCAAATACTCTTTTCCAGAAGTAATTGAAGCACAGGACTTAAAGCACCGAATGTGCTTCAAGCACTTTATTAAAGCACTTTCCAAAAGTGCTTTACCCAGCTCTGTTAGTTGAAATATTCAACATTTGTTGCTGCATAAAGCCTTATATCAATTCACACATTGTGTCTCAATTAAATTAAGCAGGAACTATTGTACCTGCTTCACTTGAAGTCAGCTCATGTGAAATGTAATAATTCGTCATTTTGTGACCAACAGCTGTTAAGGCGGAATTAAACGGCACGTGGAGTGGCATTTCCTCGCCCCAAACTTGCCAAACCATAAACTCTGTTTTCAACTAGGAAAGAATAAACTACCATATACCGTTTTTACAACCAATTCATCTTCTATCAATCCTTGCCGTTGTAGCTCATAAAATATGGGTTTAACGTTTATTTGAAACCTATTAATCAAATTCAGAATCCACTATCTCTCTATTCATAATACTCCCAACACAAAAATGAAAACTGCATAATATCCGACTGAAAGCTTGCCAGATACGTGGCATCCATTTATGTAATAAGATAAATCTCCGGGGAGTGCTGCGCTGTGATCGAGAAGGCATTGTACGTTCAAAGGGCCTCTAACGACGTCGTTTTTCAGTTTGTCTCGTAGAAAAAGTTGATAGAAAAGACGAGACGTGATCAAATACTTCTTCAGTTATCCAATATATATACTGTTGCACTTTCCCGGAGTTTTCAACGGACGAATAAAGATTCCAAATTTAAATGCAAAGGAAACCAAGAGAAAACTGTAGTTTAAGCAACAAATGCATGACAAACGACCATTTGGAATCCAATTAACATATTTTGGAATACAATAGTCAGATGTAACAAGAAACAAGTTCTTTAATGAAATATTTGTTAAACTAAAAATCTAAAAATAAATATTGCGTTTGTCTATATATCTATGATATCAGATACATTGTTGACAGATGACATATGTCAGTTACATTGTTGACAGATGACTTATGTCAGATAAATTGTTGACAGACGTTAAATGTATTGTTGTCTTACGGAAGGAAAAGTTGCGATTCAAATTCATTTAATTGATAACTCTTTATTTGGGTGGGTACAAACAGGTGTTCGTAAAAATTGACACAGTAAGCAATTAATTTAAAAATGGTACTTGTTGGGTTCTACGTTTTTCTTCAATGATTTCTGGAAATTCACAAAAACAAGAATTTTCATACTTAATTTTGTTCTATACGCCAAATTTTGAAAGTAGTATCTACAATGTTCTATTGTAAACTATTAAATGTTTTCTTTAAATTTAAAGAAACACCACCACATGTATTGTTTGGTAAATGAAACCGGTTCGTGTATTTTCCACTCCAGTGGTTTAACGATTTTCCATGATGGAACTCAAAGTTTAAAATTAATTCAGAAAATAAATATACTCAATAATGGTGGTCGAAAAAAGTTAATAACGAATATTGGATTCCTGAATACATACGTTATTCAAACACATACCCGATGTTCTGCAATCAGAACTGATTGAAAATCTGGTAAAATATTAATATACCAACCTTAGAGAATATTTTCAATACCCGCTTGTTAATTTAAATATATAAAATATTAATACAGAATTGTGTATTCTCAATTTTTACGAAATTATATGTATGCTTTATTTTAAAAGAGATTTTGTCAGTGAAACTTTATTTTGACAAATTACCAAAAAGATAAAAGTCATAATACAAACTATCAACACTCTACCTCAGGATAAACTCATAATTTTCCAATTAAGTAATTGAAAGCAGCTTTACTTATAGATGTACAGGATTTTCACTTATACGAATAGCAGACTGATTGTCGCAGAATAAAATTGGAACAAGATTCTGACCAAGATCATGACATAAGTATAATAATCAAATGGCTTGCCTACAAGATAATGAAAGTGCCATATACTCAGACTCTGTTGTTGACACTGCAAAGCTGTCCAAGTATAGTCTATTCGGACTTTAAGACAACAACAAAGTAGATGCCGCCGAGTTAAAAAAATTGACAAAAAAGGATTACTTCCCCATATAAACCTCGCTACTTTTCCTTTATTTCTTTGAGTGTGACGCCGCAGCGCCGGCGACCTTAAAAAGAAATACAGTCATACATCCCATGTCTCCTTTCCTCAAAGGAAAGCCGAGCGCTTCGGTCTCAGCGGTACCTTTGACGGTGTGTTCCTTTCTTTCTGACTTATTACGTGGACATACTATAACCGCCGCTTGTCCATATAGAATATAACCATTATAAGAGCGCCTATCGATGTGTGAACTTGCGTATGAATCATCGATGTAAACATATAATTTAGGACGATCTGTTCTTTTGTAAATAAAATGTTTGTATACTGTCCCCTTTATATATTTAAATAAATGCTGTACCAAATTACTATGAACAACTGTATGATCGACACAAAATTGCGACAAATCCTTTAGTGCAAAAGATATGACTGGCCTTCTACCAATTGCTATGTTTTGGGAAGTTCCAAATAATGTCAAATTTGGAGACCCAAACTTAGTAGGCCACACCCTTTAGATGTGCCTGTCCCAACTTATTGTAGATTTAAGTTGGCAGAGAAATGATGTGGACTGTATATATATATATATGTAAATCGTAAAGTATGGGGACGTTTTTCGAGACTTAATGGTCAGTTTGGGGACATTTGTTGACTTTGGGGTCCGTCCTCAAACTTTTTTTATAGGAATTGGTAAGTTTGAGGACGTGTCCTCAAACTTTTTAATGAAACGAAAATATGGTTACTTTGGGGACATTTTCAAAAAAAAAAATTAATTGTGTGAGTAAAATTGACAATTTTCAGTTCAAACTGGCAATTGTCACTTTAAATTAACAATTGTCAGTTCAAAGTCAATCAACTTGATGCACTATGATATGTTTATGATGAAAATAAAAGATGGTGGACGAATTTTGTGATTTATGCTCTAATTTTATTTAAAATTGGTATACACAATATTTATTTTGGGGTTGGAGATCATGCTTTTTTCGTAGGAATTCAAAAATTTAAGAATGCCTCTCCAAGATGACAAAAGATTTGCGATTTGAAGCATGATTACTGATATTACTGACTAATAAATTTTTTGTTTGTGATTTGTGATCCGAATATATTAAAAATTCATTCCTAAGGGGGTTTTAAAAAAATTGAATGTTCCACCCCAAAAACTCCTGAAGTTTCTTTGAAAAAATCGTATTTAGTAGTTCTTGTGCTGCATCTCACTTATCTGCCATCTTGATCTTTTGACTTTCGACAAATAATTGTGATCTACCACCTCAAAAAAATCTTAGAGACAAAGGACCCCGCACCATTTAAATGTCAAAAAACGTCCCGGTCAAATTGGCTGAAAATTTCGTGAAAAATTCTTCAAACATTTCTGATTAAGGAATATGAAGTTCGAATAAGATCCTATGACTCAATTTTTTGTTATAAGTATTAGAAACCTTGGAAAATGGTTAAAAATACAAATTCCTAATTTTCAATTTTTCAATGTAATATTTTAAAAAACTGGCCAATCGTCGGATTTTAATTTCAGAATGGACTTCTGAGCTCCCAATTTCATAGTTTTAGATGCCCAAAATTGGTAAAGATGAAAAGATGAGAATTAGGAATTTGTATTTTTATCCATTTTTCCAAGGTTTATAATGCTTCTAACAAAAAACTGAGTCATAGGATCTTATTCGGACTTCATATTCCTTAATTAGAAAAGTTTGAAGAATTTTTCACGAAATTTTCACCCAATTTGACCGGGACGTTTTTTACATTTAAATGGTGCGAGGTCCTTTTTTTACAATCCGACGAAAAAATAATGATCTCAGTCCCAAAAATCCTTATATTTTGAATACAAGAAATTAGTGCGCTATCTTTTTTCTTTTCTAAAAATATAATACTGCTCACAAGTTGATTGGATCAAGTGATTCGAAATTGAATTGCAAGATTTGACCCAAACTTACAGATATACAAATATAAACAAAAAGTAGCAAAGACATATCCGACAAGCTTTTCTTCAACTCCACTTGTGATTTGTATATCCGTGAGTTTTGATCAAATCTTGCATTATGATATTTTCATGAAGAAGAAAAGTTGGTAGACGGATTTTGTGATCTATTGTCCGATTGTATTAAAAATTGGTGTCTAGGATTTTTTGGGTGGGAGATTACGATTATTTTTCGAAAGTCAAAAGTTCAAGATGGCAGATAAGTGAGATGGAACCTAAGAACTCTTAAATACAATTTTTTCAAACAATCGTCTTTAGAAATTTTTGGGGTGGAACGTTCTAATTTATTACCAAAACTGAAAATTTGTATAATTATCATCAATATATGGATGTGAATCGTAAAGTATGGGGACGTTTTTCGAGACTTAATGGTCAATTTGGGGACAGTTGTTGACTTTGGGGTCCGTCCTCAAACTTTTTTTATAGGAATTGATAAGTTTGAGGAATCGTTCCACTTGGAACTAAATTTTCGTTTGAGTTATGCATATATGTTACAAATAAGTTTTTTTTGTTATAGATTTATTTTAACGCTTATTTTTTTATACAGTGTGACCAATTTTAAATGAATAAAATTATTATTTTTACACAAGTATTTTTAATAAACATCAAATAACAAAAAAGTATTTTTTTCTTCTCAAATTAGAAAAATTGAGATACTGTCCATCTACTGAAGCATATACCTACTATTTTATCATATGATTGAATTCAGTGAGAAAAAGCTCTCACGGAATGTACAAAAAAAATAATAATACGTTAGCTTAGCAACTTGACACATGTAACTTGAACAGATATCATGAAAAAGTTATCGGCTGCTCAGTTGTCAGAGACTTTGACCTCGCACAAAATGTGATATCGATGAAACTTGGCACTTAAATACTTGAAAGAGTGGAGAAAACGATATCACATTTTGTGCAAGCTTTTGTTCAATATCCTTCTCTGGCAACTGGGTTGTTGAGAGTTCCCAAAATTTACAAGATACTGCAAAATTCGACAAAACCAAACATTTGTAGAAATTTCGATGATGGTGTTGTGATGTTTTTCTGGGGTTTCTCACAGCTGTAAAGCAAATGCTCCATCAATCATCAGTAAGTCGCCCCTGAGCGCTACGGCAAATAATAATAGCCGCCCCTTCCCCGCACAAGCTCTGCTTTCTGGGGTTCACTCATAAGGGAATGAATTGAAGGGCGAATATTATTATTATTATTATTATTAGTATTAATTCATAATTTGTAACAAAAATGTATACTTACTATGTAGACAAGAAAAATGTCCCCAAAATTTACAATACATCGCAAAGTTCGACAAAAACAATTATTTTTAGAAATTTTGAGTTTTTTATAATTTGTAATACAAATGTACGCTTATGTATACAAGAAAAATGGGTAGTTAAAAATGTCCCCAAACTTTACGATTTACATATATATATATATGTTATAGCGAAATTATACTCTGAGTACTTGGATTTTATATATTAACGATAACGTAAAACAAAACACTTTACAACAAACATAGAATATAACAAATTCAAAACTGTGTTTGCAATTGCTCAAAATATAACTGACTGTGAACGCAAGTGCGTATGTAATAGTATGCAATTCATATAAGTTAAAATTGATGAAGTTATTACGTAAGAAACAGTCTAAGTGCGACCTGTTTCTACGGAGTCTGATGTTGTACTAATTTGATTTGATTTATTCGAGCCGCGTGTCGACAGACGAGCTCCTTCCTTGGCCAATCACGGGTACGTATTTTCGGCGTTATTGTTGTGCCTTCTTTTTATGCAACTTCCCGTCTTGCCCCTGGTCGCGTAGCATATAAGGACGGCAGCCACTAAAGGGGGTAGCCGATAAGGCGGCTTTTAATTATTGATGTTTATCTGAGTAACTTCCGCGTTCGTTATCTGCGCGCTGGCCTTGGTTCACGATGTGTGCTGTACACTGTTGCTATGCGAGAGGTTTGGTTATTTTATTTCTCTTGTTGCCATGGGCGTAGGTAAAAATGTTCGATTTCGAACATGCTAGATACAACAAAGATCCTATTTTGGACTTGTTGTGCTTTTCTTAAAATTGCACCACAATCCAGTGGGCTATTAAGAAAGGTAAAACGATTAGCTCAAAAATATTATCATCGTCTTCAGATAATATTTAGTAGTTTTCCTAATTTTCAAGTTACTTGAGGAACGCCAAAGGTTCCAGTTCCCGATTACCTACTATGTTTCTATATATTTTTATTACATTTTATTTAGCTTTTAAATGTTTTTGGAGACGATATTTATCACAATCTCTAGCGCTTTTTTCGGAAGGCTATTAAAGTCAGTAATGTTTTTTCCTTTCGGTTTGCGTTTGTTCCTTTTTATATATAAATTGATATTTTACGGTCTCTGAGGCCAGAGATCTGGTTAAAGGTGGATTTGTTGATGTAGTTCGGAACGGCATCCGTTCCGCCGGACAGACGAATGTGTCCACGACCCAAATTGATTTTGCCTCGTGGAGATTTATTGCTTTTATTGAGATAAATTTCCACTCGGCGCTCTACGAAATACTGACCGACTTTTTTTATTCTCTTTTATTTTTCGCTGTTACTGTACTCAAGGGTTATATTTATTTCACTCACACAAATTAGGATACGGAGGGATAGTGCATCTTCCAAACCAGAAAATATGCGTTAGAAATATTTAATGGAGTCCTGAGTAAAGATGTATTAGCATCTAATGACGTTTGTTATGAATTTAGTGCATTCTGTGAGTCGGGAAAAGCCTCGGAAAACACAGTATGTATTTTTTCTGTAAAATCTCATTGTTTTCTTTAATTACTTATAATTTTTTCTGTAAAATCTCATTGTTTTCTTTAATTACTTATAATTTTTTCTGTAAAATCTCATTGTTTTCTTTAATTACTTATAATTTTTTCTGTAAAATCTCATTGTTTTCTTTAATTACCTATACACTGATAAAAAAGATTTTGTAAAATCACATAATATTTGGTGGAGGGGTATTCACATAATTAAACCTCTGTAAACCAGTAATTTTCACAATGTATTTTCACATTGGCGATATTTTTCACATACATTATTCTGCGAATAATTTTACAATGTACTCTTAAGGCATACAGGGTGACCCAGGGGTACGTACATGCAAAAATATTTCTATTTATATACAGGATGTCCCAAATAAGATACACAACTAAGTTCTGGTTTTTTAAATGGCAACCCCGCATTTTTGTTACATTTTTAGATTCGCCATTAAATTGTCGATATAACGCACCCGGGTTTCTTAGACTTATCTGCAATAGTTTTTGACTTATGTCAATTTATGTGTCAAAATAGCGTCGTGCAGAGATCCACAAAAAAATTCAGAACTTCAGAACTGTTCAAGATAACTTAATCAACTTTTTTCCAGTCGATTCCTTAAGCTTCAGCGCATCTTCTGAGTTGTAGGCAAATTCAGAGTCGACGTTCTACCGCCTACTACGATTTTTTGAAAATTATAAATTACAAATAGCAATAACTCGACTTTTTCAAATGCATCACCCTATATTTTATTACATCATTGCATGGCATTTTTTAAGAGCTTTTTGCTGATATAGGGTTTGTTGGGTCTATTTTGTGAAATTTGCGAGATTCATTGCAAAATAAGAAATGTTGACGGTTTATTCGAGAAAAAAAAAGGAATCGAGTAGGCCGCTGTCTTAAAATTTGACACATCCATATACTTTCAATAATTGTACGCGTCTAATTAAAAGAAAAAAAGAATCGAGTAGGCCACTGTTTGACACATTCATATAATTTGAAATTGTAATAGAAACAGAAATACATTACAAAGTAAATAATATTTACAAGAACATGAAAGAATGATTAATAGGATACAATATAAATATTTTTGATTTATAACAAATGCTCGAATAGGTCACCATCATGTTCCACGCAAACTGCTAGTCTTCTAGTAAATGAGTCCCGAACTCTAGCAAGCATTGCTCCATCAACTGAACGGAAGGCTTCCGTAATCCTGTTTTTTATATCATCTGCAGTTGTTGGACTGAAAACAGTTTCCTTCACGTACCCCCAAAGAAAAAAATCTATAGGAGTAAGGTCTGGAGATCGCGCGGGCCACGGAATAGTACCTCTCCCTATCCAACGATTCCATATTCACTAATTCCTCGCGAGTAAAACTCATGATTAATAATTAGATGCGTACAATTATTGAAAGTATATGGATGTGTCAAATTTTAAGACAGCGGCCTACTCGATTCCTTTTTTTTCTCGAATAAACCGTCAACATTTCTTATTTTGCAATAAATCTCGCAAATTTTACAAAATAGACCCAACAAACCCTATATCATCAAAAAGCTCTTAAAAAATGCCATGCAATGATGTAATAAAATATAGGGTGATGCATTTTAAAAAGTCGAGTTATTGCTATTTGTAATTTATAATTTTCAAAAAATCGTAGTAGGCGGTAGAACGTCGACTCTGAATTCGCCTACAACTCAGAAGATGCGCTGAAGCTTAAGGAATCGACTGGAAAAAAGTTGATTAAGTTATCTTGAACAGTTCTGAAGTTCTGAATTTTTTTGTGGATCTCTGCACGACGCTATTTTGACACATAAATTGACATAAGTCAAAAACTATTGCTGGTAAGTCTAAGAAACCCGGGTGCGTTATATCGACAATTTAATGGCGAATCTAAAAATGTAACAAAAATGCGGGGTTGCCATTTAAAAAACCAGAACTTAGTTGTGTATCTTTTTGGGACATCCTGTATATAAATAGAAATATTTTTAGAATGTGCCCCATTGTCGGTCTTATCGTTTAAAAAAAAATCAAACCGATAGCTTGAATAGAAAAAAGTTATGGAGCATGCACGTACCCCTGGGTCACCCTGTATATTGCAATGAAATAATCACCTGGTATATTAAAAGGAAGGTAACCAGGCAACAAAAAAAAAGAGTGACAAATGTCAAAGGTTTTAATTTTTGATAAGATAAAATTAAGGAAGGAAATTGTATTGATGAAGAAAATTTTTGTATAATGTATAGAAAAGATTAATCTTATGGTACTTGGAAGGTTTATTGAGTGAAGAGTTTGTTAAGGCGTAAAGACAGGAGGTAGAGTTTGATAAGAGGAGGAAGGAGGAAGGAGTTCAAAGGCAGTTTTAGTGTTAGTTATAGAGTATTTTGTCGGATTTTTTTTATTGTTTAATAGTTTAATATTAGATTTAATGAGTGAATGAGTGTGAGTGTTAATTAGTCATTTAATTTTCAATTTCGATAATTCATTTTTGCTAGATTAATAAAATTAAAAAAAAACCTGCGATATTTCGTATCAATATAATGTAAAATGTATGTCACATAGTATATTTTGTGAAAATTACCATACTTATCAAATTTTTTCAGAACCATTTTTTAGAGTGTAGAAACCTGAGGTGAACAATTTTGCTGAAGGCGCTAAATTACTTTTGAATTATAATTTTACTCACAAAAATATATTGATATAGTTTATAAATGAATCTTGCAAATACAAATTGATGGAATTAGCAAGCTCTAATTAGAGACCACAATGGCTTTATACAATCCATAATCTATATCAAAGATTTTACTAACAATTTGGTCAAGAGAATAATTACCTACACAAATGCCGAAGGATCTTTCTAGAGGCACTTCAGCGTTGTAGTAGCGTTTGTTCGAAGCGGAACCCTGATTACATGTTGCATACTTTATATTATTCCGTTAATTTGCAAACGTAGAATCAATTGTTCTCCATTGCCCGTTAGGAATTTCCAATTTAACCAATATTAATACAATATCCTGTCGAGCACGTAATGCAGATATATACCAGATTAATTGCGTTTTCTGCACTGTGAAGTCCGAATTTATGATTTTACTGTCGGTCCGATCAAATGGACGAAAGTTTATGTTTTTCGTCAATGGAAAGTATTATTTCGTTTACCAAACTGAGATTTATTTATTTTTATGTTTAGCAATAACAATTTTTAAACAAGGCTCTCTATATCATTCTAACTACGCTACATTATAATTTGTATTGAAAGGCTAGTTTTACTATCTCAATTACAAATTTAAATAATAAGTTTTGAATATTACGGTCCATTACGTCCATTTAAATTAGTGACATTTTCCACAGTGTTAACGTAAATGGTTAGGATGGAACTCTATCGATTGCAATTTTCGTGTTACCCCAAGGGTATATGAGAAAAATAGAATTAAATTAATATCGAATTTTGTGTTATAAAATGATGGATATTATCGTACCAAAGAAATGTTGTTGTCTAAATTGCCGGAAGGGAGAAACTTTATACAGTAAATGTTCGATCGAAAATTTCTTTTTTACTGAAACAATTTTACCGCATTTAAATATTTTAGCAAGATATCGGGAAGGTATACTCTTTAATATAATAATAGTTCGATAAAAATATGGTTTACTCTTGACTTACTACACTCTTGTGTGTTTTAAGGTAGCTTTTAACAAAAAATGAATTGGTTAAAAAAATTATATAGAGGAAAGTTAGTTGAAGATTTAGTCCCTCTAAAATAGAGGGCTAAGTAAAGCCATTTTTGTAATCAGCGACAGTTAGTTTTTGTTAGCGACAAAAGTATGCGGATTAAGATTACAAGAGTTTGTTATAAATTAAAAATTGTATATGGGTTGCGGCCTATTATTATAGTCTATTTTTATGTACGAGAGAGTAATAAAACAGCATTTCTAATGCAAAACGGTCATTTCAAATATTTTTACGGAATAATCTAAATTTTTCCTAAAATTGTCATAAATGTACCTGAGCTAATACAAGTTTTGGGTCTTTTATTGGTCTTTTATAACCATAAGCTGTACAGAACAATAGAAAAAGGTTTGGACAGGCCAAAAGCCCTGTGTATTATAGATTACATAGCCGTATCTTAAGATTATTTTCAATAAGTACCTATTTGCCAATTTTGTTTTATTTTAATTCCAAGAATTTCTTACAGTAATCGAATTATAAGTAGATAAATCCCTTACCAACAAATTTCACCGAAAATGCGATTGTAGGTTTTCCATTTAGTAAGGAGGTCCAGTTGTGTATTCTTGACAGCTTACTAAATGTCTTTAGATGTGCTGCCATCTATGATTAGAAGAGAGTATTGACAATTATTAAAAGCAAAAAATTCCCGGTGTATTGGGGTTGCATACACAATTTGCATTGTGTGTTGCAAAGCTTTTATTTGACTGATTCTAGTCAAAATGTCACTCTCTTCTTTCGTATCCCTTTCAGAGATTAATACAAAGTTAGAAAACGAGTAAGGAATTTAATTTATCAGATTCGACATCCTAAGACCGGTTTCTGCCTTTCGGCTTCGTCAGTTAGGCTTTTCGAATCCAATAAATAAAATTCCAAACTCGTACAAGTCAGTAGCTATATCCGCTATAAGATAAAATTTTAGTTGCAACATGCAAGGTGCAGTGTGCAGTCTATTGTGAATTCTAGTGTGATCATGGAAAATTTGGAAGTACCGCGAAAACGACAAAAAATCGGTCCTTTAACAGTTAATGAAAAAACATTAATATTTAATTGTTTTAAATCATTTACAGACAAACATTTATGTAAAAGTGTTGATGACACAGTGGAATTAGTTAGTAGTACGCTTGGTGTTGGGAAATCTACGATTTACAGAGTTGTTAAAGAAGAGAAATGTGGCGAGTTTCAAACAGCACGTAAAGCTCCAGGAAAACCAAAATTTCAAATAGAAAATCATTTGAAAGAAAGACTTCGAAGGAAAGTGCATGCGTTCTTCTTTAGAAAAGAATTTCCGACAGAAGACAAAGTTCTTGCCACGGTTCGAGATGATAAGGATTACCCTGAAATGAGTCGAAGCACACTATGGAAACTTTTAAAACAAATAGGTTTTCTATGGAAAAAGCATTCCAGAAAGTCTATTTTAATAGAAAGAAGCGATATTGTAGTATGGAGAAGAAATTACCTAAGGACTATAAAAGAAATGAGAAACCAAAGAAGAAATATATTTTATTTAGATAAAACATGGATCAACGAGGGACATACACCAAATAAATTTTGGCAAGATGAAACTGTTACAAGTCGAAGACAGTCTTTTTTAAATAATTTATCTACTGGTTTAAATCCACTATCAGGAAAGGGGCGCAGATGGATAATAGTACACATCGGTAGTTCAAACGGTTTTGTTAAAGGTGGTTTATTGACTTTTGAATCTACTCGTACCGATGACTACCATGAGGACATGAATGCTGATGTCTTTAAAGAGTGGTTCGAACAAATGATAGATCTTCTTCCTCAGAACTGTATAATAGTAATTGATAATGCAAGTTATCACTCGAGACTTACAGAAAAAATGCCCACAACCAAGTGGTTAAAAAAAGATTTACAGAATTGGCTAAATTCAAAGAATATTAAGTTCCATCCCGGTTATGTGAGAAGAGAACTGTATCATTTGTGTTCCATTCATAAAGAGAAATTAAAAAAATATGAAATTGATGAAATTGCAAAAAATCGTGGGATGACGGTGGTTAGATCACCACCATATCATTGCGAAGTAAACCCGATTGAACTGATATGGGTGTTGGAAAATGTGTTATTTTTCGCCAGAATAAATGCAAAATTTAAATTCGCACGCCTCTGCAAAATAACATCATATCATCGAAGACGAGATGATCTGATATGTGATTTTTGACATGTAATGTCAGATGTAAAAATAATAATTCTCGACCGTATTTTTAATAATCATACAAATAGCTTCAGACTATTAATTAATTTTTAAATGTCTATTAGTATATGTGTTTAGTTTAGTTATTACTCATTTGTGTTTCATCCAAATAATAAACAATAGTTGTGAAAAACCTCGTTATTTAAATCCCACTCCAATACAGCCCATTTCAACACACAAACTTGGGAAATATCAGGCCCAATTTTGCGCAATGGGCACAGATAAAGGGAGAAGTTTCAAGAAAAAATAATTCTTTTAAAATGAGTGATGTTAAACAGTTGTTTTTGAAGGCTGTAAATAATGTGAATCCTGAAAACTGGGAAAAGGCAGTAAATCATACGATTAAAGAAGAAGAGAAAATGTGGAAGTTGGACAATACTGATGAAATGATCGAGCCAATCATTGTAAATATTGGTTGCGACAGTTCATCTTCTGATTTCGATTCTGATTTGGATTTGTAGGTAAGAAGTAGTTATTATATTAAAATTATTATTTATGAACGTAACGTTGTTTAAAATTCAAAGTTGAAACCCTTATACCTACATAACCCGTTTGACACAATGTTCTTAACATACCTTGTGGAAAAATAAAACAATTTAGAAAAAATTGCACTTTTTTACCTTCAGCTGTTTAAAAGTTATAAGCAGGTTAATTAGGTAAAAATATAAGTGTACACCCGATATATTTATTATATTTATACAAATGTTATTTCATACGAAAATACTCGAGGTATAACTTCAAAAAATATTTTAACTGTCTACTAAAAGAAGTGGTACGCCTATGGATTACGAACGCTTTATTATTTTAATACTCTCTCATACATAAAAATAGACTATAGTAGATAAGTGTGTATTGTGTCATTTTTTTGTCGAATCCAAAAAAAACTTTACTTTACTTTATTTTTTCTACTACCGAAATTATTAGCGAAAGTATCATAATATATGATGTATTACATGACAAGAGCAGATTCTTTAAAGTTACTAAAATTCTACCTACTAATAAAAAGGATGATCCAGATAACATTGACAATTACAAACCTATTGCCTTCGTTCCTGTTATAAGTAAAAATTCTTATCAAACAAAAATTAGTAAGATACTGTGACATATAAATATTTTGACCCCTGTGCAATATGGCTTTAGGAAAAATATTTCTACAACCATGCGGGATTAATATTAATAAAAAACTTCTAATGCATAAGATCTAATGAATTACGATTATTTCACTATTACCTGTCAAACAGGAGATTGGAGTTCCACCGAGCTCTGTTCTGGGCCCTGTACTGTTCCTTCTTTATATTAATGATCTGCCTGAAGCAGTTGAACGTTCTAATTGTCTTCTGTTCGCTGATGAAATTAGTGGAAGACTGGTTCTCTACAAATAAATCGTTATTAGGCTACTTTAGTAACAAAATCAAAGAAAGGATTCGTGTTCCACCCGCGTCTGGACTTCTGTAATTCAATACCTGTTGGGGCATATAGGCCAAGGAGTAGTTGTTTGAAGTCCAGACGTTGGTGCAGTGTGCAGATTTTACTTATTTCACATAATTTGTACATGCTTTTTTTAGTTTAATTTATCACCTGAAAGCACTTATAAACCTTCAAATACCAGACGTTTTTTACTGTTCATCCATCACACTTTATTACTAGACATTTCTAAGAGGTCGGCAAGCAATCTGTATTATTTATTTCTCCATAAACATAACCTATAAGACAGCAAATGACTTCCGGCGCTAGGTAGGCAGCATATTATTAGCCAAAAAACGTCATAAAACCTCGACGTCGTTGGATAACGTAATCTTAAAGACATAAACGACGTGTTTCTTTCTCACTTTTCAATCTTTGTCAACTAGAAAAACCATCTTTTCTCTCGTCCTTGGTAAATAGGCCAGTTTTTATTAGTGTTTATAAAAACAAAATTTGTTATTGCTGGCAAAACAAGTTTAAGCAGGATCTTAAATGCTGAATGGGAGTTGTATACTTGAACCGTATTTTAATTATAGGAAAATTAGATGCATTCTTTTTTGTATACAATAACTGTGTTGTCTGCAAACCTATCTGATGGTATAAAAAATGGAACTGCCTTGAAGAAGAAGAAATTTTGACTTATTCCAAGACTTCATTAGAATTGTTTGGCTTTTGACAACTCGAGGAATACTTTAACGTTAGTAATATGGTAGTTTCGTTGAGGAATTGTTCTTCAAAATTGTATATTTAAAAGTATTTTGTAATATTGGAATTTAAGGGACTTTCTATTATCCTGGGCATTTTCCAATATTCTTATTTTATTTTTTTATATACGAGATCTTTCGATTTTCGGCTCTAGATACCGGACTAAAGCACTAGGACCATCTTTCAACCTCGTACTTCGTAAAGTGACAAGAAAACGACTGTATTTGTATAAAATTGAGGTTAAACGGCGATATTACACGCACCTGCCGGCGCCTTCGGTAAATATTGGATTGAGTCTGTGATACGAAGTTGTAAAAATACGGGCGGGTAATTTCGCGGTTGTGTGATGAGCAAACTTGCCAAATGGACTTTTGGAGTCGTAATTAAGAGAAATAAAAATAGGAAGTTGGGTTTTAGAGCTTTGTTTAATATTAACACCGCCAACTATGTTTAATAAATATTTTTAAGGTGAGAGCATCAAGCAACTTAGGACCACGTAGTCGCATTTATTAAAATAGTCTATTCCATACTATAACATGTTCTCGTTTTTCCTTTTCCTCTCTTCTATTCTTTCTGTCTACGTCTTTTTCAGCCTTCTTACCGTTTTGGCCACAAGAGTAAATGCTAGAGACGACGCTACCTATCATGAGACACAACAGCTGTTGAATTAAAGTTCAGCACTATTCACTGAAAACTAATCATACAGTGGCAGGTGTCGAAGTGGAATTTTAAAAGACACACATGCGAAACATATGCAAACACTTTTAATGGCCGATGAAAGAGCTGAAAGTATCTTTAACTAAGTTTTGTTTAACTTTATCGAGTGCATTAAAAGTGCATGTATCGATTAATAACGGCTAGAAATACGTCCTTATCCCAGTTGATTAATTATAAACACGTTTTATCTTATGATGACATGATGAAAAGTAGAACTATTCAGTAAATATTTGTCTGTATTTTTATTTGTTTGTTTTGAAGGAGTTGCTACAAATTCTGCCTTCATGCAGAAGGTTTTAGGGGCAGTAGATCGTTCAGTAACTTCTACACCCTTCTCCTACAATATCCCCTTCATTATCTGCCAAAGAGGTTGTTTTTTCACTAATGCTAACACGTAGGATTAAGACAATAAAAGTGCTGTGGTAAAAACTAAATAAATATTAAAATACTTTATTTTTTTCTCATTATATAGAAGAACAAATATAAAAGAAAAATCATGAATAAGCTAAATATGGGTAAATAATTCGCTGTAGTTTATGAGGCTTGTTACTACAACGATTTTTATTTCGCTGAATATATAATATTGGAGATAGAAATACATGTAGTCTCAAATTGAAACAAGCGTGGCGGAAAAGTTCAATTATTAATTCGTTTAAGAATTTTAACATTTATCGAGTTTTCCTCTCCAAAAAGGAATTTTTGGCACCAGATTAACGGGCTTCGGTGTAAAGCGTATAAATATTTGTTACATTGTTAGAGGTGTAACTCAACTCGTTTTGTTTATGTCACACAAACGCAGAGCAGTAGTGGGTATGAGCAACAGCCCGGGAACTTAAAATTGCTTTGTTTCCCCTTCTGCGAGACATTGTCTGAATTGGCTTCCTGTGCGCCAGTCAGTCATAAAAACACTCGTCCGTCCATATTATTTCGCGTAATTAAATTCGTTGCTTCATATTGGATTCTCGACATTTCATTAAATATTATAAGGGATTTTTACAGTTAAAGAAGGCTTGACATACGGAGAAGTACAGAAACTTTTGACTATAAAATTATATCCACAACTTTTTTGAATCCTATATCAAAGATAGTGTAATAACCCTACCATAAGTAATAACCGGGGTAGTTTTAAGGTTACTTTTTTACCTAGCTGCGTGTCTATCAAACCTTGGCAGAGCGGTCAATTAAGGCTTACTGAGTTTTATACCTGAAAGAAAATCCTAGAAGGGCGTGATCCCTGCAGCGATTCAGTGCAGAATATACCTTTGTCTCACGAAGTGTCTAAAACTCTCGGGGTTGGGGGATTTAAAAGAAACGCTTGCTAAAATTTAAATGAATCTATTGACTAATAAAAGAAAATGGTTAACAAGACATGACTACAATATTAAAATAATGACTATCCTTTACTACTACGAAAATGCATAAAATGATCCCAAAATGATAAAAAATTAAACTAATAATGAAAGAAACTAAAAAATCGCTCTGTGGCGGTAATATGAAACCACACGTAATATTTCTACTTGAAATTAAGTGACAAAAGGGTTAACGTGAAATTGAAACTTTGTTTCTACTACATATCAGAAGTTCGCTAGTTACCTCACGATACATGTGACATAAAAGGAAAAGGTCCATTCAAGTACTGGATAAAATTTACGAACAAAGGTTAAATTTCTGATGCCTACAGACAGGCTTTACTGTATACAATACTTAACCCAACAACCGTTTTGGGAAGCACTCCTAATAGCGGAAAAAAAAAATGCCAGAACAATTAACTGGAGTTAGACTTAACTCTCTACAAACAACACGAGTCGGTTCGAAATGAATAGAAGGGTTAAGAAAAATCGAATCAAATCTTACTCTTAGCTCGTCCTCAAATTGGGGTGAAATCTACAGCCCGGGAAATCCCTTGTAGACGTGGGGGCGACGAACGTATTCCTGGTTCTACGCCAAACCAAACTGTATCACTAGCGCAACGCGTCACTAACCGAACCGCGCGGTACAAAAAAAAAACTCAAAATCAAAAAAAACCAAACTTACTCAGAAAACCAAACTTATTTTTTTTCTACTAGAAAACGCGACTTTTACAGCGCGACCCGTGGACCACTAACGAGGGGTCCGTATATCATTACCGGCTCTCACCTCTCTTTTCGTCTCCGCGATCAGAAAAACTTTACTTTTTATAAAATTTTGTCCCCTCTTTGTTGGAGGGATACTATTTTTCCTCAACTTATTAGACGGTCCAATCGCGATCATTTTCTTGGACGCCATTACAATTGTCTTATATACTGACCAATCACGCGTACTCCGTTATTGTTTATCATACAAATTACTAGAAATGAAAATAATGCCAATTCGGCACTTTTATCTTTTGCGTTACATTGTAAAGGAACTTTGACCAGAAAAATTGTTTATGACATCCAATATTTAATTTCCTTGAATTAAAACAGAACGGTGTCGGATTGCTCAACTTATATTTTGAAATTTTTTCAACAAGCAACAAAATTTTGTATGGTTTTTGCAAAGCTTGCATTGTGGTAATTTTCTAGATGATTCGATTTTTCTACTGTTTGAACCGCTAGTTATTTATTTTGACTATACCGGGTGTTTTAAAATTATCTATAACTTTCATTTATTTCTTTCGCCATTTTTCCAGATATTACAATAGGTCTCAGTTTGCAGTTTATAATAATATAATATCTGATACTAGATCTTCAATGATGGGAGTGCCCCAAGGATATATTCTTGGACCAGGCCTATTCATTATATATAAACGACATTTTTTATCATATTGACCCATCAAAAGGTATTACTACAACAGTAGTAAGAATTATTGCACACTTTTAAATAATAATACAACCACACGGACAAAAATAGATAATTGGGTTATCCCAAATAAGCTCATCAACAACCCGAGTAAAACACAAAATAGCCTTTTTACAACTCATCGTAGTTTTTCTACTAACGAGCCTGTTAAATTATTAGGCATTACATTAGATCCCAAACTAAAATGGCATGATCACATTGAATCACTCAGTAAGAGATTATCATCCCAACTATTTGTTCTTAGAAATCTGAGAAAATCAGTCAATGAAACTATATTAAGGATGACGTATTTTTCTCTATACTGTATTTGAAAATCAAGGATATACTACTGGTTTTAAGGAACCTATAGGAAAAGGTAAAAGATTAATTATTTGTCATATAGGCAGTACAAACGGTTTTTTTGAGAATGGTTTACTCTTATTTGAATCAAAAAAAACCGTTGATTATCACGAAGAAATGAATGGAGACGTGTTTGAGGAATATTTTGAACAGATGATTCAATTCATACCAAAAGGATCGGTTATTGTAATGGACAATGCAAGTTACCACTCCAGATTACTTGAACCTTTACCAACCACTAAATGGAAAAAGGGTGAAATTGCAAAATGGTTATCTTCTAAAAATTTAGCCTTTGACAATACAATGCTGAGGGCAGAATTGTTAACTATTGCTAAAAAACATTGAGGAGATAGCCAAAAAACGAGAAATTGAAATCCTTCGTTTACCACCCTACCATTGTGAGCTGAATCCGATAGAATTAATATGGGCTCAAGTTAAAGGTTATGTTGCCAGAAATAACACTACTTTTAAATCTCTTCAATAAGGCAATATCTGAAGTAACAAGTGAAAATTGGCAAAAATGTATTAGACACGTTACAGAAATAGAAAAAAAAAATGTGGGAGCTAGATAACATAATTGATATTACTATAGAGCCCATTGTAATTTCTCTAGAATCACATGGTGAATCTTCTGACACAGAGTGCGAGAAACCATAACTTTAAAATTATTAATTTATGTACTTTAATTTTATTTTTAGATTTTTATTTTTTAAGATTTAATATTGTCGTATTTTTTGCATGTTGCTCGTCAAATTTTATCCTTGCGGTTGGTTTTTTTTTTCTCATATACCTACTTAATTGTTTTTTTAGCTCCTCATATTAATTTATAAATAATTGTAATTATCTGTACATATTATATACATAAAACAAAATGCCTAAAATAATATTGACTTTTTCTTCATTTTACCCAAATTAAATTACTACTTACGAATTATGTTTATCTATCTAAAATTGGTAATCTAGGTATAAATAACTAAAACAAATTAAATATTTCTATTTCCATATTAATTTAATTTTGAAAACGCACGTCTATGGTTTACTGCCTTTAACACTGATAACTGCAAAACATTTCTGGGAATTTACTCTCTCTTGATTTTCAAATACAGTATATTCCATTCCCATTTAACATATGGCATAACTTTATGGGGCAATTCATCGCATTCAGATCGAATCTTTATTCTACAAAAAAAAGCTGTTAGAATGATTGCCGGTTCAGCTCCCACCGATACTTGTAGACCTTTATTTGTAAACCTTAAAATTATGACACTACCTACTATGTTTATTTTTTATAATCTTTTGGAAATTCATGATAACAAGACCCTACACATCAGGCACAATGACATTCATCAATATCAAACCAGAAATCAAAACCTATTTGTTAATCCTAAATTTAGACTGACAACATCATATAAAAATTCAGCAAATGTAAATCTATACAATAAACCTCCAGACTGTTATAAAGATTTAACCAAATTTAAATTCAAAAAAAACATAAAACAGATGTTGCTGAAACACAGTTTCTATTCATTAGACGAATATTTTAAAGCCAATTTAAATGCATAAATACCTATCTTCAAATGACTAAAATCTCTTATACAATGTTGTATCGTAAAATGTTATTTTTTTATCTTTATGTATCTGTATGTCTGTAAATATTTTATATTTTTTATCTTAGTGTTTTTTGACGTGTAAAATGAAAATTGTTTCAAATTACTATCTATCTATCTATATAAAAAATATTAACCATTAACTAATAATTATGTTGTAAAAACTGCTGATCCTGCTCGATTTGTAGCTGTGCAAGTATAGTTGCCTGCATGTCTATAAGGATTCAGCGAAATAAAAATCATTGTAGTAACAAGCCTCATAAACTAAAGCGAATTATTTACCCACATTTAGCTTATTTGTGATTTTTCTTTTATATTTGTTCTTCTATATAATGAGAAAAAAATAAGGTATATTGTAGGTATATTGTAGGAGCAGGCAATACTCAGGAGAAGGGTGAAGAGGTTACTGAACGATCTTCTGCTCCTAAAACCTATTTCCAATGAAGAAGTTATTTTTCCAACAGGAGTAACTGTAGTATCAGGAATATTGCTCAGAGCTTTTCGCCGTGCAAAGCAGTTTATAGATCTATACCAGGTGTTTTTTATCGGGATTTATCATTGCTATTTTGGATACCGTAAATAATAGAAAGTTTAAAAAAAGATCCGTTTTTGGAGCCCAGGACGTTGATTTTTTTTAATTATTAAAACTTAATTAAAATCATGATATAACCACTTTTCACTGAAACCCATATCCTGCATTCGTTTCTCCTGGCCAACTTTTTTATTCCGATTTAACCTGAAAATCTGGATGGAAACTTCTGTAAGACCTTCTTCAAGTAGGTTCATTAACTATACTTCCTATTTATTTGAAACAATTTTCAGCAAATTCTGCTAAAAATTTAAGAAAAGGAAACTTTCTCTAAGTCCACATATCGTCGCTGCAGAGTGAAAACCACGTATGTCATTTTTTTATGAAAATGGTTTTATTGCTTTATAAGCTTGAAAACCTCCTAGCGCACTTCCTCACGAAACCTTTTAATTTAAAAAGTACTATAGCACCATCTAATAGTCTACTTTACCTTTATCTTTTCGAACATACGTGGTTTTCACTCTGCAGCGACTATACCGGGTGACAATGAGACTAGGGCCATGCCTATATCTCGGTCATTTTTTAACCGATTTGAATAAAATTTGGAAAATAGATATAAGACACAATTTTGGATTGACAGTCGTATAAAAACAAAATGGCGGACTTCCGGTTTCTCCAGAAATGTCACCAACTTCGATTTTTTAAATGGAACGCCCTGTATATTTGATGTTTTTTAGATTCTATGGCTCAAATTACATACGACAGTGTTGGCAATTTTTTTATTTTTCAATAAAAAAATTCAAATTTCCAAATTTTTTTTTTAGCATCAGTAATTCATAGTAATAAACTTTTCGTCGATATAATCAATAACAAATCCTACAGCGGGAATTTAAATTTTCAAATGGTACCTACCGAGGGCCATCTTGTCATTTAATAGAGAATTTAATTACCAATTCAACGATATACATTATGTACTATTTTCTTTTTTGTTAAAAAGTAAACATAATTATTTCTTGAAAAAAAATCTGAGAATTTGGATTTTTTTATTAAAAAATAAAAAATTTGGCAACACTGTCGTATGTAATTTGAGCCATAGAATCCAAAAAATATAAAATATATAGGGTGTTCCATTTAAAAAATTGAAGTTGATGACATTTCTGGCGAAACCGGAAGTCGGCCATTTTGGTTTTATACGTCTGTCAATCCAAAATGGTGTCTTATATCTATGTACCAAATTTTATTCAAATCGGTTGAAAAGTGAAGGAGATATAGGCATGGCCCTAGTCTCATTGTCACCCGGTATGCCTTAACACAATGGTTCTTCCAATAATATAAATTTTCCGGAAAACTTTAATTCTATTAACGATTTATTTCGATAAAAGGATTGTCGTTAGCCTTTCTTTTAGGATATAATAAATTGTAAAAATAAAAGTAACTTGGAAATATTTGCAATTGTTTAAAAAATTTAATACTATGTTTCTGTAGGCACGAAGGTGAAATTTTTTGAACCAAAAAAATTTCAAAAATGTTACTTTGTGAGTAACAAAACTACAGAAATGATATGAAATAAAATCACACAAGCTCCCAAGCTCACATCATTTGTACAGTTTTGTTACTCCCAAGGTAACATTTTTGATTTTTTTTTGGTTCAAAAAATTTCACCTTCGTGTCTATAATTTTCTATATATTTGTAAACTATGATTTTGTTGTTAAAGTGAAGATGGCGTTGGACCCTCCTCCTCTTACTTCGACTTTACCGTTTGTTGGTGGGTCCAAAGCGTTCTTCAGGCGTCCTTTAGAGATACGATATCGAGCTTCTTACTGATGAGGCACAATAATGCCGAAACCGGTCTAAGAATGTCAAGTTCCTTTAAAGACAAAATCAAAGTTTTTGGGGTTAAAGTCCCGACATGGTCGGGCTCCAAACCGCGTCTGGACGTAATTCAATACCTGTTGGGGTATATAGCACAAGGAGTAGTTGTTGAAGTCCAGACGTTGGTGCAGCATTTTTAATGTCTTTTTTCTTGAGAGCCTGTGTGATTTTATTTCACATCATTTCTGCAACTATGTTTCTGTAATTACGGACATTTAATTTGTTTATTTTTACCTATTGCAATAAAATTTAAAAAGTCCAAAGGCTACGGCCATACAGTTAAATTGGATTGACGGGGCAATTAAAATTAACTATAAAAATATTTTTCGAGTTGTTACAGTTAATTTGTCACAAAATTTATACCTTTTTTGTTTTGTAATATATCGTGTTTGATTTTTATTAAATAGAAGACAATTGAACCATGTTCGTGTGAATAAAAACATTATTTGAGTCGCATTTTATTTTGTAAATAGATTCACCGGAAAATTGTGTTAAATGTTGATTTGATTTGTTCTACGTTTTAGTATATTTCAATGATAAATGAACATGGTCTGCCATTTCATCTTCATTTTCTAATAAGTATATAATAGTCTCACAAATCTTGTAGTAGGTTTAATGGATAGAGAGCAGTATATTAGTCATTAGTGAGTCCCCATACTTGTTTGCATGAAGCCTCTTTCGATACAGTCGTTCTGTATACTTGTGTAGGCTTAATATTTTTCCTACGGCACTTAATCTCCGAAGTATGGACCTTTAAAAAAGTTTTCTATAATATGGAGGGGTTGGTGGGCCTCTAAAATGGGGGGGAAGTGTGTTTTTCTACAGAAAAACCTTGTAAAACGCGTTTAACCTCTCCAGGGGATGGTTTTTGGCCGTTTTGAAGGGGACGCCGCAGGTAAAAATCTTTTTTACCCTTAGATTTGGTTTCAGCGACCTCAAATTTTTTTATTTATTTAAGGATATTTTTTGCATCTGACTACAAAAATTTTTTAATGGTATTTAATTTCTAGAGTAGATTTTTAGTATTATTTAAACAATTGCAATGTTTGAAATGTAAGGATAAATATAATAATTAAAAAAAAAAAAAAGATCAATTTATTTATTTTCTGAAACCGACTCTGCAGTTAGTTTCTCTAATGTCAATACAAGTGATGAAAGGGACGATACCTTCGATTCCTGTCATTATTAGTAGGTAAACAATTTCAGTGCGGTTCTTCTGTATATCGGCTCGAATGTACGTGATGTCATTCTATATCTCAAAATGGAAATGGTAATCAAACAGTGAGGGGTTTTAACCGAGTTATTGTTACTGTTACTCAGGTGTTTGTATGGATAACCGCTATGGAAATTCAATTCGTCCTATTCAACAAAATGTTTACTTGATGTAACTCACTGGTAACGGATTAAAAAATATATTATAATCTAATGTATATGGTGAAATTAAAATGTATGTACAGTGAACTGCGAATTTAAGGAGGCGATTTTGCAAGGGGCTTTTCCCACAGAATGCATTCCTACTGTTGAAGAAGCCAGTTTTTGGGATTTTTGAGCAAAATATGCCAAAAGGACTTCTTCACTTAAATTTATTGTCGGATGTTGGATCAGCAACACAAAACAAGACTTTTTTTTTTATTATTAAACACCCATAAAGGCATTTAGTATATTACAATCTGGTCAACATTGACCAATGAGCAAATTAATTCTAACTTAATCTAATAGAGTTTGAAATTGAAAACTAAGGTATACTCATCAGCGTTCCTTAGGTTCTGTAGAAAGTATTGCACTAAACTTTAACGAGCACACATAATCTCTGCTTTTGCACTAAAAACACTAAACTAACTCAAAGGGCTTGATCCTTTTAAATCTTCTTTCTAACCCAGTATTGTCAAGGAGCTGGATAGCCTCGACATTGACATGATGATGAAGTCTTTCTTCATGACTCTTGGCTAATTTCTTGATGGTCTGGTCAACAGTGTCCATTTCCAGATCCCTATTGCGAATGTACCAAGGGGCATTTACTATGTTCCTCAGTGCTTTGTTTTGAAATCTTTGGATGATTGCTAAGTTGCTTGCTTTGGTGCATCCCCATAGTTGGATACCATAGGTCCATACATGCTTAAGTATCTGCTTATAAAGCATAAGCTTATTATGTAGAGACAGAGTGGAGTTTCTTCCAATTAGCCAGTACATTTTTCTATATTTCAGTCCAAGTTCTTCTCTTTTCTTTTTATCATGCACTAATGTAATACCTAAGTATTTTGCTGTGTTTGAATATGGAATCAGGTTATTGTTTATTCTGACTGGAATATGATCTATCCTTTTGTTTGTAAAGTTAATGTGGAGTGATTTAGTTTCATTAAGTTTAATTTTCCATCTCTTCGTCCAGTCATAGATAAGGTGGACGGCTGTTTGCAGCTTGTGGGTTGCTTCTTCATTGCTCTTTCCTACCGCTAGAATGGCAGTGTCGTCGGCGAAGGTGGCTATGGTATTGTTTTCTAACTCTGGAATATCACATGTGTACAGTAAGTATAGGACAGGTCCTAGGACACTTCCTTGTGGTACTCCAGCCTTAATTTCTTTAAGATCTTCTTGCCTAATTCTAAAGTATCTTTCCGATATATATGAATGGAGGATATCTGTATATTGTTTTGGAAGGAAAAGCTTGAGCTTATGTATTAAGCCTTCATGCCAAACCTTATCAAACGATTGTGCTACATCAAGAAAGATAGTAGCACAAATATTTTTCTCTTCTAATGATTTCTCTATAATGTTGGTTATTCTATGAACTTGGTCGATCGTAGAGTGCTTATTTCTAAATCCAAATTGGTGATCGGGGATAATTTCTCTTTCTTCGATATGTGGTTTTAGTCTTTTGAGTAGGAGTTTCTCAAATAGTTTCGACATAACAGGCAGTAATGAGATCGGTCTGTATGACGATGCCTCATGTGGTGGTTTCCCTGGCTTGGTTAGTTATTTTAATTTTTGGGTAATTGTTTTAAAATTTCTCCAGTAATTAAGTCAAAACCTGGAGCTTTTTTCGGATTGATATTTTCTTTTATTTCGGTAATTACTTCTTTGGGAGAGGTAAATTCTATTTCTTGACCAATCTGTGGCTGATCTTCCAGAGTGGGTTCTTCATCTTGATCTTCATGAGGTTGAAAGATTTTTTCTAGATGATTTGCAAATCTTGTTGCTTTTTGCTCATTATTTCTAGCCCAAAACAAGACTGCACAGTTATTTTGTATTATTTGCAGTCTTGTTTTGTGTTGTAGTACATTCTTTTTCACCAGTAGCTTTGGATCTATGTATATTTTAGAAACGTTTTTTTGTTTTTCCATCTGTTATATTTTGTTTGTAAGTTATCTAGAAGTGGTTAGACTTTCTGCCTATAACTCAGTTTATTATGTTTATTATTTAGTATTATTCATGACAATTTGTTTTGGCTTGTCGCTGTTGTTAACACCAGGAATTTAATAGTTGTCTGGAGGTTAAGTGGTAGAATAGCCTCCAGAACCCCCTCTTAAAAATGTATTACATACATATTATTAATAAAGACCAGTTTATTTATTTATTTATTTATGTTGCCGTCAAGTTTATTGTCCGCATATACACTTTCAACTGGATGGAAAATTCGGTGGGTTGTATTGTTGAATTAGTCGAAAATCTAATTCGTCCTTGAACAAGAAACTTCTTGTTCGCAAAGTTTCTCTAAAAGATTTGGAATTAAGAGGTGAGGTCCCCTTGGAGTCCTTGGCACGGTTTGGATTTTCTGATATCCCGTGACCTGGAGATGAGGACGATAAGAAAAGGAATCAGTTTTCTTTACTACAATGTTTTGCTTCTGTGAGTCTTTTATTGTCGTTTTAAAGGATTGTCATCGCTATAATTTTATTCTTATATAAACTCAGTTGTGTGTGAATTGTTTTTAAAAGAAATGTCTGGAACGCATTTGTTTTTCCGCTTTGCTCTGTATTTTATGCTCGGCAGGGGATTGATATCGAAAAGCTCATTTCCGTTCGCTGACCGTTCTCGCTCTATTCAAGGATGAAAACGTTGTCGTTTTATGAAGTATGGCCATTTCGGCGTCTTTATGTCCACTGGTGTCTTTTTCGGTTGGCTTTTCTCGTGTAATCATCGTCCGTCACATCAAATTTTGGATCTACTTTTTATTTTTCGTTGTTTATGGAGTCGTTCTCCAGTAATAAGTTTCAAATAAACAAATATTTTGTAGAATTTTAATTGGGATAGTGTAGGCCACATAAATGTGTTTCTTAGTTACGTAATCCTCTGAATATTCATTACAATTTTTGCCAAATCTTTTAATCATCTACTAAATAAAAAAATTGCTGATTGACGTTCTTCACGGACATAAAAATTAAATTAAATTCAATTTATTGTCCGGTCAATCAACCTCTCTGCCGCCAGCCAACCCCAACAACAGTACAGCCCATCAAACTTCCAAAAACCCCAATTCCCCAGTCAGAACTTCCAGCAACCCAACAATCAATACTTAACTCCTAAAAAACAAGAAAATGAACAATCTAGTCCACCCTCAAACCAATTTGGACAATTTTCTAAACCTCAACAGTTCAATAATGGATTCTCTAACCCCAGCAGGCAGTATTTGACACCTAATAAACAATCTGAACAATCTGGTCAATCCTCTAGTCAATTTGGACAATTTTTTCAACCTAAACAGTTCAACACCAACAGATTTTCAAATAACAATCAATATTCTAGACCCAAATAAAGCACCTGAACAATCTAGCCAACGCTCAAACCAATTTGGACAATTTTCTAAACCTCAACAGTTCCATAATGGATTCTCTAATCCCATCAGGCAGTATATGACACCTAATAAACAATCTCAACAATCTGGTCAATCATCTAGTCAATTCGGACAATTTTCTCAACCTAAACAGTTCAACACCAACGGATTTTCAAATAACAATCAATATTCTAGTCCCAAATAAAGCACCTGAACAATCTAGCCAACGCTCAAACCAATTTGGACAATTTTCTAAACCTCAACAGTTCCATAATGGATTCTCTAATCCCATCAGGCAGTATATGACACCTAATAAACAATCTCAACAATCTGGTCAATCATCTAGTCAATTCGGACAATTTTCTCAACCTAAACAGTTCAACACCAACGGATTTTCAAATAACAATCAATATTCTAGTCCCAAATAAAGCACCTGAACAATCTAGCCAACGCTCAAACCAATTTGGACAATTTTCTAAACCTCAACAGTTCCATAATGGATTCTCTAATCCCATCAGGCAGTATATGACACCTAATAAACAATCTCAACAATCTGGTCAATCATCTAGTCAATTCGGACAATTTTCTCAACCTAAACAGTTCAACACCAACGGATTTTCAAATAACAATCAATATTCTAGTCCCAAATAAAGCACCTGAACAATCTAGCCAACGCTCAAACCAATTTGGACGATTTTCTAAACCTCAACAGTTCCATAATGGATTCTCTAATCCCATCAGGCAGTATATGACACCTAATAAACAATCTCAACAATCTAGTCAATTCGGACAATTTTCTCAACCTAAACAGTTCAACACCAACGGATTTTCAAATAACAATCAATATTCTAGACCCAAATAAAGCACCTGAACAATCTAGCCAACGCTCAAACCAATTTGGACAATTTTCTAAACCTCAACAGTTCCATAATGGATTCTCTAATCCCATCAGGCAGTATATGACACCTAATAAACAATCTCAACAATCTGGTCAATGATCTAGTCAATTTGGACAATTTCTCAACCTAAACAGTTCAACACCAACGGATTTTCAAATAACAATCAATATTCTAGCCCCAAATAAAGCACCTGAACAATCTAGCCAACGCTCAAACCAATTTGGACAATTTTCTAAACCTCAACAGTTCAATAATGGATTCTCTAACTCCAGCAGGCAGTATTTGACACCTAATAAACACTCTGGTCAATTTGGACAATTTTCTCAACCTTACAGTTCAACAGCAACGGATTTTCAAATAACAATCAATATTCTAGCCCCAAATAAAGCACCTGAACAATCTGGCTAACCCTCAAACCAATTTGGACAATTTTCACAGCCCAAGCAATCCCACAACGGATTCTCTCAAGACAAACAGTTCAGTAACAATGGTTTTTCGAACTCTAATTAATATTCCAGTCCCAGTAAAGCCCCGGAACAATCTGGTCAATCGTCAAACCAATTCGGACAATTCTCACAGTCCAAACAATCCAACAACGGTTTTTCAAGCACCAGCTTTGTGTGTAGTTATTTCTATAGTTCATAGTGGTTTATTTCTTTACATACAGGGCGTTGCTTTGGACAATGTAATTTGACTAAATCTCATCATAAGTCAATACATAAATCTGTTTGATACAATTTTGTTTTGACTTACTACTCTGTTTTATGACGCCGGTTTTAATAGGTTATTTGAAAAACTTAAATAATTTTATATCAATAGAATTTTTTAAAATTTCTTGCGTATCAATCTAAGTTTTGTGTCAAATGTTTCTCGGGAAATCTACAGAAACAACATTCACGACGTCCGATTTCACCATCCAATCTTCGACATCGCGTCGCGATGTATAATGCTCGACGAGAAACGTTACATTTACATGGCATTTATGCCTCCAATACATCTCTAATGGTTTCCTAATAGACAGGTATGGTCGCCTGGGATCTAGCGAAGATCGACCATTTCTCTTGAGGTCCAATAAGGGGGAGAGGTTTGGAAATTTGTGGGCACAGGCGTATAAAATTCTGATTGGAATGAAAATATTCTAAAATAAAGTCTAAAAAATAGTTCATTTTTGAAAATTCACTTTTTACCTGGTACAAACTAAGTGGAACTTTGATTGATTTCTATTTATTAACGTTTGACAGAAATTGTGATTCAAATCCTGCGAATAGTTTTTTTATTGAACTGTTGTAAGACTCTCCTTGAAATTTAGTCTTTTTATCGGTCCTCCACATTACGCTTTCAACTTTGAAATCTTGGAACCTATCCTGCGAGATGATTTTGTAACTTCATCTCTTATCTAGAAAACATCTGAATTTTGTAGGAAAAATAAAATGTGTACCTTATTTCGTCGGATTAACTGGGTTCTATTTTATTTCTTCCGAATTAAAAAGTAGTTGATATGAGGGAAGAAAACAGCAAAGTATTTTGTGTCCTACATGGAATTTTCTTCGGTACAAATCCTAAAACAACTTTTATTTTCTTACAATGGAGTATTTTTGAACTACTCTTTCTTCAAGCCTCTGCACCTTTGTAAGTTTGAAGAAAC
Organism: Crepidodera aurea; assembly: GCA_949320105.2. Taxonomy (NCBI): domain Eukaryota; kingdom Metazoa; phylum Arthropoda; class Insecta; order Coleoptera; family Chrysomelidae; genus Crepidodera; species Crepidodera aurea. The sequence goes on from OX439477.1 coordinate 27,097,224, forward strand.
TCACCGCCATCCAATGTTGTTGATGCACGATTTTAATTTCTCCCAAAAGCACCAAATTCAATAGTAACTTTCAAAGTTGACTTTTTGGTATCAATGAAATTTATTTAAATTTTTTTTCATGTGGGGTCTTCTAGTTCTCTATCCATATTTAATAATTTCACTAGTTTCAAAAGCAGAACAATCTCTTTCAAGTAATTTGGATTCTTCTATACAGTTCTAGAAGTAGAATTCCTGAAAGAATCTCATAAATTGTTACTTGTTTGATATTGTCACGTCGTGACGTTCAGTTCGTTTTTTGGGGTTTTGTAGCTCAGATTTTTATCTGACACCACGACGAGCTCTAGCTCACCACGCTGTATTCAGGGTAGCTCGGACTTCTTCAGGGTTTGAGTAAAGTCCTCCCGACCCAAAATACAACCTGGAGAGGTTTGTCAAGAAAAACGCTTTATTTTAATTACCGATTAGAACCAGAAATAAAATCACTGACTTAAAAATTATATACATTTATTTACACAAAATTATTTACAAGGGAAACAAAACAAATGAAAAATGATTTATTTCAGAAAACTAAAAACTTTTTATGCCAAAATATAAAAAAATGGAAAACTTAAAATTTGTCTGTTTGTCCAACCAAACAAAAACCAATACAAGCAAAAATGAATTATTACAAAAGTAAGGACTCTATAGTTCCCAAAATAAAAAATGAAAATATATAATTAAAGTTAATTCTTACCACATTTATCTGCTGGGGCACTTTACAAATTCTTTTTATTTTATTTTTAAAGGCGCGGAGCTCTTGGCACTTGAATATCAAGAGAGTCCTGAATTCAGAATCTGAATGAAATCAATTTGTTCGTACAGTTACCTTTACAACTCATTTGCTGAGATCTGCATAATATTTTAGGTTGATTCAACGTCATGATTTTTGTACCTTTAGCAAATTGCTAGTTCAGCTGAATTAACCATATTTAATATTATGCAGAATGAACGGAAGTATATGAAATAAAAACTGAAAATTGTTTATAATTAATTAGAATATGATATGTTTTATTAAAAAATTCTCATGATAGAAATAAAGGTAAATGTACTTGCAATTATATTGTAGACGATTTTTATATGAAATTTTAAATAATTATATATTGAATATTGAAAATTGTTATTAAATGGAATTTGGAAAATTATTAGTTAGAATTTGTGACAATATTTTTCTGTACGCCTCTGGTTTTGGCCTAAAGGATCCCGCGGGTTAAGAATTTTCACGGAACGTGATGCCTCGTAGACGTAACCCCCACCCGGATGCTAGTTTGGCCGTAGAACCGTATGGGAACGCAAATTTCGAATTTCCAAACTTAAATATAATCAGTGGTCCGTTATTGGGAAACAATGGAAAATGGATGTTTAGCCTATAATTTGCTTTGTTTCAGAGAACGGATAATCCTAAGAAATCCGAAATTGATGATAAATCATTTGATTGTAGTATGAATAGGTAGATAGAAATCGATTGATTGATCTGAATATTTTGGGAAACTCATTTTTCAAACGTAATAATTGTGCTTATAGTAGTCTGGCTACCATGAGACGAATTTTTTTTAGTTTTTAATGTGTTCTTACGAATTTTTACTGTAAGTTCATCCTATGAAGTGCATCCAGTCTATTGTAATAGCAACCTCAAGTGAATGGCTTGAAAATGAAAATTTAAATGAGATATAACTCCATCCATGACACATATTGAGATAATATTGTAATTATACGATTTTTACTTTTTATATTCTTTATTTACCATTAATCTCTGACATTTTTTTTATAAACTCACAATCAACATCAAACAAAAACTTTCCTAACTACCATCACCAATTTTTTTTTCTTAAGTCCGTTCACATATTTTTTTTTATTTCGTTTAACATCCACATTTTTCATAATTTTGTCCCATTTTTTTTTATACCATACGAATTTCATATCTTAACAAATTCCCCCAAATTTGTATTCATTTGGTATTTTAAAAAAAAAAATAACAAATGAATGCTAATTTATCTTTAATTTTTAGTTATTTTCAAAATTGTTCCAAAAATATCTTAAATGTTGTTATTTTCTTTAATTTTATTTTCCATTTGTGATAATTTTGACCTAACCTGTTTTTATTCCTTAAAATTTCTTTTTGACATTCAAATCCATCTTTAAACTGTTTTTCTAATTCTTTATGGTTATTTTCATTTTTTTATTAAGATCTTCCTTCACTTCTTTTATATTTTTATTTAATGTCGTCATTATAATTGCATTTTTTCCCATATTGCTTTCTATTTTTTTTGTATTCTTCCCTTTCTTGATACATTTTCTTTTCTATTTCTTCTATTTTCCATTTTGTAATATTTGTTTCTGTAGTTATGATTTCTTCCTGTAATTTAAAACCTTCTTTAATATGCTCTTCTAAATTATTAATTTCTTCCCCATTCTTTTTAATATCTTGTCTCATTATTTTCAAATTCTGTTCTGTATCTTTTCTTGTTTTTAACTTCTCTTCTTCTGCAATTTTCCAATTGTCTTGGGTAGTTTCTTCCATACGTTTCTCTATTACATTAATCTCTTTACTATTATTCATTACATTTCTTTCAATTCTTTTCATTTCTTTTTCTGTTTGTTCTGTCTTTGTTTCTTGTACTGTTATCTTCTGTTCTATTATATCTCTTCTAATTTGTTTCGTCTCACTTTTGATATTATCAATTTCTTTATCTTGCTCTCCAAATTTCTTGGTTATTTTCTTTTCGAATTCTACCAATATTATTTGATTTTCTTGTTTCATTTCTACTAATATTTCTTTTCGGTTTTCATTTAATTTCTTATTCATTTCTTTCTTGTCTTGTTTCATTTCTGTTAATATTGTTTGAAATTTTTTATCAGATGCTTGAAAATTTCTATCCATTCCCACTAATGTTGCTTGATTTTCTTGTTGCATCTGAATCAACCTCTCCAACAACGGATCTCTACTTGTTCCATCATTATCTTCCTTCATGTTTTTGGGTTCACTCAAATTTCGAGCCCCACGTTGGGCGCCAATTGAGATAATATTGTTTATTTATAATATTGTAATTATACGATTTTTACTTTTTATATTCTTTATTTACCATTAATCGCTGACATTTTTTTTATAAACTTCACAATTCTCTAATAATCAACATCAAACAAAAACTTTCCTAACTACCATCACCAATTTTTTTTTCTTAAATCCGTTTCACATATTTTTTTTTAATTCGTTTAACATCCACATTTTTCATAATTTTGTCCCATTTTTTTTATACCATAAGAATTTCATATCATAACAATATATAGTTGACTTTTCAATTGTTAAAATTGTACTTTTTTTTTTCAAAAATTATTTATATTGGTAGAATTGATTTTTGACTTATTAATTTTATTAAAAACTTGATGTCAAGTAATTATTTTGAATTGGCACAATTAATTTTTTAATTTTCTCACTAGGATTTATAAAATTTTGATTATTTCATGACAATATATTATGTTTCTCTCAGAAACTAGTATTGACTTTGACAGTCTAAATTTATCTCTTGTGTCCTTTAATGTATAAAAAACATTAATCGAATACACACTACATATAAACAAACTTCCAACTCTCGGAGTTTATAATATCCATAAACAAAATGTAGCACAAAATTCAATTAAATAAATTGATTTGTACTTCAATAATTTATTTTGGTTTCCTATACAAACTTGTTAGCTTTTGCTTGAAACTAACCCGGTACCTAACTTACTCCGGGTAATATTATTCTTTTGAACGTTATTAAGAAACTGCCCCTGAGCACTTACCTACAAGTTGCTAAAGTTAATATTAATATAACTGATAACTCGGTTACGTGTTTGCAGACTGTGTGCATATGAAGAGAAATGTATATTTATTACGAGTATACAGGACGTCCATTGATCTTGTTTATTGCTTGATTATTTTTAAATTTTGGTCACAACTGGTAGGGCATGTTTGTTGGTTCCAAGTATAACTGCATCTTACATTTGTTTGCTGTTTGTGTACGATTGTTCTCTCCTAGTAGATATACATTTCTTCTTCTATATTAAATGTATTGTGAAATTAAGATTCTTCACAAAATTCTACATTTGAAAAAGTCTTCATATTGTCACGAGGTCCGGTTATTGGCAACGCCTTTACGACCTTTACGAAGTTATGGAGATCTCTCCCCGAATACTTAGCAGTTATTACGCTTTAGTACCACCACTCACTCTGAGAAATAAAACAAGAAGTACAAAACAAATATAAATTTATTGGGTCACCCTTCAGATAAATATAAATTAATAAATGATGATGTTAACAATTATATCTTACCTAAGCATGTCGGGTAAAGGGCTGGTCACGCTTCTCCCAATTTGCACTATTGCGCTGAAGGTTCTCGCTCCCAAACCAGGATCGTAACTCGCGCACTATCAACTTCTTACTTTATTTACTTTATTAATTTCTTTATTTTCGCCGAATTTTCTTCTGGCGGTCACCTTTTCGGTAGGAGCCCCCTTCGTAGCTAAGGACCGACTAACTCTTCTCTTTCTCCTTGGAACGTTTTTAAAACCAAAGATAGCTGAATGTGCAGAATCATTATTTTGGTTAAATCGCCCTACATTTTCTGTCTAGCTTAGGCTAGTGCTTGAGCCACCCAACCTTGACTTTCGTGATTCTGCATATCAGCGAAATTTAGCGGCGAGACCTGGTTTGGTTAAATGTTTGGGTTTTCGATTGATTATATAAATAAACTTGAATTAAAATAGTTTTGATAAATAAACTGTTCTAAGAAGATTTTGACTTTTCGTAAATATTTTAACTATATTTTGGACGCGTGACAATATTTATTTTTTAATCGTAATGAACAAAAATTGTATGGTGATAATTTCAATTTTTCAGCAATGATTATTTACGATTTTTAAAAGTAACAACTCATCAACAATATGGAGATCGAACGATTGCAATTTTTGGGAATCAGGTTTCACAGAAATCAGTTTAGTTTCAAAAAGCATGGGAACAACTTAATTGTACTTATTTTTCTCTCAGTGTAGTTTTGCTATGTGAAATTATGTTTGATGGCAGGTCTAATCCTGGCTATGATGTTATGCGGAGAATGTCTTGACGATATAATTATTCAAGCGATTACATTTTATGTAAGGTGATAAACAGCTTAAGAATTTTAATATTAATCTTTCAAATGAATTTTTCGCAAGTATGTTGTACGAAGATTGCGTACAATATTAAATTGAATTTATTATTACTCACAATTCAGCTACCTAAAAAATGCTTGGGTGACGGCAGAAGCTAAACCGTTTAACTTTTAAAAGATTACGTTTTTTAAGTCTAAGTAAATAATATTTCCATAAATATTGAAATGCAATGAAAAGAGCATTAAAAAAAATTATAATAATTGTAATTTTGATACACCCTATATGTTAAAAAAAGGTAGACAAAATAAATTTGTATTATAAAAAATTTTTTGTGCGGGTTTTAAAAGGTTTGGATGAAAGCGAGTTTAATTAAGTAATTTATTAGGGTATTATAGGGTAGTTTGAAAATTTGTCCACAGGTTATTTGTTATAATTGTTCTTTTTTCTGGTTTTTTAATAAACGAAAAAATAAAGTAAATGATTATAAATTTTATTTGAGCTAGCCATAGAACCTACGAAAATTACATCATTTCATATAAATAGTAAATTCATAATATATTTATATTTTATATAACCTTGAGGGCTTTGATAAATTGTAATAAATCAGAGTTTTGACCAAAAATATGTATTTTTACACCGTCTAACGGTTCTTTAAACAATAACAATCAATTCGAAATGTATTGCGTAGTAATCATTTATAACTGAGGGGCTTTGTGGCCATGGTCTTGTTAAATATAGGGGATTAAAAGTGAATATTATTTCAGTTCAGTAATGGACTGGCCTAGATAGCATCAAATAACATTTTTCGAAATCTCAAATAAAACAATTTGTGTGTGATAAAAAATCTTGTGGACAGTCTATACGATTGTTTAAAATTATAATAAAGTTATTTTAAGTTTTGTCTGGGGTATTTCCCTATTATAAGCATAACATTAACATTCTTTTATTTCTTACGCTTGCTCAGTCAACATCGTACGTTTCTACTTCACAAAATTTATTTTTTTATTTATTTTTATTTTCATCAACTGAGGACATGTCCTTTCTTCCTACTTATTCAGCTAAATGAATCTAGCGCTAAATTCTCCTTGACGTTTAGACGATTTGGACATTGATTGATCATTGATGCGTTCTACTAAATGCGCCCACTATTTCACATCTATTAATAAGACCATATACAGGGTGTTTCATAAATGTGTAAATCTTTTTTTTAATATAAAATAAGATTTCTTCTGTGATCAAATTGAGAGATTGCTAAATCTACGAATGCAGAAATAAATTTTTTTTGTGTCGTTTTTTATTAAATTTCTCTTATTTTAAAAATTTTGCAGAAAAATACAAAATTCTTGTGTACCTTGGACGCCTTAGAGTGCACAAATTAAAAATATTTTTGAAAATATAGGATGTTCTATATCTTCAAGTAGAGCCACACATATACCGTTTAAAGAAAAGATATATTTTTATATTAAATTTAGTTTCAGCTTATTAAACCAATTTTACTTTTCTTTTTTGACAATTTTCTAAACTGCGCGAAGGGTAAGCCAAAACATGATTTTCTTTATTAATTTCATATGCCGTAAAGAAAAGAATATTAACAACTCTTTCATTTCTATTAAATATTTCCTATAATCAACTTTGACAGTTTCCGAGATATTTCCACCAAAAAAAACTTAAAACCTTTGAAAAAGGTCACTTTGGGTATTATTTATGTTCACAAAAATGTTACCTTAGTACGGCCCCTGAAATTACAAACCAATACACAAAACCTGGTATATACACATGTATTTCAATAATATAACTCATTTTTATTTGCATATCTACATTAGGTATACTCAAACAGGTTAAAATCGCATTGTTCATTTTTGTTCATTAATAACATTATTTGTTTAATACGCGTAAACATTTATTTAACAATATTTTGTGTAGAACGACGATGTTTAAAATTTGGTTGCATGTTACAGTTGTCAATATGTTTCTATGAATTTTGTATGCGAATAATAGATAAAGAACAAACAAACAAAATGAGGACTCAGGTAACAGGGAGTATACAGGGATTTGAGGTACTCTGGCCTGGCAAAAAATTGTATTTGTTTGTCTTTAATGTTAATTTACCCTGCATATTTCAACAATCACATTGACGATGGTGTTGTGAGGTTTACCGGGTTTTTCTACAACTGTCAAGCTAATAACGTCATCAATCATCAGTAAGTCCGCACCCTATCCCGATGTTTACTCGAATTCTTGAGCATGTATTATTATATCAAATTGCGTCAAATAATTGATTTTCGATCAATACCTCATCGTCAGCATATTTTGGAACTAAATTTTGTATGCCTTTTACCATTAAATCATATTTTCGAGTTATTACTACAAAAAGATAAAAATCGGAGATATTAATGACTTTTCAATACATTGTTATTGTTATTAAATTGCCGCTGAATTTATTTAGATTTAGAAAAATAAATATAAAGAGAAAACGATTTGAGTGTGTATTCGAAAAAATGAAAAATATTTCTAGTTATAAAATTATCCTGAAAAAGAAATTACCAACTGAAATCTTTTTATAGATAGACATTTTAAATTATTTATATGAAAATAATTTTACGAAACCCACCTGCTTTTTAATATTTACACAACTATAACTTGAAATTAAATTTGTGTTAGATCTAATTCTTAAACCGTAAAACCTGATATACCTATAACGTAACTTAATATATTTTTTTTACATATCTTAATTAGTTTTAAATTCATGCGTCAATAATAATAAAATGCATTTATGAATTTATATTCCCAAATTTAGTATGTAGAGTTAAAATTCCCATTGAAATACCGCACCTGTAGTAATGTATATTTATGGTTCAATCGAAATTATCCATGAATATACAACACGTAATAAAACTACCGTAAAGTTCGCGAATGCTATGAAATGGACCAAATTATTGGTCTATAAAATTTTGAAGTTTACCGCATCAGTACTAGAAGAATTTCAACTTTTAAATAGCCGTAAATCTTTCAAAACGATGAAAATTGGGAAGTAAGAGTATCTACATTGTGAAAAAACAAAAATTGTACCAAAATTTTCATTTTTGGAATACTTGTTTAAATGATCAAACCAAAATAAAACTCAAGTCGTCTCCACAAATATATTGATAAAATTTAAACCCTCATCAATCTTTATATGGTCAATATTTTAATAAAAAAATTTAAAAAAGGCCAAAATTTGATACTTTTCTTCATCCAGTAGAGTGTAGGTGGCTCCCTCTTTATCTAATCTCAAAATTGATAACACTCTTATGATTTACTAACTTAAAAATATAACCATACCAAATTTCAAGTCAATATATTAAATAATAAATAAATTATTGCAAAAAAACGAAAAATAAATTTTATCTTAGTAGTAGATAACATTTAATAATTTAGTAAAATATTAATATTTGGAGGTCCTGAACCTATGATTAAAATATTGACCATTCCTTATTATACACCCTTTATATTTGTTGAGACGACTTCAGAGTTTTATTTTGGTTTGATCTAACTGAAACTCCACTTTGAGAATTTGTTCAAATCAGTGCTATTTTTTTAAATGGGCAACAAACTAGATTTTTTATATGCCACAGATATTTTTTATTCTTTTTTAAATATTTATTCTAGATATTGAATTATTTTATTAAATGTGCACATTCGTTGGGAATAATAATTCATTCAAAATTTGTTTACCTGACATACAAAGAGCTAATGAATAAAAACTTCAAAACTTTTTAACAACAGGTACTTATTAAATATTTATGTACAGGGTGTCCCAAATTGGTGTGTTTTGCAGGTTATCTCGTAAACTAGAAGAGATAGAAGAAAAGCAGTTAATAAGATGTTATGACTTCTTTTTTTGTTAAAGTAACGATAGCCCAATTAAATCTTTAGTAACTCCCTGCAGTTGGAATATACAGGGCGATTATTGAAAACTGTCGAAAACTACAAGGTACTATAACTTCTTAATTAAGAAAAATATAAAAAAACGTTATAAAAACTTTTGATAGATATAATATTAAAGAGTTCAGTGGCGCACAGATTTTTTTTAGGGGGCTCACTAAGGAAATATAATGCAAACTTATGTTTTTTTAAATGGGACACCCTGTATATTTTGAAGTTTTTCGTTTCCTTTTTTAATTCTTATTCACCTGATATGACATATTATATATCTATTTTCAATGGTTGGAGCTACAGTGCAAATAAACCATTTATGGATGTTATCAGCTGAAACACCCTTAAAAAATTGAACACTCAGTAACGAAATTTAACATTTTATTATAAGGATACTGATGTGTGACAATTTTATTTATCAAAATTATAATTAATAAAAAATAAATCCAGATTAAAAAAATAAAAACAATAAACTGAAACAACAAGAAACATTGTAACAACTAACTTATTTGGGGATTTTTAAAAAATAATATTTACAAGACTAACTTCGAGAGTAGAGAAGATTTATTACAAAATATTCATGCCGCATTTAGAAAAATAAAGTCAGTCAATTGTGTAAGATCAGTAAGAAAAGGGTGTCAATTATTACTACAACAAAACGAAGGACATTTTGAACATTTAATGTAATTTTTACATTCTAATAAAATTAGTTATAAGTAGATTAGTTGTTACAATGTTTCTTGTTGTTTCATAAGTTTATTGTTTTTATTTTTTTAATCTGGTTTTATTTTTTATTAATTATAATTTTGATAAATAAAATTGTCACACATCAGTATCCTTATAATAAAATGTTAAATTTCGTTACTGAGTGTTCAATTTTTTAAGGGTGTTTCACCTGATAACATCCATAAATGGTTTATTTGCACTGTAGCTCCAACCATTGAAAATAGATATATAATATGTCATATCAGGTGAATAAGAATTAAAAAAGGAATCGAAAAACGTCAAAATATACAGGGTGTCCCATTTAAAAAAAACATAAGTTTGCATTATATTTCCTTAGTGAGCCCCCTAAAAAAAATAATCTGTGCGCCACTGAACTTTTTAATATTATATCTATCAAAAGTTTTTATAACGTTTTTTTATATTTTTCTTAATTAAGAAGTTATAGTACCTTGTAGTTTTCGACAGTTTTCAATAATCGCCCTGTATCTTCCAACTGCAGGGAGTTACTAAAGATTTAATTAGGATATCGTTACTTTAACAAAAAAAGAAGTCATAACATCTTAATTGCTTAGTTCTATCTCTTCTAGTTTACGAGATACCCTGCAAAACACACCAATTTGGGACACCCTGTACAACCTTAAATAAATTACTTTTAACATTTTGTTTTTACACACAAGTATAACTGAGTTAGGTACACATTACATGCTCAGTCTGGTAATTTAATCATACTTTTAAATTATGTCATGTGTGTAAATTATTATTCTAATTATAATTTTTTGTTTCAGGTAAAAAATAGTATTTTAACTGAAATTTCATGTAAGTGGCGTTTTTTATTTTCTACTTTCTAAATTTTTTAAATAATGTTGAAATAACTTTTTTTTTAAATTACCTCCGAAAATACTTCTCTTTCAGAACTTTTTTCTTCTTTATTATGTACATTTGTAAATCAATATCAACAATAAAAATGGCTTCTTTTTTTTAACACAATTTAAATATGTTATTTTTAACGTACATCCTGTATATTTAATAAGTACCTATCCAGTATCGTTAAGGGAATCCCCTAGGGTCAGCAGTATGTCGTAACATATGCACAACAAACTAGTGGAATCTTATTAGCTCTCTCGAAAGGGGCGCAAAACTTAGTAGTAGCACAAAGTCAACACAAAGCAGACTGAATATGAGTATGAATAATATGTTAGACTGTACGGGACGACACATTCAACATTCAAATGCTTGTTCTACGACCATTAGTATTTGTGCAAAAAGAAGGTTAAACTAATGTTTTATCAAATGTAAAGGATTGAAAATCGGATATAACCTTGTTCCGAATAATTGCAAATGAAGGAAAATCCTCTTTCACATACCAATCTGCGAAAAAAAGTGAAAACTTATTCGTTCCTGAGCCGGGAAATTCTTGCAGGACTTTTATTCCCTAAAAAGAATTAGAAGGCGCTAAGTAGATTGGCTTCTACATAAGTGATCGAAAAGAAGTTTTAAAATAACAAGTAGAAAGGTTTGCAGATAATAAAACTTCGCGGGGCTTTGCAGAAATAAATTGTTTGATAAGTGCCAGGAGAAAAGTTATTCAACGAAAATAACTTTTTTGAAGATTGTAAGAGGCCGAAAAGGCGAAGAGGGCTTGGCCTTATTGTTCTTATCTGTGTACTCTTTGATTTCTTTTCGAGATGGATCTTAAGAAACAATGCGCGAAAAAAAGTTTTTTTTGTTTCAAAAACATTTTTGATTTAAGAAATATTTGTTTTGTTCAACGACAATCCGAAGAAGTAATTTATTAAATGTAGTTAATGAAAAAAGTATTGATTTCCGTTTATGGTGTCGATTGTATCGCGCACAAAAATACCGGGTTGGTGTCCTGCCAAGACAAATATTTAATTGAAACATACATATGTTTTGTTAGAGGTTAAACAATTTAATAGTGACTAGTGTCGGTCCACCTGATCATCTCTAGGTATTATAGAGCTAAACTTAAATGATTTTAAGATATATATTAGTCGCCATTAAATTTAATAAATCCTGTTTATTATTTTCTTTTACATTTGAGTATATTTTTGATTGATTAAATAACCTGCAACTTTGATATGCAAATTTTATGTGGACATATCTGAAATGTTCCCATTGGTGCATCTTATTTATTCCTGGAACAGAATGAATGTATCAGTAGATGCAGTAGCTCTTTATTAATGTGGAAGTGGAGTCGATCCTGGTGCTTTGCAATATATCAGGACCTTATTTTGAAAGACTTGAATCATGTCGAAAACTATACACCTTCCTGGAGTTTCTTAGCTCATGCTCACAATTAAAGTGCTATTTTCAGTAATAATATAACAAGAGAGTGAGAATAAATTGAAAATAAGTTGAAAACTTGTTGCCAGGCAATAGTCAAGAGAAACCGCAGGGCTCGAGTGGCTATTTCCAAATGGCAACAAGATTGAACAAAATCTGTCAAATTATTTTCTAATTTACCGAACTCGCGAGTTATATTTGACTAGACAAGTTTTTTTTTTCCTTTTTTTTTGTTACATATTGGTTCATAGACATTATTTGTTAATTCGTAATTTTTACAGGTCTCTAAATTAGCATTTATAGATATTTTCTCTAATTTTTATTTGGTACTTGTAAGCGACTTATAGGGGCGAGTGGTATTTTATTTTACGCCCAATACCAACGACCTTGAGAGCTCTCGCGGACGGTGTAACACCCCTATTATTCGTCATCTAAGTAATTAATTGAATAATTTAATTTTTTTTTAACTAGCGAAACTTTAGTGGGATCATTTGGATTCCTTTGTTTTTTTTATTCTTTTTTTGTGTGACCTGGACAGTTTGTATAAGAGAAATTATTAAATCGATATTGAGAAATTAATTACTTTTCTTTCTATCACTAATAGTCACAAATAGTCTTGACCCGAATGAAGGTAAGCAAATTTTTGGTTGCGACGTAGTTTATTTTTTTTAATAGTGGGCTCAATTTAGATCCATTCTGGAGGTTGAGTGACTGAATTTTGGATGAGGGTAAAACAATCTCCTGGCGCCCATTTTCTTTTTAGTTAACACCTTATATCAATCCACACCCCACTTCACTGTGGTTAGCCGGCATCCAAAGCGGATTACATAATCCCACGGAGGAAAATCGTTAAACGAGATTAACGCGTGGCAGTCTGTTATCGTAATAGGTTGATCAGATTCTGAGCCACACTGTATATATATAACATCAACACGTAGTAAAACGTCGTAGCGGAGACAAATGCCTCATCCCTACATCCCTGTGAAATTGCGTGGTAGAAACCAAACAAAGGTAAATCTCGGCGTAAACTTGGAATCGAATACAAACTTTATCCCGTTTTAACCCCTTCTGATGTTAGCGACACTCTAAATATATCCGGATGTCTCCCGATTTAACTTGTCTCTATTCATTAGCCGTGCTGATCCAGGATCTGCTAAAAATGCAATTAAATTTCAAAAATAAACCAATGGATTTGTCATTTTGTTGTTCATCTACGTATTGTTTAATTTCCAGGTGTTACATAAAATAAAAAAATTTGGTAGCGAGACCTCTTTTTTTAAATATGTAATTTTTTTTTATTTGTAACGTTTTCTTTCGAATAAATTATCCAGTTTTGAAATGTACGTTTACCTAGACATTTGGCAATGAATACAACGCGATTGGTATCAAATGATTAGTGCTAACATATTTAGAGAGATCATTTATGTATAATAAAAATATCAGTGGACCTAAGATTGATCCTTGAGGTACGCCAATTTCTACAGGTTAGGGGACGTCTGATCTTCAATTCTAACAATAATTTTTCTACCTTCCAAATATTATTTCAGCCACGATAGAAATTTGCCCCGAAATCCTAAATCTCGTAGTTTATTTATTGTAATATCAGTATAGTAGAACCCACCGCATTATGAGAAAGAAAAAACAGCAAAGGATACCGCCAATAGAAGAAATGCTAATTGATCTGGACATTTTTGAGTATTTTAATGTCGAAAACACCGTACAGTGTCCATATACATAAAAATAAAATGATATTTTGTCTATTAGGACCACCGTGCAAAGATTCAATAACCAACTTAGCTGGAGATCGTTAGGGGTAATTTGCGTAAAATTTCTATATTGATTAACTTTCTTTAATATGAATTTACATTTTAATTTCTATAAAGCGGCATTCAGACTTTACAAGTTACTTGAATTCAAGTAACTTGAAAGGAGTAACCTGAATTCAAGTGAACGTTCATACTATTTCAATATTTGATTCAAGTGATTTCAAGTTGACATTTTTATTTAAATGATTCCTGTTTCATTTTACAAAAAAATTTCAACTTGAATTTTTTTCTCTGATTTTTAGTAATCCATCCACAATTAGCTTATTTACAACTTTTATTCCAGCTGGAATTACATCATTCGACGCCATTTTTCTAACTTGAAAAAGGAATCAAGTAAAAATGTCAACTTGAAATGACACTTCTAAACATTTATACATATCGTTTGGGCATCTTTACATATATATTATAAAACTTTTTATTGATGCAATGGCATCAAAAAGGGGCCACGAGGTATTGCTCCTTCCGCCCTATTTTTGTGTATTTAACCCCACAGAATTAATTTGGGGACAAATTAAAAAAGAATAAGGCGTTATAACCTGTTTCCCAAATTTGACGGGTTCATAGCAAATTTGGTAAAAGAAGAAATTAACAAAAGTTCAGCTGATGATTGGCAGACAAAAATCAAACATGTTATCAAAGAAGAAAATTCTTATATAACGAGTCCGACCAAATTGATTATCAACGTTGATGACAGTGAATCCAATTGTGAGGGTTGAGATAGGGTAGGTAAGCTTAATTAATTTATAACATTTGTGACTTTATTCACCGTATTTTTAATTTTAGAATTAAAATTTGAGACAAAAAAAATAGACAAAATATCATTTTATTTTTATGTATATGAACAGTGTACGGTGTTTTCGACATTAAAATACTCAAAAATGTCCAGATCAATTAGCATTTCTTCTATTGGCGGTATCCTTTGCTGTTTTTATAGCGTTTTTTCTTTCTCGTAAAGCGGTGGGTTCTACTATACTAACCGAGTCAAAAGCCTTTGAAAGATCAAAGAAGAGTACACCCACGTACCTTTTCCTTTCCAATGAGGTGTGGATAAAATTAAGTAGGGCTATGGATGCACTCTCCGTTGATCTGCCAGGTAAGAAACCATCTTGATGGAAAGAAAACATTTGTTTATAAATACATTTTTCCTTTATTTTACATATAACAGTTTGGATGGTTATTGGGCGATAATTTTTTATGTATTGGTGTAACAATTCCTATCTTTAGATTAGATGGAAACGTTTCTGTTTCTACTGAGTAATTAATAATGTCTGCTAGAGTGCAAGCAATTTGTGGACCTATAATTTTAATAATCTTTGTTGAAAGACAGTGAACACCCTCTGCATTAACATTTTTCAGACAATTATATACATCCAACACATCTTCAGGGATAACAGGATTGAAATAAAAAGTATTAGTGACATACATTGTTGTTGCAAAGAAAGCGGCAAACAAATTAGCAAATTCGTATTTATTCCATTTAAATCAACGGCATCAATTGTAGTATGTCTCTTTTTTCCTATTTTTTGTTGTACTGTTCGCCACCGAATATACAGTACACTTGGATCTTGACTCTAATCAGTTAGGTATTCTCTTTGACAGTTCTTTATATACATTATTAACACACGCCTTTCTAAAATAAAGCAAAACTTGAACGTTATAATTCGATTATCCGTTTTCACTGCTCTCGTGCATTCGTATATGTGCATTTAATCATATCGTTACGAGCGAATTCAAAGTAAGGTGAAGTAATAATATATAATTTGTTAATTAGTTAACTAAGTTATTTTAGATTGGATTAAATACACAATGAATTGTAGATCCTTCAGTTTTATTTGCAATCTACTGGTTCTGAAGTGATTGATTATTAAAAGCCCTGAAAATAAATATTTTACATCAGACATCAAAATTTAAAACATTTTAGACACCTTATGTTTTGTGTCTTTCACTTTATTTGTATTAATACATTTTTTTAAATGTGGAACTTGCTCTAAAAGGTTTTGATTTTATACTTTTTTGTAGGTCTCTTGCTAACTTTTAGTCAGGCTTGAAGATGGACCCGAGGGCCGAAACTAGCCGCCATTAAAACATTTAAATTTTTTTATGTGACATCGATTTTGTGTTTTTCACTGTTACATAATGTAACGCTGAACAGATTATACACGAAAAACTAATACAGTCGGTTTATTGATTGATATCTTTGTTATTTATAATAATTATAACTTTATCTGGAAAATTACGACGTTATTTACTTAAGTTGTTAGCGTTGCCTTCACTGCATCATTCTATTTCGAGAAAATTCAGATAAGGCTCATAGTGTAGAATAAATTGGTCTTGTATATGTAATCTTTGTGTTCAGCATTGAAAATTACATTTTCTCCTTACCAGCTTATATACCTAAAACACAATGGATTTGCTGATAAACCGGAAAACCGGACCATGTATTTCATGAATCCTTTCTTATACATTAGAAAATCCGTCTTGTGTCTGCCATCCGGCAATCCTTTGATACATTTTCAATCCCGATTGATTATTCTAAGGGTATTGCGTTATCGGAAAATATGTGTTACAAGGGTTTTGTCAAGATTTTAAAAAATAAGACAGTTTGGATTCAAGCTCAAAGATTATACGTGAGGATGATTCAATTCTTTCTTGTTTCTTGTTTTTTAACGTAGAAAAGATACATTCACAAATATCACTTTTGTTAGCAAGATTAAAACTAACTAGTAGCTTAGATAAAAGGTTAAAATGAAAGAAAATTAAATAAAGTATAAATTAAATTCAGTTTCAGTTTATTTTTTGCAAATATTAATACTACTTATACTCTTTTATTAAAATATTTAATTAAATTTATAATGTAGAAATAAAAATAGCCGAAGACTACAGATAATATTTAATCGACGTATCAATTTATTTTTCTCTACTTCCGCTAATTTTTTCCTGTCAAACGAAAAGCCAGAAAAAAGTAAAGAGACTGCGTCTTTTCATTAAGGATATACCCAATATCCCATGAAAGGAATCAAATTACCTGTCGCAAATTAATCTAGCGAAAAAAACCCAAGTAATGCTCTGATCCATTGGCCGCAATTTAAACCTTACACTGATACGGGATCCCTTTAGAATACGGGAGGGTTTAAATTTTTTAAGAGTACCTTCGTATCTGGGTTACGCAATAAAAAATATTAGAGCGTAGGTATACATACATTAAAAAGTAGAGTATCTCCTACATCTACATTCGTTGGTTGAGAAATGGTGGTGTAACTAAGTTTTGTATTAAAAAGTTTTTAGTTTTTTAGTTTTTCCAAATTTTTTGTTTGACCAAAATTATTTTTTCTACTAGCGTGCGGAAAAGTCGACTTTTCCGCACTCATTTTAGTGTTGAAAGAGTAACTTTTCCGCACTAGTGACATTTGAATATTTAAAATATATATTTGTATGGTTGTAGTTTACAAAATGACTGAAAAATTAAGAAACTTATTAGAATTCTGCTATAATTTTTAAGAAAAAGAAACGTTCGTTTCAATAATTTTTTAAAGCCCTGGTATAAGCCTCATCAAATGAATGTCAAATAATAATAAACATCTGACATTTTTTATTTGTCACTTTGAATCACCGTAGCAACAAAGAAAAAATAAACCTGTCAGTCAAAACACTACCTTGTCAAAACCAATTTTACCGTCGCATCTTTTTCTAGAAGATAATTTTTCATGGATTCTTCAGACGAAGATTTGCCAGAGTCAGTTTTGGAAGCGGCTAGAACTGCAAACTTGGGTCTACTACCATCAAAATCCCGTTATAGGTATGAAAAGGAATATATTTTGTTTGAAAACTGGTGCCAGAATAAGGGAATTAAAACTATTAAAGAAGACGTTTTTTTGGCTTATTTCGCTGAAATTTCCAAAACATGCAAGCCAAACACTCTTTGGCCCAGGTACTCAATGTTGAAAAGTGTAATTAAACTCAAAAAAGACGTCGATTTAAGCAAGTTTTTCAAGGTCACGGTATATATAAAAAACAAAACATTGGATTTAAACCCAAAAAGGCAAAAATTTTTCGGCCATCTGCGATCGCGTGAGGAAAAGTATCACTTTCCGCAACTTGTTAGGTAAACTACTATTTTGTCCAATTTTTTGTCATAATTTGCATCAAATTAACTTTTAAAAATTATTGCACAAGTAGTGACACTGAATGGATAATAACTACCCAAATGTTGCAATTATAACATACATTTATCTTACTACGGGAATTATACAACTAGTTTCGGCGGCTGTTTGGCTATCATCAGGTCTAAAATAAAACGTTCAATAAGTAAAAGATGTTAACGACAACAAAGATTAATATATACCTTAAAATTTAAAATTTTTATATTTTCCGGGCTTGTACTATTTCTGAATATACAAAAAGGTTATAATATAGTAATTAATGGCTATTAAATAAACTCCATTTCATACAGAATTAAATCAAAATACACGTTCATGAAATTTTGCGATGCTAAAGTAATTCAAGAACTTTCAAAATTAAATGCAGTTTCCACTCTTTGTAAACACGTAAAACAATGCAGCTATCTTATTACAAAAACTTTTCAACGTTTTGAAATTGTCTACCGTACTGCAACTTTAATTAGTTTAGTGCGTTAAAATTGCATTGGCGTCGATTTTTTTTTAAAGGAAAAATTTTAAAAAATCTGACAAATTAAATATAGTACTAACAAAATATGCTATTCCAGTTATTTTAACGAACTACCTTACTTTTACCGGAACTTTTTTGTTTAATTTTCAAAAACAAATTAAACATAAAAACTCAAATCGACAACATCGCATCAAAAACAATCCGACAACACCGCGAGAGACACGGAAGTCTTAACGGTTTTGAATTACGCGGAGTTTGTCATGTAGGCCAATTTTGAAGCGCAGAATTTCTAACGGATGTTTTCTAGAAACATGCAAATAGTCACGTCCGCCATAAACTCATAACTAAATTCTAGAATACTCGGACGGGTGGGGAAAAAAACTTTGAAAATGTCCAGGCTTCGCAAACTTTTAAACACAAACACCTAAAACGCGCATTATAAATATTTTCTGAATGATGTGATTATTTTACTTCTTTACTAATATGTTTTAGTGTTGTTTTTGTTAATGGAGTTGGGAAGACAATAAATACTACAGTCCAAATAAATTATACAGTCCATTTAGAAGCTACGATACAGTTTAAAAAGGCGATGATAATACATCATCGTCCTGGTAAAATGGTACACCATAGGGATAGTTCCAGAACCCTCAACATTTTTGTTTAATAAACAAACTAGATAGTTGTATTCGAACTTCGGTTTTTACAGGAATTTCCAGTAATTAATCGGAATTTTTCGTTGAATTAAAGATATTTCATTCATTCATTACATCAGTACTAGTTAGTTGTATTCGAAGCTCATAACCTGAGCTTTTACAGGAATTTCCTGTAGTTACCTGGTCTTTAACTGGAATTTCTTGCATTTCCTATTGTAGAAAGTATATTTATTTCAATACACCAATCCAAAAGTATCTAATTTATAATAAATAACAATTAAAATTAATTAGAATTCAGAATTATAACAACGTGGTGACACCCTCGCCCTCGCTTGTGGAACTGCAGACTGCAGGGGCCTTGGCCGGGAGCGTAATACGAGTTGCATACTTTAACAGGAATCGGCCTGTTAGGTTGCATGTTCAGAGTATTCTCAGAATGGTTTTTTCTTGTTTTAATAACAATAGTTGCGTTTAAACAACAGGAATTGATTTAACCGGAAATTCCTGGGATTCGTTTTTTTTTTTTCAGTGAAATTGGGGTTTGTTGATTCATCATCCTTAAGGTCAGAAAATACTTGAATTTCCCCAATAGCATGAATTAGCAATTTTGATAATCTACCTTGTATTTTGTTTGTAATTTGATTTTTCCCAACATTTCAATGTAAACTGATCACTGTACAAAAATTTTGATTTATTTTGCTTGTTAAACGTCCATATCATTCGAAATTTAAATAAATACTTTATTTACAAATAAATAGTTATTAAAATACATATTCAAAATGATATTTTGGAATATATGCATATTAACAGCAAAAATAAATTTATTTCTTATTGATTTAATTACATATTTTCAATTAAGAGTTACGGGTTTAGAGTTTAATAATTTCATTTCAAAAGTTACAAATCTTATTGACATTTGTATTTAGATTCTTCTAGTTCTCTAGGGCAAAGGTTGTTCAATAAACTTCCGGCTAATATTAAAGCATGTGTTACTTTGAAAGCATTCAAGCAATGTCTTAAGAAATACCTACTAAAGAGTGGATTTTACTCTAAATGTTGAAATTGTTGCCAAATTTTTGTTTCTTAGTCTTAGCTCTAATTTTATTTTATTTAATTTTATGTATTTTTATCTATTCCTTGAAAGAAAATAAAGTATTATTATTATTGTTATTATTATGACATAAGGACGCCTATGACTTTATAGCACTTGGATTGTATTTCTACAAAGCATCAATCTACATCAAAAAAACAATAAATCAACACCTCTTTTCTCTCTCTCGGGCTAGCCATTGTAAAATTTCATCTCCGGAAGTAATTAAACTCGCGGAGTTTTAGAAATGTACTACTTCGCATCTAATACTCGTTGCATCGACCCGTCTGGTCTGACATATTTCTTTCCAGTTGTATTAAAACAAAAAGTACGTATCAAAATCTATTCTTTCAATTGCGATTTCTTCGAAAGGGTTCAGTGTTAATGGTAATTAAAAAACTTTTAGTCTAAAGAAAAACAGGGGCAAACGATTAGGTAAACAAAATATACCAAAATTAATTTTACCAACAAAACTTTTGAGGATCGGATACGTCAATCTACAAAAATATAATTCTACGTGAAAATACTGCTAGAAATTTAAATTTTTTAAATTTGGATGCCAATGTAATATCCAATTGTCCTTTTACGTCTCCGTACTAACACACTGAAGGGCAATGATGAACAAGTAAATTCCTTACAGCGTCAGAAAAGTTATTACTTTGATCACTGGTACGAATAAGACCTCAAAAATTTTATCTAAATATAATATTCTTAGGTAGAGATGTTTCATATACTTCAAAAGGTATACATGTATACCTACAGATGTTACGCTTTACCTGCTTCTTGTTCCTTGTTTCTGAATATTATATTTAAAGATTATTTATTTTTCAAAATGAGTTCCTTTTTCAACATTTTCATTATTGCATTTCATTTATATTAAAACCTGTTCAAAATATAGTTCCTTTTTACGATTTTAATAAAAGCTTTCTACCCTAAAAAACTCTCTTTCCACTGTAAACCTTCATTTCATTCGAAATAATCTTAATTGGAAAGGTGGATTTTGATTCGTTTTTTTTTGTTTTGTAGAAAATGGAAAAGAAAAAATTGAATTACGAGTACATAGACAGCGTGCTGCGTAGAGTTTATTAAAGTAATTTATAGAAAACATGTAAAATTGGTTTTTGTGTACATTTTCAGTGACTTCATAGTGGATTCGATCTGACGAAAAAGAAACCCAATAAACTCTAAGTCACTCTACTCGAAAAAATTTTTGTGGTTTCGTAGATTCGAGGTCATTTTTAGTAATCCTATAAAAATTGATAAATGGGGCGATATGAAAAAAGTAGAAGCATTCCAATTTATACTTGGTGAGACTCGGTCAAAGTGCCATACTTTTCGATTGGAAACAAAAATTAATCGATTCGACGTCTTAAGATCAAGTTTTCAACTAATGAAACTAATGATCCGTTCTCTCTTTTTTTAAATGCAGTAGATTATCCATCAGTGACTTGGGTTTTATATTTGACAGATGCCAGATAATGTATATACAATAAGTCTCGAGATGAATTATCATAATATTGTATTCCTAATTAAAATTGTAAAGTACAACAGTTTCATAGGATCAACCAGTAATGATATCCTTATTTCTCACACCTATTTGACTGTTCACAGTTTAGTTGTGTTCGCGCACTTTTCGCTTACGGTAATGATGGGGCTTCTTTTTTGTTTTGTGACTGCACCTTCACCAAGGTCTCTGTATTGGTAGATGTGTACCAGAAGCATGGACTGTTCTGTTTTAAAAACAACTTTATTTTTATCAAAATGGTGTCGGGAAACAGTAGCAAAGCCCACACAGAACACGATACTTATATGGGTGATTGTCATGAAATGGGGGTTTTTGAGTTTTGCTGGTGAACAAACAAAAAAGTGCTGAAAAAAAATTTTCTCATGTGTTTTCAACATTATTTTGAAGTACTTTCTGTATATTTCCACATAAATACACACGAGGAATAGACAGTGAGAAGTTAATTTATATAGAAATTATATGGCTTCGGAGGCGACACAAAATCAATGGAATTCTATTTCATAATGTAAGCGGAGTCCCGCGTTGTTTATTAATCCAATAACATTTATACTTGTTTTTTATGATGAACATAATATTCTAAATCTTAATAGGCGAGAATTTTTATATTTTGATGGGAGGAAAATAAAAAAAAAAGGTAATTATTTTAATCTACAAAATGAAGACCCTGGAGGTTTATCTGAGCCATTGGGGTGACGCAGGGTGGGTTATCATCTGATTCCCTGATGATCAGTTTCGGAACACTGCTGAGACCCTAGGCGCGCGGCAATAATGCACTTTTTTTCCGTAAACGTAGTGCCGTGACGTAAAAGCGGAAAATGGACAGGTTACGGAGGCGACAAAAACCCCCATTTCATGACAATCACCCATATCTAAGAAGTTAATCGATTACACCTTAACTTGAAGGGCCCATTTCTTATAAATTAAGAGCCCTTGGAAAAAAATTCTCACTTGAGCATCCTCTACTTTATCGTTAAAAATAACTTTTTACCTACTATAGGCAATATAAAGCATTATGGTTAAATCTACATCTGGATCACATAATTGCAATGTAATTACCATTCTCTTTACTAATGTCTTTATATGTATGCGTCCAGTGATCGCTATCAAATTATAGACATTAATAGACAATAGACAATACAAGTTTGTCGATTACCAATAGTTGGAACTAAGTTGCAATGAATACGGCATATACAAGTGAAATCTAAATAGCGCGTTTTGTCAAATGAGAATTGTAGATTAAGGAAATAGTGCAATAGAGGGTGTCACATAAAAATGATTGATTTATTTCCACCCAGTACCTTCAAAATAGTCAACAGTTAAATAAAACTATCAATAGAATATTACTTCATTGACAGAGCACATTAACAAATTAAAACAAAAATATAATGACTATAAGTATTTATAATGCTCCAGTGTTATAGTCTATTTTTATGTATGAGAGAGTATTAAAATAATAAAGCGTTCGTAATCCATAGGCGTACCACTTCTTTTATCGAAATCAGAAGATGAACTGTCGCAACCAATATTTACAATGAGTGGCTCGATCATTTCATCAGTAATATTGTCCAACTTCCACATTTTCTCTTCTTCTTTAATCGTATGATTTACTGCCTTTTCCCAGTTTTCAGGCTTCACATTATTTATAGCCTCCAAAAACAACTGTTTAACATCACTCATTTTAAAAGAATTATTTTTTCTTGAAACTTCTCCCTTTATTTGTGCCCATATCAGTTCAATCGGGTTTACTTCGCAATGATATAGTGGTGATCTAACCACCGTCATCCCACGATTTTTTGCAATTTCATCAATTTCATATTTTTTTAATTTCTCTTTATGAAGGGAACACAAATGATACAGTTCTCTTCTCACAGAACCGGGATGGAACTTAATATTCTTTGAATTTAGCCAATTCTGTAAATCTTTTTTTAACCACTTGGTTGTGGGCATTTTTTCTGTAAGTCTCGAGTGATAACTTGCATTATCCATTACTATTATACAGTTTTTAGGAAGAAGATCTATCATTTGTTCAAACCACTCTTTAAAGACATCAGCATTCATGTCCTCATGGTAGTCACCGGTACGAGTAGATTCAAAAGTCAATAAACCACCTTTAACAAAACCGTTTGAACTACCGATGTGTACTATTATCAGTCTGCGCCCCTTTCCTGATGGTTGATTTAAACCAGTAGATAAATTATTTAAAAAAGCCTGTCTTCGACTTGTAACAGTTTCATCTTGCCAAAATTTATTTAGTGTATGTCCCTCGTTGATCCATGTTTCATCTAAATAAAATATATTTCTTCTTTGGTTTCTCATTTCTTTTATAGTCCTTAGGTAATTTCTTCTCCATACTACAATATCGCTTCTTTCTATTAAAATAGACTTTCTGGAATGCTTTTTCCATAAAAGTTTCCATAGTGTCCTTCGACTCATTTCAGGGTAATCCTTATCATCTCGAACCGTGGCAAGAACTTTGTCTACTGTCGGAAATTCTTTTCTAAAGAAGAATGATTTTCTATTTGAAATTTTGGTTTTCCTGGAGCTTTACGTGCTGTTTGAAACTCGCCACATTTCTCTTCTTTAACAACTCTGTAAATCGAAGATTTCCCAACACCAAGCGTACTACTAACTAATTCCACTGTGTCATCAACACTTTTACATAAATGTTTGTCTGTAAATGATTTAAAACAATTAAATATTAATGTTTTTTCATTAACTGTTAAAGGACCGATTTTTTGTCGTTTACGCGGTACTTCCAAATTTTCCATGATCACACTAGAATTCACAATAGACTGCACACTGCACCTTGCATGTTGCAACTAAACGACATTTAGTAAGCTGTCAAGAATACACAACTGGACCTCCTTACTAAGGGATTTATCTACTTATAATTCGATTACTGTAAGAAATTCTTGGAATTCCAATAAAACAAAATTGGCAAATAGGTACTTATTGAAAATAATCTTAAGATACGGCTATGTTATCTTTAATACACAGGGTTTTTGGCCTGTCCAAACCTTTTTCTATTGTTCTGTACAGCTTATGGTTATAAAAGACCAATAAAAGACCCAAAACTTGTATTAGCTCAGGTACATTTATGACAATTTTAGGAAATATTTAGATTATTCCGTAAAAATATTTAAAATGACCGTACTAAGTTTTGCATTAGAAATGCTGTTTTATTACTCTCTCATGCATAAAAATAGACCATAGATTTTAATAATTGTACCAACACTATAAATAATAATATTAATACAATATATGTCTTTTAATAAAAATAACTTTAGCTGTTTAAATTAAATTTATTTTGAGTTAATTCTTTTTGGTCGTGGAGAAAATATAGTCTGTTACTCGGTTAGAATGAACAATTAGATATTCATGGTTCCACTCGTTATCTAATTTCTAATCTAGAGAAGGATGCGGAATTTTTTTATCGACATGATAGATAAAGAAAAGCTAGTATAGTAAATTTTTTGTACCTTTTGCCCTAGTGTTTTTTATGCTGAATCCCGTAAACTTAAAATTATCGTTTGGAAAGTATAAGTTGCAGAGACAAAAATAATACTGATACTGTGATGTAGTTGCAGTGACTGATAACTCATGTTTAATGAACAAAAGCACATAAACAGTAAAATATTGTCATAAATATAAAATTCGGTTATAATTAACAGATCAATTACCAGAAACTTCCATAAATCGAGGCAATATTGAATATAATTTCTATGTTAATGTATGCGAGTATTGTTTTTAAATAATTAGGAATAAATTAACAATTTCAGGAAACAAGCTCGGATATTTTATATTTAAAATAACAACGTTAATTACATTCGTAATTACAATTAAAATTGCAAATAAATACTATTGTAATTTCATGTTTCCTGATTGGATAGCGATTACCGTTTTGTGAAAATATTAATCTTCCTAATCCATACAAACTTTGATGTACTGGGTATTGTTTGTGCTGATATATACGTTTATTATTATTATTATTTAAATAATGGTCAATTTTAGTATGCAAATTTGTATCTAAAATTTGAGTGGATATTTTGTTCAACAAACTCCAATTTAAGTAATTTGCTAAATGACCGTATTACAATTATGTAATTTGATTTGTCTGCTAACAAACTCAAATTTACGTAGCAATAGGTGTCAGGTAAATTCAGATTCAAAGTTATTTTCTTTATACTGGTGGTATTTATTAAAAAAGAGACACATTTGAGGGGCTAAAATATCAAATACTATTAAACGAGCAAGGTTTGTATGTATGTGTGTGTGTGTGTGTGTGTGTGTGTGTGTGTGTGTGTGTGTGTGTGTGTGTGTGTGTGTGTGTCCAGAGGATCTCGAAATCCACTCGTCAGAATTCAATGAAATTTTCAGGGTAGACTAATTCCTATCTAAATCGGCAAAAAATGTAGGTCTCATGTCTGTGAAAATTCGATCTTCCGAGATATTTACAAGAAAAGTTAAGCTTTTAGTTTTAGTTCCTAGCAACGGCAGATATAATAACTTGTTTCTATAGTAATATATACTATAAAGGAGAGACGAGTACAGTAAAAGTGGGGATATAACGTCACATTCCATAGGCGTACTTTGCGAAATAAGTTTCTATAATATAAATAAGGTCACAGCATATAAAATATATATACGCACTTCGTAGATTAAATTTTGAAGTTATATTATTTACAAAAAATAAAAATAAACCTTATGCATCTGACACTTTAACATTGAACGAATTAAATTTAACCAATAAATAACAAGGAGGATTATATGTTGGGATTAAACTTTTTTTAATCTCTTGGCATTAAAAGTAACGCTTCAGTACTTACCTAAACTCAAAGATTAAAAAAAATTAGTTCAAGAACTATCTTTAAAAGTCATTGTCTTCACTAAAACTACTGGTATCACTATAATTGTCTTTTCTGAGGTTTATTATTATATGTTCTATTAAATTATCCATTGATATATCCACTTTCCTAAATGAATTTTCCACATTTTTAACATGATCAATGCATTTTCCCCAATGTTCTCTATTTACATCTGAAACTGCCTTCAAAAACAAATTTCGCACATCAGGAAATTTAAATGTTTTATTGTTTTGAGAAACATAACCTTTTAATAATTGTGACCAGATCAGTTCAATGGAATTTAACTCTGCGTGGTACGGAGGCAATCTGAGAATTTGAATTCCTTTTTCTCTGGCCATCTCATCTATAATATATTTTTTGAATTTGTTTTTATGTTGCCTTGCTATTACTAATAATTCTGCCTTCAAGGATTTAGGAGGACTGATAATATTTTTAGAATGAAGCCATTTTGAAATATATATTAATACAAAATACAATTAAAATACATACGATACGGCTATGAATAAATAAAGTATGACTTATCTGTCAAAAGAACAGGTTTATCTAGACAAAAACTATATTAGGCCGATCAGATGTATTAAAATTTAAATTTTAACTACAAATAAGCATTGAAGGATGAGGTAAAAATAAAATTTCTACCTCTTGAACCTGTACTACGTTCTGCAAATTAAATACTGCACTCCTTTCTTCTGTATAGTACAGTAGTAAAGAGGTTTGACTTTATTTAATTTCTGGCGTTTCAATCTGAAAGAATTCAATTTTAAATTTGCCGCTTTATATAAAAGAGGAAAGGTTCATTTGACGGACATAAATAATTTGCTTGTCAAATGACAGCCATCTCATAAATTCAAAGTTGAAAATACAACGTTACCAATTCAATTTCAGAAATCATGGGTTTAGGTAAATATTTATAGGAACGTTGAGTAACACTGTTAAAATGGACACTTGTCAAAATGTGACACCTGTAAAGACGTGACAACTGTTAAAATGTGATACGTGTCAGAATGTAACAACTGTCAAAATGAACAAATCTCAAAATGAGCAAATGTCAAAATATGACACCTGTCAGAATGTAACAAATGTCAAAATATCACACGTATCGTACTTTTCTTTATTTATTACAAAGATCTAACCTAACCTAAAGCTAATCTTTTTTTTAATAAAATCAATTGAACATAGAGTTTTTCTTATATAGTGATAAATAAAGTGAGCTGAGCGATCTTCTGTTGACCGGACCTGTGCCCTACACGCTGCTGTTGCCCGTCCCGGAAACGGGGCCTGTCCGCCGTGACTATTCGCGAAGATCAAGCGTCAGTAGATGTTGCCCTAAAAGGGTGAAATCCCCAGAAACTAGGCAATTTTTAATGCATTTAACTAACCTCTGTGACAAGCAGTTGATAAACGTCAACAACAGCTGCAGCCAATTGAAAATTAACAATGACAGCTTTTTTAATTTTCCTGCCTACTTTCAAGCCAATCGCCAATCAACTTTTTATTTATCTCCCTTTCAGTAGTTCAAGTCGCCCACTCCGTGATTTTCGCGAATTAATTAATAATTTGGGCTGCTTAAAAATGTAGATTTGAATATTGAACTAAATCTACAGTAAAAGAAAGCAACTAAATAATATGAAAAAGTGAGTATATTTTGACATTTCAAATTTATCTATAGGGATAATTTTGTTGTGGATTTTCCCTTGACTTTGATTAGGGTATTGTTGTTGGTACCTTTGCTGGTATTCTTGTTGGTTCCCTTGCTGGTACCCTTGCACAAGGGCAGAAAATGAGCTGTAAGGGATGCTGAAGCGTTTTCTGTATGTGCGACACACAACTGTTTTTCGCCTATCAAAAAAATGAGAAACTTAAGTAATAAAAATGTACCTATTTCTTTATTATATATTATTTCCAGTTGTTAAACAATTCATAGAATTTTTCGTACCATTGCGCGTTGTCTTGACTTTGTAAATGACAAATTTAGAGAAACATTGCCAGCTTCTTCTTGCAAGTCTGGTGGAGTATTCGTAAATTCCTCATCACTGCCTGAATTACAGTTCATTTTCACTAATTCACACAATCACAATTATTCAGAATCAGAATGTATTATTATTTTATAGTTTAGTACTCTTGATTCTACACTGACGTTTAATGAAAATTTATGTGAAACGTGAAAATCAAAGGTGCGTAGATAGTGAAAAACTACAAAATCGTGTTCTTTATGATTTTTGCGGCCCAAGGCCAGAAAATATTACTTGCGGTCTGATTTTTAGGGTTGATTTTTATATATGGTAGGCGAAAAAGTGTATTTACATACTTTATGATCTTGGCACGCCAATAACTATTAACAGTCACTTGCAGATATAAATACAGGTTTACCAACAGTGTCGAAGAGATGGCAAACATCAGCAAAAACTCTCCTATATCATAACCCTCACCACAGTTCAATTATACACGTTTTTAACTTTTTCCGAACCTGTATCCCCCTCGAATTTAATAAGAAAACTTTCGGTGAGTCCTACATCAAGGAGAAACCCAATTTATTCCTTATAAAAGAGGAAGGTCGTCTCGAGGGGCATAAAAACCCCTGCATAGATTATCCTTATTAACCGTTTGACGCAAGACGTAAGTTAAGGCCTTTCCTGTAGGGATTCGTCGAGGATATACGGTCGGTGGAGTGCGTAAAGGTAGGAATGAAAACCCTTAGGTATATCTTGACAGCGGCAGAAGGAGAAATCCGCAGAAATATACGCACTTTGAGCTCTTTTTCATTCTTGGGTTTTGTTTATCTGCGATGGCCAATTAATTTCATCTAAAAAAACCACCATCAAACATAAGGAAAAAAAATGTCAACAAGCGTCATTTTTATATTTTATACAATGCGCTGTAATAAGTGTTACCCCTCATTAACTAGTCTGTTTTAGAAAAATGAGAAAAACGTCCATACACATCATTTTTTTAATGAGAAAGTACATCACGTGACAGCTCATTTGAAAGCTATTAAAATACTGATATCAAAACCGGACAATGTTTGTCAATCATTATAGTTTTTTGAAGATTTAGTTCTATGACAATTTCTATTTATTTTTAAATGGTATGCGTTTCCAAAACAACCTCTGTCGGAATTTTTTTAATATTACCCTCATAAATTGCATTGTAATCTAAAAATGTCAGTATAAAACACTGTGTTGAATGACCCACACTCAATGTAGCAATGATAAACTACTCAGTTACTCGAGATAACAACGAGATAAATGATTATCCATACTTTTCACTAACTATGTCATACAACTAAACGCATGCAAAAGTTTTTCCAAGATTCATTAAAAAACTTTTGAATTTCTAAAAATTTCGTATCAAATTAATTTATCACTCTTTTAAACTGATCAAAAGACTAAAAAACAAATAAAATATGGCTGGAAAGTTAGTTCATCCAGATTTTATTTGCCTAGGATGAAGTTTGACGTTATCGAAGTTGGCTGGATTTATTCTGCTTCTATTGTAACTGCAAATATAATCAATCATATTTGAAATATCCAATCACAGCCAATCACCGTGTTTACACAAAATGAAGTTTGAAAAAGAAGATAAAAACTTGACGCAGGATGAGTTTTTAACGCCAAAATTTTCAGTTTTCGCCCTTTTTATTCAGATAAAAAGAAACGCTCGAAATGTTGAATTTCGATACATTTTGAGAAACATACAGGGTGGGTCGAAGATTAAAACATCATCATCATTGTTTAGGTGGACTCAGGATTATTTAACTTGAGATTAGTACATGACCGATAACTTTTCCAACACAGGAAACTGTAATTGCTGAAATGTGGGTGATTGGACCTTCCGATGACTTCTCTAGAAATTTTAGATCAAAAGTGAGATTAAAAGTGTCCTCTGTCAATGTGCATTGTCCTATTTCTGATAGAGACTGTTTTGTTAATAAATAACCAATAACGTGAATAATCGAGGAGAAATCTAAGAACATTTTCATTAAAGGATTAGCAGGAATTAGACAGTTTTGGCTACACGTAAATCATATATGTTAAAAACAATTTAAATTGATTGTCTGAACATAGTTGTACTCAATTTATAAATATATGAAAAATAATTCCTAAAGGAAGAGTCAAAAAGAAATATCTTACAACCCCTACAAGACAGAGTGTCCTTGACCACAAAAAAGTTCCAAAAAGACCTTCCTGAATTAAATATAGCTACTTTTTCTATATCCTCATTATACATTTAGTTTGCCCGTTGCGTAAACTGCCTGGTAGCTTAAAGTAAAAGGATTAATTTGAAGTTTTTTTTTCTGGAACCAGGACGCGCTTTCGGGATATAAGTAAGGGGGGAGTTAAATCGGTTAAAAGTTCGCCAAAGTATTACCTATGATGTTTCCTTGGATAAAACGAGGATGAAAGGATTAAGATGAAAAATGTATTAACCGACGGTTGATAAGTTGTTTTGGGAGTTTCCCTAACCACATATAAAATTCTGTTTTAACTAAGTTTATTACATACAGAACGGATACTTTATTTTTGATTAATTACCACACAAAATGACTCACTCCTTCTTCGTTTTTTTGAATATTTAAGCTGCATAAAAATTAAGTACCTGATCCAAAATTCTTTCGGGTTCTTGGAAAAAATAGGGCTTAAACATTTCATCACTTGATATTTCAAGTTTTTCTTTCATGTTTATTGGTATTTCAACTTCTTGAAAGGAATTGGCTAAAAAATTTCCATCTGCAACTGTCGTAAATGTTTCGAATTTCTTCGGAGAAATAATCACCGAGCTGTTGTTTTAAATTGTAACTTACATGATTACAAAAACTTGTTCAAAATTTGTAGGTCTGTAATTGGTTACATTTTCCATAATTTCCTCAAATCACTGGAATTAATCGAGCTGCTTTTTACCAAGTGAAGATGAATAAATAGATTTTTCTTATAAACCCTTTCGTTTTATCTGTGGCTGTAATAATATAAATTTTACAAAAAAAATTATTCTTGATAAAACGGTCTGCATGACTTGTTGATCCCATAATCAGGTACAAAATTTTTAAAACATTGTATGGAACATAGGGAAAACAAAAAGTAATGATTTGTACCCAGAGAAAAATACGTACAAACTGTAGTGAAGAGATGTTCATTGAAATTGTGAATAAGTAGCAAAAAATTATGAACAATTGTAGCATATTCATATTCCCAGATAAAAAATGACAATAAACACTTCAGAAATTGTACAGGTGATTGTTATGTGATTAAATTCTTTTATGACATTTCTAATCACATCTGGACTTACAGCTTCACATGTTTCTTTCAAGATGATCTATATCTTGAAAAGGTACACCTTTTCTTTTAAGTAGGCCCACAAAAAGAAGTATAGAGGGGTAATGTCTGGAGACCTTGGAGGCCAAACAATTTTAATGAACATTTTGCCCTCCACTACAGTTTGTACGTATTTTTCTCTCCGTCCAAATCATTACTTTTTGTTTTCCCTATATTCCATATAATGTTTTAAAAATTTCGTACCTGATTATGAACTTTTTAGGGGGCTATAGGGGGTCGTGAAGAATTTTTTTAACAAAAACTGGGTCGCGCTTTAGGTAACTTTTGGAAACACTGATGTAGACTGTCCTAAAAGTAAATATAGAATGAGAGATTATAAATATAATTAACATGTAAATATTTACGTTCGTATTTATTATCCCGAAACGACAAACTTTTTAAGTTGTTTTTGCAACAAACTTTGTTTACGTATTGCTTTCGGAACAACAAGGAGTGTTGCGCTCGATATTTTTTTCTATTTCTCTCGTACGAAAAGTGGTAGAAACGCGCTATTAACTAGGTTACTCGGGATTAATGCTTGCCCACTTAACATCCGATTCGCATTAGCTTCCCTGTACCAGGGATAAATTACAATCTCTTTCAATTAGGTTGTTAAGGAAAAAAATAGAAAAAGTGCATTGCATTTTAGTTTAAGTTTCATTGTTTTTATGTAACTTTTTTCTGTGAAATTTAACTGCCTAAGGATGTGAAATAAAATCACACTTGTTCCCAAGAACAAGGACATTAAAAATGTCCTACACTGTACCAGCGTCTGGACTTCAACAACTACTCCTTGGGATATATGCCACACCAGGTATTGAATTACGAAAGTCCAGACGTGGTTTGGCGCCCGACCACTGTAATTTTTTGTTGTATAGGTATATCAATTCTATTGTATCTCACTCCTTCGTTTGCTTCATTAGAATATTCTAGCGAAATCCTGGTGGCCATTCTCTGGGTGTACGTCTAATCCATTTTCACGGAAAAACTAGTATCTTCTGTTCCGATAGTTGCGTCCTGAGTAAATTCTTCCTTCTTGTTATTAAAGAATGTATTGTACTATTTCGTGTTCTTTTTAAATCACTATATAAAAATTGTGAAACCTATGTTTACTTCTGACTTATCTGATTTCAAAATAATTTCTTCTTTAGTATCGTAAAAAGTCATTATTGAAGAGATTGTCTTGCTTACAAACAAATATAGTCGATCTGTGTATTTTATGACTTTTGGGTTACTACTTCTAGAAGCTTTGTTGGACAGATTTAAATGCTCATTATATTTGCTATTAACACGGAAATCTTCCTAATTCACATTTAACGTCATATACATAATTTAAGTATAGAATTAAAGCAAAATCAAAAACCAACGAAAATAGCCATTTTCAAATACTGTGGGAAATATAGAAACCAACTATATTCTTCCAAATTGATATTTTTAATAAAAACTGGTTTCGCTCAAACAAAATAAAAATTTTACCCTCCACAATACATATTGAAAATGGTGGTTTATACATTTTATAAAACTTCCACCATCAAAAGTTGGAGTAGCCTTCAGGAGTGAAATTGAATAGGCCTTGAAATAACATCTTTACAGAAATGTATACTAAACTGAAACATACCTTGAGGGCCATAAAAGTTGGAACAATGGACCCCAGAAACTGTTAATTAAAAATGAACAATCTATTGTATACTTGGTTTCAAAGTTTTGGTAAACGTTTCTTCATTTATTTGGATTGTGTGTGTTAATTAAATTTAGAAAAAAAAACCTTCAGGGGAATGGCAAAATGGACTTTTGGATATAAATATGTAAGAATATATAGAAGTTTGAATTAAAAATTTTTCTTTAGATCTGTTTACCCCTTCAACCAGTAAGAGTGGTTCAATGTTCCCTATTTTAAATATTTTTACTGTGTTCCTTAATGGGTCTAATAGAATGTCATTCCGACTTTTTTTTCATAATTTGAATAACTCGACGTAACTACTCCACCTTACCTTCGGATGTGTTTCCGAGATAAGAGCTCGAGAAAATGTAAATCTATGCTTCTTTTATGTAAATAGATAATTCTGGAAGGAGCTTCAGTTGGAGAGCTTTTATATTTTTATGCGAAATAATTAATTTGTACTATTTCGTTTCATTAAAACTCAAACGCCCTTTAAAATGTTGGTAAACGAACTAAAAATATTTTTTACTGAGCAACTTAATCTTAATTTATATCAACATTTTTAGTAGCAGAAAATAATCTCCCAGCTGGCAATAAATTGGGATTCGTCTTTAGAGGTAGCACTTCAACCTTATTGTTGTACATCTACAGGGTGTCTCCTAATTGATAACTGCAAATGTTTCCTCTTGAAGATACAGGACGTTGAAAAAGATTTTTATAACGTTTTTTTAATTATCTCAAAAACGCGTTCAAATATTTTACCGAATTTTGCTGAACTTAGTCTCTGTCTATAGTATCTTTGTGTTTGATTCCCTAGAGTTCAACTCCGTATGTCCAAATTGGTCTTAATATGGCTTTATAGATAAGAATTTTATTTTCTAGTGACAGCTGAGGCTTTCTTCCCAACAGCCAGTACATTTGCCTGATTTTTAGGTTTAAATTGATTCTTTTTTGTTAGAATGTGGGTCTTTCACGTCAACTTTTTATCCAAGGGTAGTCCGAGATATTTTACTACTTCTTTCTGTGGTATATAGAAACTTGGGGACAAATGTTGTGTCTAGTGGTGAATGGAATTTGTGACGATTTAGCAGCATTCACTTTGATTCTCCATTTATTTTGCCACTTTTATAGTAGGTTTAAATGGTTTTGTAGATTTTAGGAGGCCTGTTGTGAGTTTCTGTTCGATGATAAAATTGCTGTATCATCCGCGAATGTTGCAACTGTGATACGATCTGTTACCGGTAGGTCTGCAGTGTAGATAAGATATAAGTATGGTCCAAGATCGCTGATTTTATAGGGAAGTAAGAGGTGAAAGTGTCATCGAGTTTTACTTGAAAGTACCTGTCTTGTAGGTATGACTTTAATATGAGATATACTTGGTCAAGGAGATTTGTTTTTAGCTTGTAAAGAAGTCCATCATGCCATACTTTATCGAAAGCTTGCTGAAGGTCAAGAAAAACTGCTGTACACATCTTTTTAGTTTCTTTAGTTTTGTTGATAATTCTATGACGCTGTTGGATTGTGGAATGCTCTTCTCTAAATCCGAACTGATAATCAGGAATAATTTCTTCTGTGGACATCGTTTCTTTTAATCTGTTTAAGAGTAATCTTTCAAATATCTTTGATAATAGAGGCAGGAAACTTATCGCTCGGTAGGATGAGGTTTCAGTAGGATCTTTTCCGGGTTTATTAATTATAATGATTTGTGCCATTTTCCATTGGAGTGGAAAGTAACAAATGCTATTGTAGATGATAGTTAGTAGCACATTTGCTTTCCTAGGAAGATATTTTAGTATTTCTCCTAAAGTTGAATTTAAGTGAAATTTTATGTAAACTTTTTTGTCTATAAATCTAGTAGGCTGAATGATTTTTGAAAAGAAATGTAACTGTCAATTATTAACAAAAAAACCTCGTATAGGATCGCAAAAAATTGATATCCGATTATTTCATTTTGGATATTAGGCCGCGCAGAACTTTTTATCAGCAATAACTTTTTCATTAAACAAATAATAAAAAAGTTTTCCATAATTGGACACACTGTACGTATATTCTAATATTTTTTCCGATTTCAAAGTGACCTTAGAAAGAAATAATATAAATAACGTTTTCTACTTTTGTAACAATTTCTATTTCGCTTGTTTTACCGTTCAAATAAGATTGAAAATCCCACGAAAAAATAAAAAAATAACGCCGTCCTGAAGTAGATCCAGGGATTTCGGTTGCTTCAGACTTTGTGTGGAAAGGAAAACAGGGCATTAGACGTCCATTCTTACTTGATCCTTTTCGAGGGGTTTGAAAGGACCTAAAAGGATGTCCGCTGTCTTCTTGCTTAACGTTGTAAAAAATCAAAAAGTGTGATTCGGAGTGAGTGAAGTCAAATGTCGAGGTAAAATAAATAGTGAATGGAAAAAAGATGAAAACATGTACATTTTAGGAATAAGGTTATTCAAAAAGAAGTGTGTCTATTTAACGATTAATAATTATTAATTTCTCTCTCTTTCTACTGGATTAAAACCACTTAGTTGTTAAAAAAGTTTTTTTATTGACGTTTCGGCTTTCCAGATCGAAAGCCGTTATCAAAATGACATAAAATAAATAAATTTACTAGAAACAGAACACTTGATAATCTTGCAAAAATATGACATCAACATAGTATACATAGAATAAGATTTTGAGATTGAAGATGTCAAAATCTGTTTCAATCATATTTTTGTGACGTTTCTGGGAACGAATTTTTGAAAGGATAGCGCATTTGCATATTATAAGAGAATTTATACTTCGTCATAAATGAAGTTTTCTTAATTAATATTATCATAAGAAAAAACCAGATAAAAACTTATGATACTATCCCGATATAGAGGGTATCCTTTTTGCAATTAACTCTTTTTGTAAATTTTTGAAATATCAACCGAACAATTAGAAACACATTCGTTATTATTTAAGCATATCAATGCTGCTTCTTTAACTTTGCGGTTATAATTATTCGGTTCTTTTAATAATCTAGTTGAAAAATTCCATTGTATTTTATGACCAGAATCCCATGCGTGTTCACATATTTTGGATTTTTCGAATTGTTTATTTTTAATGTACGATTGGTGTTCATTAAGTCTAATATGAAAAGGTCTAGATGTTTCTCCTATATAAAATTTATTACATTCGCATGGAATTTTGTAAATACAATTTTTTGTGTTTTGAATTTCATTAAAAGGTTTTGTATTTACTATTAAAGATTTTAATGTATTATTAGTTTGAAAAACTGTTTTTAAATTAAATTTATTGCCAATCCTTCTAATTTTTTCGGATAATTTTGGAATATAAGGGATTTTTACTATATTTGAAAGAATTATTGGGGGGTTTAAATTTTGATCTTTAGTTTTGATGTCTCGGTAAAGTTCACGATTTATAAATTTACTTGGGTAGTTGTTCTTAATCAAGACAGATTTAACAAGTGATAATTCATTATTTAAGATATTGTCATTTGAACAAATTGTTTTTGCTCTATCGGAAAGAGATTTGATAATACCTCGTTTAACACAAATTGAGTGGTTTGAATTAAAATTTAGATATCTATTTGTATGTGTTTCTTTTCTAAAAACTGATGTATCAAAACAATTGTTGTTATTGTGTATTAGTACATCAAGAAACGGTAATTTTTTATTATTTTCAATTTCAATTGTAAATTTAATAGTAGGTTCCGAATTATTAATAGTATATAAAAATGTATCAATATTTTCCCTATCGTGTTGCCAAATTGCAAAGATATCATCTACATATCTAAACCAGACAGAAGGTCTTGAATTTTGTTTGTTTACAATTTCCATTTCAAAATTCTCCATGAAAATATCACACAATTTTGGTGATAAAGGAGAACCCATTGCCATGCCAAAATTTTGCTGATAAAAATCACTATTTAATTGAAAATATGTAGTTTTAATACATAGTTCCAATAATTCTAGAATTGCTGAGACGCTTAATTTAGTTCTATTTATTAATGTATTATCACTTGTCAACTTTTTTCTCACAAGATTAAGAGTTTTATCGACAGGAACATTTGGAAATAAACTGACTACATCAAAACTAACCATTATATCTGAATTTGTAATTTTGATTTTTGATAATTTTTCTAAAAAATGTTTTGAATTTTTGATAAAGGAATTAGTATTTCCTGATAACGGATCTATTATTTTAAGTAGAAATCTTGCTAAATTTTGACAAGGTGAATTTATAGAACTTATTATTGGTCTTAATGGTATTTGTTGTTTATGAATTTTGGGTAAACCATAAAAATGTGGAGGTTTACTATAATGAGAAGTAAGAGATCTTCGTTCTTTATCACTTAGGAATTTTTTATTTTTATATAAAGTTTTGTAAATTTTGTTTTCAATACTAGTAGTTGGATCTTTATTTAATTTTGAATAGCTACCGTTTTCAATAATTTCGTTAATTTTGTTATCATAATCTGTTTTGTTCATGACAACCGTCGCGTTACCTTTATCTGCCGGTAAAATCTTAATTGTATTGTCATTTTTTAAATTTTTAATTGATTTAAATTCTGCGGAGGTTAAATTTTGATTAATTTTGTAAGATTTTTCTAATTCAATTTTGCAATGTACCTTGTATTCGTTGCTTAAGTCAGTTGGTAAATTTTGAGAAGCGTTTTCTATAGAACTAATAATATCAAATTTTGGTACATATTTTGGAGTTACCGAATAATTTGAACCTTTGGCCAATAATAAATTTTCTTATTAAGTATTAGACCAAAAAAATCTGGCTAGCTCAGTGACCTTCCCCAACACTGTTTTTTAAGCGCTAAATATCAAAATTGGTTTCATAATGTATCTGCATATTTTAAGTTGCGTTCCAGAAATAATAAAACCGTGACACATAATTACAATGTTTAAATATTTAATCACTTTTATCATTTCATTAATTTTTTATACTGGTAATTTATCATTAATCTTTTTTTCTTTTGTCGTTCCAGGTTGGTACACTCACATACAATCGCTAGTGATTCTTCTTATGGGGTAAGAAACTATTGTATTTCATCCATAAGAGAATGTCAGTAGCGTACAAGAAAAAAATAAAGAGCTCCTTGTTGAATTAATGTATCGTTGTTTACGTAAAAATGTTTATATAATTTGTTAGTTTGAATAACTTTATTAATTTCAGTAATTCAAACTTTTAAAGTGCAATTGTAATTGTTATACTTATTAATGCAATTCATAGGAAAACATAATTCAAATTGTAGACATAATCAAATGTTTTCGATATTCGTGTTTAGAAATTTAAGGCCTCCCTACTTTATAGCAGGAAAAAAAGTATTTTTGATATGATCTCAATAGGTTAATGTCGATTTTCAAGGGGTTGGCTGTTTTCCACGCGGGGAGGTTATGGAATATCCCTGTTCAGGGGTCTGTCCTCTCTCATGGTTGTTCTTATCCAGTCCTTCAACCTTCGAAGGGTTGAAAGGACCTCTGGGCTTCTTACAATCTTTCTTTAAATTAAAAAACATGACCTAAAGGTGGGGGGGGGGGGGGGATGCAGCCCACACAGACCCCCCCTGGATCCGCCCATGAGTTTAATACATAAATTTACAACAGCCTTTTTTTCTAGTGAAACTTAAAAGCACGATAAACTAGGATTACTAGTTTAATTACGCCACTGTACAGAATACCGTGCAGTGAACGTGAGTTCATTAGCAAGTCTGATATTATTGAATCAGAGAGGCATAACACATTATGCAAAAAACATTTACTGGAAAAATATGTTACAGTAAGATTTGAGTTTAGGGTCAACATACGAAAAATTTGATTTGTAAAAATCTAAATCTTAATTTATCACATTTTTAAACTTTAGCGTAGAGAATGTTTTAATTATTTTTTTTAATTCATAAAAACATGATAATAATTTGAATACCAAACTTTTTTGTGGGCATGATAAGAGAAAAAGTGCCATTTTGAATAGGACATATAATGTCCCAGTCAGACATTTGTGATGGGACAGAATTTGAAATATTCTGTACAAAATGCGTTTAATTTGAACCAGCTCAAGTTTAGAAATTTGTGTGGGATGTCCCGTTAGACTTCAAAGGGTTACTTAACGTTTTTATTGATGAAAAAATTGGAAATATTTAAATTCACAACTCAATTACTGAATACAGAGCTTTAACATTTAATGTTTTAATGTACCTTTTTTGTCTTGTCCTTTATATTCCTTGCTTATTTTTACTATGTATGACAAGTGATTATGCCACTTTTATATGTTCTTTGTTCTTGTTCTTCTACTTAAATTATATTTTAAACCATAATGTTTATGTTAAATGGGCTTGCCCGTAAATAAATAAATAAAATAAAAAATATTGTAGGTACATTTACTTTCGTTTTTGTTTTGTAAAACTTTTCTACAAAATGTTTTTTTGACAAATAGGGCAAGAAAATTTTCGTACAGTTAAAAACTTTTCTTGATTTTCCAAAAATCGGAAGTTTTCTTAGAAAATTAACCTCCGAGGCAAACACCTCCGATCCCTACTAACCCAAATATTAAAGACCCCATTACCGAGTCGAAAACTCGTAAAAAAAAACAGAAAAACCCCAAATAAAAACAAAAACTATCATCGAAGGCAGGCGGCGGTGTGCGGGAAAGAAAAACGCGCGCGTGTCCGACGCCAAATCAGGGGCGGCGCCTAAACTCCCAACCTCCTTGACACGCCGCGAAACAGAATCGCATCAGCAGGAGCAACTAGTTGGCGGTGCACATCGATGTTCTGCTGTTTCTGTTACGCCGTTTCGTTCGCAGGAGAATTGTTGCTTCTACCTTGTCTACCTGTGAACGGTGAAATGCGGCGTTGCCGGATCCACAGGCGATAGAGTAGAAGATTTTTTTTATATTTTGACTCAGAAAAATTTGTAGAATACTTTGTCACTGATTGAAAATAATAATAATTTTTAAATGAGTGGTATATTTAATAAATGTTTTTCTTTTTGGATATTAAAGCCACTTTTTTAGATTAAAACATAGGACCAAGAAATAGATTTTAAAGTTTAAGATAACATATTCTTTGTGACGTTTCTGGGAAGGATTTTAACAGGATATAGCGCATTTGCATATTATAACTTCGTCAAAAATGAAGTTTTCATAATAATATTATCACTAGTAATCTCCCTAGAGCTTGAATTACTATCGGAAATATTTCCGAAAGCACGAAAATTTATGCTTGAGGAGGTACATTAAATAATTAAAGACAAATTAATAGAACTTTCCTCGATAAAATTTTACCTTCAAAACGTTCACCCTTTGTATGGGAATACACGACTCATATCCTTCATTTCCATTCCTTGGCGATTCGGCCTTTGGTCCCATAAGTTACATAGTAAAATTTCTACAACCTCAATTAGAGGGCTTCAAAAAAAGGGGGGATATCCCCCCCCCCCCCCCCCCCCATGGTCAACTATATTATAATAATTTCCCCGATTTCTGAAATAATTGTTTCAGCCCAAACCGAGCTCATGTTGCCTTTTTACTATGGTGAATGCGCCGAAAAATATGAACTAATGTAAGCCTTAATATTTTCTGCTTATAGTTATTTCTTGACTTTTTTTTAATTTAGCATATTTATATGGACCCTTTTAATGGAAAATGTAAGCTTTGAAGTTTGTTAATTTTATTTTTTAACACAAACAGTGTCATAAACAAGATTGGGTGCTAAAAGTGCGTTTTATTTTTATACTGATTTATAATTTTGGTTTTTGTAATATTATCTACAATAAATATTTTAACAATTAGAAGAAGTATCAATTAAAGAAAAATAAGCTGAATACTTACAAAAAAATAAGAAAAAGTAACTTCAAATAATATTTGAAATTTGTCCGTAATAGGCTGCATAACATTCATTATTATAATAAATGTGCGGAGAAATTCAGATATAAAAACCAGGGGAACTTACCTCACAAGATGTGAGACAAAAAACATCCAATAGGGAATCTGGAAACAAGTGCGTTCACCAGAATAGATAAAACACAATATATTTGACAAAGAACATTACACGAACAAATTTAAGGACGAATCAATAGAATGATTAATTAAGGATTAAAGGGATAAAATGAAAGTAACAGACCCTATTATTCAGACTCCTGGAAAGGTAAATAGAAAAAGAAAAATAATTTATGGATTCCTTTTAAATTTTGGTGGAAGCGCAAAAAGTGTTTTTCTAATTAACTCTAAAACTAAAAGCGATTTTTAACATATTTTTACTCAATCGTATAACTATAACTATATATAAATTATATAATAATTATTAAATATATTGTTCCAGGAACGATTGTGTTCTCGAGTTAATTGCAAAATAATAAATATTTGAAAGAACATTCGCGCTTGTTTTGATTCATAAATGCAAGAATTAATAAAAATAAAATGAAACTATTAAATAGATAGGGATCTACCCTGAATTACTGATAATAGTTTCGTTTTATTTTTATTAATTCTTGCATTTATGAATCAAAACAAGCGTGAATGCTCTTTCAAATATTGGCGAAGGCGAATATTTATTATTTTGCAATTAACTCGAACGCGATCGTTCCTGGAACAATATATTTAATAATTATTATATAATTTCTCACGAGTTATACGATTAAGTAAAAATTTGTTAAAAATCGCTTTTAGTTTTAGAGTTAATTAGAAAAACACTTTTTGCGCTTCCACCAAAATTTAAAAGGAATCCTTAAATTATTTTTCTTTTTCTATTTACCTTTCCAGGAGTCTGAATAATAAGGTCTGTTACTTTCATTTTATGTTTTTACTTGGTAACGGGTAAATACGAACAACAAATGTTTTTTAGAAATTGATATCTCGTTATTTTCTTAGATACGTATAGGTCTATTTCACTCTGAATGCGGTCTTGTTTCAATTTTAACTCACGACGTATTTTTTTAGGATAATTGTGAGCTGTTTTAATTTTTATGTATGTTTCAATTTGGAAATTAGTGAGGATTTCTAAAAATTTGAAAATATTGGGATGGGATTCATAAAAATGAGAATTAAACCGTGAATGAAAAGATTCACAACTATTTGTTTGAAGCACAGGCCCATAATTCAGTAGGAAATATAGCTTCTTCACTAATGTAATTATCAACAATATAGTCGCAAAATTCGAGAATTTTTGCGATACCACTAGGAATTTTTTCAAATAGCTCTTCAACAAAACAATCTCTCACATCATCTGGATTTAAGAACGACAAGCCAAAAAACAATTTTAAGAATTTTCCTTCTTCAGAGTCCTTTAATTTATATATGGCAGAAAGACCCAAGTTTTGTATCTTTCTGAACCAAGATTGACCAAGATGAAATCTACATCCTATTATTTTACACTGTGGCCAACCATTTTTTACAGCTTTATGTATAGCCAGTTCAAAATCAATAACTATTCCTTTTGGCTCAAATACTAAATTACACTCGATGCATTTTCGTTTAAGAATACTAAATAAATTAATATATGTTTTATTAGGAAGAAGGCAGAAAGCTAGCGGGACATAAAGGCCATTTTTATAACCATGAATTGTAAATAGTTGTAAAAAAAAATTGGTACAATTTTCAAAAGTTCCGTCCATAAATATTGTGTCCACAGAACACATAAAAAATAAATTTGTATAACAAGTAAAAATTATAATTTGATGAGTCTGATCTAGAGAAAGTAAAAAATCTTCTCCCTTATTTGTTTTTGGATGAAAATCTGAAATCAATAAAATATGCGTTAGATACTTACAAATAAGTTAAACTCAAAATGTGTTTGCATTACCTTGAACAACTTTAAAAACTTCTTCTTGACTTGTTGGCAAAGGCGGAAGAATTTTTCGTCGGGCAGCATACATATTCTTTCTGAAGCAGTCAATATCATTGGTATTAAGACTACCTGCAAACTCGTTGCATTTAAGTTCTGCATGTATAAGTTTTGCAGGTTTTTCATTTACATCTACCGTAGCTTTTCTCTTTAAAGAGTTGCTTACTGCTTGTCTGCAAACATTTTTGTCCTCTTCATGGTTATGCACTAGTAAACTTTCAATTATTTCATTGTCCTCTAAACTCCTGGAGTACACTTTAGCAGAACACGTTTGTTTTATACATCTCCACCTAACAATACCAGAAACCGCGACATGAGCTTGAAAAAACTTAAAATTTTCTACCAACAGCATTTTTTTGCCTTTTTCACTCAACATAAATTTGACTTCCATCTTTATAAATTACCACTTCAACTGAATTATTAGTAAATAATTTAAGTTTTATACAGTTCCTCCACCTACCTGTTGATGGCAATTAGGGTTTTAAAACCCCCATTAGTACAGGCCCCTGGTGGAGGAACACGGCTATGGAAATAATCCCTAGAAACACAAGATGGATCTGTATCTGTATCTGTAAATCTAGAAGGGTGGGTCACCCCACAGCACGTAGGCCACATTTGGCCCATTGTGCGTCCTTCTGAGGTTGAGCCTTCCTTCTAGCTCGTCAGCCAGCCTACTTGTT
This sequence comes from Crepidodera aurea, assembly GCA_949320105.2. Taxonomy (NCBI): domain Eukaryota; kingdom Metazoa; phylum Arthropoda; class Insecta; order Coleoptera; family Chrysomelidae; genus Crepidodera; species Crepidodera aurea. The sequence goes on from OX439477.1 coordinate 27,141,401, forward strand.
TAAAGTAGGCGATGACGTCGCCTGAAGGTAGCTCCCTCATGTTGGCATGTGTTAGCCACCGCTCGCCGAAAAGAAAATGTCTCATTTGTGAGAGTGTCGGGCATTCGCAAAGAATGTGTTCGACAGTCTCGTCTTCCTGTTCACATCCTCTACACAGTGGAGTGTCAGATAACCCCATCCTGTAGAGGTGTTTTCGTAGATGACAGTGGCCAGTCAGGATACCCGTGGCTGTGCGCAGGTTCTGTCTGTTCATAGTCATGTATTTTTTGGCTGTTTCGCTGTTCGGATACTGTAATAGTTCCTTGGCTAGCTTGCAACCTGTTTCGTCGTCCCATCTACCCTTAAACTTGTCAAGGGAGTGTTTCTTCAGTAGGTCAGCCACAGCTGATGCCGATAAGCTTATGAAAGTGCCAGGTCCCAAAAGTTTTTGGGAGGCTGCTTTCTTAGCTAGAGAGTCAGCTGCACGGTTGCCTTTTGATTTTCCATGACCTTTGATCCAAGCTAACGTGACCACGTTGTTGTTGCAAGCTTCGATCAGGGCCTGGTGAAATTCTAGTACTAGACCTGATGTAATCCGTGGTCTATCCAGAGCTAGTAGTGCCTGTCTGCTGTCCGTGAGGATGTAAATATTATTACCAGTAATGTTCCTACTGGTAGTCTCTTTTGCGGCGATTGAGATAGCAGTGAGCTCTGTTTGAGCTACACTGGCATTAGAACCCATTGCCCATTTTATATTGAGATTCAGGGATCTGGAATAAATTCCACAGCCTGACCCCTCATTTGTTTTAGACCCATCGGTGTAGATGCACAAGGCACCTGCTGCCAATGTAGCCTCTTGTACGTTTTTTGTTATTACCCTGTAGGGTCTGTAAAAGGCATATCTTGGTGCAATCGAATCTGTGTTGGCTTGTAGCACTGGGACCTCTCCAAGGACCTCGTGCCACAAGTTACACCTCGACTGACCAGATCCTACGTTAGGTTGTATACCTGTAGAGCGTAGCCGTGTCATGGTCATCACCACAGCCTCCTTAATAAATATATCAAGGGGGGTGAGACCAAGGATCACCTCCATTGCTCTAGTTGGTGTGGTTCTCATGCCCCCCGTTATGTTGAGGCATGCTATTCTTTGGATTTGATCCAATTTGCGTACGACTGTCCGCTGGCTAGTTTTGACTCCCCAGGCAATCGCACCGTACGTTAGCATAGGTCTTATGATTGCAGTGTAGATCCAGGCCGTAACCTTGGGTGACATTCCCCAGGTGCGGCCAATGGTTCTACGGCACTGTTCATAAGATATGTATGCTCTTTTGACTCTGTTTTCTAGGTGTTAACTTGCTGTCAAAGGTGACCCCCAAATATTTCACCTCTGCAGAAAAGTTCAATTTAGTATTTAGGAGCTTTGGGGCCTCGATGTTTGCAAGCTTCCTTTTATTCGTGAAAAGAACCATCTCTGTCTTTTTTGGGTTTATTGACAGTGAGTGGTCTTTGCACCATTGTTCTATGATATTGAGGGCCTTTTGCATTCTAGCACAGAGTATTCCTTCAAATCTTCCTGTTTGCAGAAGATGGATTATTATCGCAGGTAAAGTGGAGGAACTCTGTGACACCGGTCTGAATGATAGGGTCTGTTATTTTCATTTTATCCCATATCTTCCACTCCCTTTAATCCTTAATCATTCTCTTGATTCGTCCTTAAATTTGTTCGTTGTCAAATATATTGTTTTTCCCTAATTAGTTTTGATTTTGGTAAACGTGGCATCGCGGTCGAGCCCGCATGCATCAGGTTGTATTGACGGTCGAAGTAGTGGGGGTGATAGGGGCAACCATCTCGATATTACGCGTGCGCCCGCGTGTGTTCTCTTCCCATACCGGAACACGGCGAGAAACCAGCAACAGTCCGGGCCTATCTCGCATAGTGTACGGCGGTCTATTCTACAGTCTATAACACTTCCTATACGAAACTTACTCACCACTTTTAACCCAATCCAAATCCGATTTATCTCAAATCAACGTGTACGTCACATATCTCATCTTTGCCTATATCAACTATTTTTCTTCCTTTATAATCTCCACGCGTTTCTCCTTTTCCTCAAAAAAATTTAAATCCTAAATACTCGCACCCCCCCGAGTCTGTGTGAAGTCGTTCCTTTTTTAAGTACAAATATTTTAAGTTGTGCGTTTTGCAAGGCAAAGACGATCAGTCTTGTCCAAGAATTTATTGACAATCATCGTAAGTTTAAGGTAATAAGTGTGTAGACTACAGTAAAAAGTCAACTAAGTTGACGCATTTTTAGACCGTCCTATTAAAATAGGTTAAAAAGTATATTATTATATAATTAAGGTGTTTATATATATTTTGAGGGCCCAGTGCAATATAATTGTGCCCTTTACTCACAAAAGTCAATATTGTTAGAGGTTTTTTCGAATTTAGACAATCACTTTGTGTACATATATATATATATATATAAATCAATTAAAATCACCATTTTTTTTTTGAAAAAAAAGGCACACCTACCTACAAGTTTCAATTACTAAAACATATCTCGATCTATCCTTTTTTGATCTGAACGGTTGTGTGCAGTATTAACGTATTTATTGATATTTGTTTGTTTGTTAGTGTTAATCTTAACGTTATTTGTATTAAAGAACATATCTCTAGATTTAATCTAAAATATAGAATTAAGGAATAGTATATATTTTAAAAAAAAATCAAAGTTTATATCGCTCAGTTATATATTTATTAAAATCAAAAACTTAATTCATTAATATTAACGAAAAAAATTAGTAATAAGTATACAGATAATCATTATTTACGAAGACAATCGTGCAATATATAGTAAAGGATACCAAATCAATAATAGTCGGTGACAATCTTTAAAAAAGAAGACAATCCTTTTTACTGATCTCCTAATGGTCGCGCGCTACTAAACTTAAGCTTTAATCAGTAATTTTGTCTAAGACAAATAGGTTAGAATAATTCTTAATCGCGTATCAGCGATTTTAGCAATCACGACGTACTTTTTTAATCATCCCGGCCAATATCCCTACGTAGTTCCCCTGTGTCCTGTTGTTCCTTGTCCAGAAATACCTCCCGCATACGCTTCCACACCTGCTATACCTTGTTCCTGCGGCCAATGTGCCCAGCACATGTACAGTAACCATCATCTTTCCGCACCGAGTACTTTGATCGTAAACCGTTTTACCGAAATCAACTATTTCGACAACCCGCCAGTGTCTACTTCGCCGGAAAAGTTTTGCTACGAAATGGTAAGACCATTTTTGTTGTCTACATTGGTGTTGTAATCCTGTTTGTGCTTCAAGCTCAGTTATTCTTGTAAGTCTAGTTATCTAGTCATTCACATTTTAAAAAAATTTGTCACTAGAATTTTACTACTGATTTTGTGTCTGTTGTAGTCAAATAGAAAATCTTTAAAAAAATATAATATGCATTTGTAGTCCATTTTATATACCATATAGCAGAAGTCGACCTAAATAAAACCAGATTGATTAATTAAAAGAATACAGAATATTGAAAACTGAAATTTCGAATACAAAATTATAAAATTATTTAAAGTAGGGTTAGCCATATGTGAGTAATAATTATTGAAGGTATGGAAGAAAAAGTCCTTTTTATCTCACCGGTTTCGGCGATCAAATCGCCATCATCAGGCCCTGCGTGGAAAAATTATGCAGTTAAAATACAAAATTGTTAAGTTACATGATTTTAAGGAATTTATTTTTATTTTTAATTTATAATATAATTTAATTTTATTTCAAAAAAGCAAAAAAAAAAAACAAAAAACTCACCATAACTTTTCCACGCAGGAATTACCACAGGAAAAACACCAACAACATGTCAACATATAAATCAAACCTGTACAATTCGTTCCTTATTTTGAATTATGTGCTAACATGTTGTTGGTGTTTTTCCTGTGGTAATTCCTGCGTGGTTATGGTTATAGTGAGTTTTTTGTTTTTTTTTTGCTTTTTTGAAATAAAATTAAATTATATTATAAATTAAAAATAAAAATAAATTCCTTAAAATCATGTAACTTAACAATTTTGTTTTTTAACTCCATAATTTTTCCACGCAGGGCCTGATGATGGCGATTTGATCGCCGAAACCGGTAAATAACTTGTGAGATAAAAAGGACTTTTTCTTCCATACCTTCAATATAAAATTATTGTTCATCATTTATGTTTAATTTTGAAGTTAATTTCAACTGTTGGCATATCTTTTTACTATATTTATATTTTTATAATTAATTTATGTTCTTAATAAACTGCGTTTTTACCAATTTAAACTGTTAAAATAAGTTGAGAAAAGTGTATTTCTGTTGGAATATAATAAAATGGACTATAAATTTCTATGTTATTTAAACCATAGCTGGACCTGGGGTCGCAAGAACGAAATACGTTTATTCCTTATTTAAATCTTGAAAATAATGTATGTGACGACATCAATCATCAGTAAGTCTTCCCGCACAAGCTGCAGAGCTTCTGGGGTTCACTTGTAAGGGAAGTGAATTGCAGGGCGTATATTATTATTATTATTATACATAGATGTTAGTTTTTACATGTTTTAGTGTTTTTTTTTGCATTTGAGAGACAAAGAAAAATTACAAAAATTTTATAGACAAAGCGAATTTAAAACTAATCATAATAAAAATAAATTACTCGACAAAACACAAACAAAATAAAATATGAATAACAATTGCATTGGATATGCAACATCCGTCACTATAACTTATAGTCCAGTAAATTAACCCCTGATAAACCCCAAACCTGGGTATTGTCACGTCGTGACGTGGTGACGGTGGCCTGTCACCAATTTTTTCAAAGTTAAAAGAAAAATAATCAGAACTTTCTACTAATGGTTCACAAGGTCCTAAAACACGAGGGGTCAGAGGCAACTTATCTGTGCTAAATTCCCTAACCGGACTTAGGTTGCATTCTCGCGCACGTTTTAATTTTTTCTCCTCCCTCTGTTTTTTGCTAGGCCTTTTTCTTGTCATTTATACCCTTGAACTGGGCCAATTTTATTAACTTAGTCCTGCTCTTATAACCTTGTTGATGTGAAGATCACGCCCCTCAAAATTATAAAAGAGCACTAGTCGTGACATTCAGTTCGTTTTTTGGGGTTTTGTAGCTCAGATTTTTATCTGACGCCACGACGAGCTCTAGCTCACCACGCTGTATTCAGGGTAGCTCGGATTTCTTCAGGGTTTGAAATTTTAAATAATTATATATTGAATATTGAAAATTGTTATTAAATGGAATTTGGAAAATTATTAGTTAGAATTTGTGACAGTATCAAGTCTGTCCGGCACCATTTTTGCAGGTATTCATAGGTACATTTTCCTTCCAAAATCTCAGCTACGTGGAATTTGTGGAAGAGTAGAAAAATACCTCTCTAGAGCTCCCGAAAATCCGTTTTTCGACGATATCTGCCGAAATATGACCCTTAGAGCATTTTTGTTTAGACAAAAAATGAAGAGTAGTTCATTACCTACAAAAGTTGTCCATACGATTTTTTTCGCTACACTAATATTTTTTGTAGAAAGAAAATAATCCTCAAAAAAAATGTCGATTTCTCAATTTTCTGGAAAACCCAAAAATATGAAAAAAAAAAAAAAAAGAAAAATGCCGTAGAAAGGGGACAACTTAAGCTTTCTAATGATGTGCGTTGAAAACAGTGGCGGCTCCAGCGGGTAGGCCCGGGCCTACCCAACTTTTTTATATTTATTTGTTAAAATCCTTCTTATTTATATACGTGCAACATTTTCATGTGTGTTATAGTTACGAGTGATTAGTTGATTCCGTGTGAAATAGGGTGGCAACACTGTTGTTTTGCAGTTGCCAACACTGCTTGTTTTGCAGTCTAGCAGCAAGCCGAGCCTCCATACTATTAAAACTTACAGTGTAATATACTTTTATGTTGATCAATAATTTAGAAGGATAAATTTTGCACATCTAAAATCAAAATTTATAAGGCTACACAATGCACTTAACCTAATACATTCTTAGTTCTGGCAGTCTAGCTCAAAACCTGAATAGACGAACTCAGTACAAAAAAAACCCTAATCAAATAATAAAAGCCTCCTCGGTAGTCACAACTCCTCTTCTGTGCCTACTCAAAATATAAATCCTGGAGCCGCCCTGGTTGAAAACTGATATGGTCCTTGATTATCTATTAATTCCCGATAGACCCTAGCCCCTAGCATTTTCGAAAACTACGGAAATCCAAAAAAAAAACGCCCTAGAAAAACATGTTGTTTATGAAAATGCACAAAAATAATTTATTGAATCTATCTGATTATTTCCCTTGCCTGTCAAATATCAATTTTTAACCAATCACGTGCTTGGAAACTGATTTGACGCAGCCAATCAAAACAAAATAAAGCGACTATTCACCTTGGTGGTAAATATTCGGCTATTTGATCATCGTCCTCAATATTCACCTGAATAACCAACAATAACGAAGCCGCCTGTAAATTTCAAATTTTTCAAATAAAACCTATACTAATGGTATTATAAAATTGCTTATAGTTAATAAATTATCGATCTTTAGTAGCAAATACACAAATCCAACTGATTTCGCACTTTTTCTGAAACTATAAATATATTCATTCATTTCTTTCTATTTAATACGACAAACATAGTAGGCGCGCGTCATCTGAATTTTGACAGTTTGCCATTAAAGTTTATAACAGAATTAAATTTGACACATTTTGTTAAAAAGTATTAACAATGAGTAGATTCGGGAGTAAAAATCTTCAAGAAATTAATAATATAATTAAATTAAACGTACCTGCCAAGACAGTAAAGAGCAAAACTAGTATAATTTATACGTACGTACAGAATTTTTTGTGACTCGGGAAATAATCTTATTAAATATAACGCGACCTTGACAAATTAGCTACTATTTTTAATGCTACTAAATTTCTCGTATATTTTACAATTTGTCTCGACAATTTTGGCATTAATAATCAAAGAATAACTCTCTCGAGCTAAAGCTCTCGGGAGTTATTCAGATTATTAATGCCAAAATTAAGTCTCGACGAATTGATCCTAAAATAAACTCGAAATTTAGATACAATAAAAATAGTCAACTATTTGTCAAGGTCTTGGGATATTACTGTCGAATATATTTAACACCTTGCAACGCCCCATTATCTAGAAGGATTCGGTGAAATTAGTCTTGATAAAAAAAATATGAATAAATTTATAGGAGGATCAAAATATCGAGCAAAAACAAACTTTAGCCCGATTTTTCATTAATTCAGAGAAGTAGATAATAGGAAAAAGTAACATGATATTATTCCTTCTTTCATCTAAACTTTGAATTATGAAAAAATATTAATTTTTACGTGATTTATTGAAAAATTTGTAATCTGCTTAGAGCGTGCTCTCTAAATGCAGGGCAGGAGCTAAAAATGAGGGTGCGTTTTGGAGCTGGTTATGTCGAAAAGTATCATATTTTTGACAAAAATGATGAGGATCTTCATTTTCGTCCAAACAAAAATTCTTTAAGTGTCATATTTTCGGAAATATCGGCGAAAATAGGTGAAAAAAATACATTTTTGAGACCAATGAGCCATTTTCCCGCCCTCCCTCAAATTTCAGACAGTTTTCCGGGTTGATACCTTAATTTAATTAGTGCTTCTATATGCTGCAACCCAAAAGTCTAAGGCACGTTATAAAATTCTGCCACTGTGTAAAATGGTCTTTCTTGAAGAAAAGCCCTTGTCGATCTTCTAAACTTATATGAATTTATAGATTTTAACTGTATCGGGAGGTTATTATACAATTTTTTGGCATTGTAGGCAATATAATTTTTTAATGGGTCATTTTCTCAATAAGCGATTTTCCTGATATTTCTACTCAGTTTTTCTCAGGAATAAATATGTTTTTTAAACTTTGACCCAAAACCTGTCAAATTTCCTATATTTAGATTGTATCGGTGTCTACTCATGCATTAACTTAACCAACGCCAATAAGTCTAACCCTGTATCTGCCAAATCCCATACATCAGATATATTTTTTTTTTCCTCATACCTTCCATTTAATTAGGTACATTATAATACACTTTAAATGGGGCATCTGGAATAAGCAGAATAGCGACACAGCCTAGGCTAGAGCTTATTCTAAGGTTCCCTTTGTCAGCTGTTTAATTTTTATTGTAATAATTATTGTATTTAAATTTAATAATAAACAATTTGGATTTGAATTGGAATAGGAATATAATTATACAAACCTTTACATTTAAAAAATATAAGAGTTTGTGACGATTTTTAGTACCTCGTATTTTAATCAGACCAATTTATACCAAAAATATTTGATTCTAACGTGCAGCCGTTGGCGCTACTGTCCCAGCGAAACGAAACAAACTTTGTCTTACTATATAGTTAATGTAATTAAATATAAACCGACAAAAGCAAATAAACCGTGCCGAGGCAGTTGGAAAATGAATGAAAACTTTTGATACTTCCGCCGCTTCTGGACCGGGCGAGTACACAACTTCGAACGGTTTTCTCCTACACGAATATTAAGGTTTGTGGCTTGAGAGGTGGGAGTGAAACAGAATCGAACTGGCCGTTGTTGCGAGGTACTTTTTTTTAGTAAAACGTCCCTTTTAAAAAAATAAACAGCATAATATTTTTATCTGGAGGAAAATAAAACTCAAAGGGGAAGTGAAAGAAAACAGTTAAAGTCAAAGACAAAAACTGTTACAACTATAACATGTTTTCGAATACAGAAGTATTCATTATCAGTACAAGAGATTTTTAAAAATACAGGAGAAAAAGGCTGAAACAATGGAGAAACCAAAAATTAAACATTGAAAAAATGCTAACAATTCAATTAAAAATCATAAGACAAAATAGTTACTTACGTTTAAGAGAGAAGAAATTTAATAAGCTGTGTAAAAAGTAACACTTCTTGTCCTTGTTTAAGAACTGTCAGTTGATGTCATTGATGTTTTATCAAAGTATCAAAGCCATCTAGACGCTGTTAATTTCATACACTTTAAGCCAGTGTAGTTGTCTCTTTTATTTTATTCATTGTTGATCGTATTCTCAATTCGTTCCTGCTAAGAAGGCGATTTAGTCGCTCTACAAAATTATTGCAATATTAAAAATCATTTACGAGAGAACGGCTCACAAAAGAAAATTGTTTATGGTACAGACCCTACAAACTACACAAAATACTCTTTTAAAAATCATATTTCGTAAAGACAAATTTTTTTTCAACCCAAATATTGTATAAAGAAATAAATGCATTAAAAGTAAACAAGCAAATTTCCCAAGAAAAATTTCAAACACAAGGGCGGCAACTAATTTAAATGTTAATATTGACTTTTTCTACAAATCAGTAACTCAAAGAACCTTTTTTATTTTGGACCTAAGGTGTTTAATTTAGTTCCCTCACATTTAAAAGAAATAAAAAGATATTCAGAATTGTATCCAAATAGACAACAACCAGGACACAAAATTTTCAAATGTCTGTATGACAGGTTGGGTGAAAAGGGTGCATTTCGACCAAAACTTGAAACAGGACATGTCTATCTATCTTTAACTGCGAATATCTCGAAAAACAATGACTTTACAACAAACTAACAAGTGTACATTATTGACTTAGAAAATATCAAAAAAATTAAAATTATAGTCAAAATTAAAATTTAGACAGCGGCATAACATTTAGAAGGGGTACTAGCATTACTTACTCCTGCCGTACGCCACTGGTAGAGCGTACTGAACTGTTTTTTTTACAGTTAGGTGCATTTTATGATATTTAACAAGTGTGCCGATTTGAGTAAAATTATACGGTGTATTAAAAAAATTATGGCCATTAATAATTTTTCAGTTTTCAACTTCAACACCCCGTATTTCGGAAACGAGTAACATTTTATCTAAGCATATTTCGCTTAATCGTTTTATTTTGAATTAGATAATCTGCGGTTGTTCTATGTCCTATTCTTAATGGGACACCCTGTATATACTAGTTTGCTCTGTACCACTTTAACTATATTAACTTAATCATATATTTATATTTTAACATTTATCTCAACTAATGATCCTTTAAGTTGGCTTCTTTAACGAGGAGCTAGTCAAAACAGGCACTAGTGCCTAGGCTACTCCTCAACTAAAGATGCAAACCAACCAAAGTAATAATTATGTAAATGTACAATCGTTGTATGGGTGATACATAAATAAATTTGATTTGAGTTGATTTAAAAACAAAACAGAAATTGGCTTGTATATTTTTTTAAACGTTTTTAAAATTATTTTTTATTGTATATAAGAAAGAAAAAACTAGGAATTCAATAATGAACATTTCAAAAATAATATATGCTTATCTAAAATTTCTTTTCCACGGTCTCCAATTTATTGGAAAGAGCCTAAAATAAGGAAACTATTGAATAAAAAATAATAAATAAAATATAATTATAAATTTCCTGTAAACATCTTGGAAAATAAACATTTGTTATGGCTACCTTAAAATTACAACCTACCTTGCATATTCTAAATATAAAATGATTTTCTAGCAGTTCTCTTTAACGTAACCTGGAATGGGTGTGTTTTGTGTTTACAAAATTCAAAGTAAACACACACCCGTTTCCACGGTGTGAACTTTTTCGAAGTAGCTATAGGTCGGAGAAGTTTTGATTTTTTCGTGTACTACACATACAGATTATATAAAAGAAATATTAAAAAACTTTTTAAATAAAGTGAAGTGACGTAGCAGAATAATGTGAAAAAGAGAAATTTTGCATACATTTATATGTATATGAATATTAGTGTCTATTTTATCTTCTCCTTTTTCTGATTGTTGAGTATTTTCTATTTGAGGAAAATCTATATCACAGTTATCTTCAGTTTCAGTTTCTAAATGAAGATCTTCATTAGTAATTTGAGCTTCAATAATTTCTTCATTATTTCCGTTATTAAATATACTACTACAAGATCTTCACTATTGTTAGTTTGGACTAATTCATTGTTTTCTTCAGTATTGATTTTTATATCTAAATTAAGAGTTTCTTCTTCTTCTTCATTTGTGTCTTCCAAATTTGTAGCAATTGAATTAACATCATTAATTGTTTCTTCATTTTTTTCAATATTGTTAGTTTCGATTAATTTTTCTTCAAAATATAAATTTCTTTTTTTTTTCTATTTCTTTTTTAGCGCTATCGGTGATTGACGAAGAATGCAGATATAATATATTTCCTTCCAAAATTGTGACATCTTTAACAGTTTTTTCATTAATACTTTCCAAATGTGTAGTAACATTTGAAGTAAAATTTTCAATTGTTTCTACAATTTCTTCAGTATTGCTAAATTCAATTATTTTTTATGCCAAACGTGCAGTTGTTTCTTCTATTTTTTCGGTATTGTTATCAATGGTTGATGAATAATGAAGACCTAAGTTATTTTGTTCAGTTTTATCAGTTTCAATTAGATTTTCTTCAATTTCTTCACTTCCTTTTTCCAAATCCACATTTCTTTCTTCAATTCCAATGCTTGTTGAAGCATTCAGGTTTTTATTGATAAGATGAACTAACTGATGTTCTTCAATTGTTCCGATATTTTTAAATTCAATTAATTCACTTTCTTTAAATTGATTTTCTTTGAAAATTATAGCATTTTTGGAATCAACAGTTTCTTTAATTTCTTTATTGATTATTTCAGGAGTTGATGAAGAATAAAAATCTTCTTTGTTGTTAACCGAATCAGAACTTCAATGTCTTCAGTGTTTTTAGTTTCAATTAATTAAAATCTACATTTCTTTAGAGCCCTTTTGATAAGATTGTCTTGAAATTTTCACTTGTAATCTCTCGCGTGCTTTGATTATTACCGGAATTTTCTTTCGAGTGTACGAATGTTTTAAAAATTATCCCGAGTCGAAGAGTCAAAAAAATGGGTTTGTCAATAGTGGGACCATCTATATGTCACCCTACGAACTTCAGGTATTTAAACAAGTCCTTTGAAAAAATAAAACCATTAAATATCGTTTAGTGATATTTTCGATCTTTACTAAATAAATGTTTCCTCCCGGAATTTAATTCTCCCTTGTTTTCGAGCTTTATAACTCTGACATTAATGGTTGTTATAATTTTAATAGTAGTTTTACGCGCGGCCGCAAAAACCATTACAAAATCAATTATTTACAATGCGCGTCTTATACCATTGATTTATTAATTCCCAATCCATTAAAAATCCCTCTCTCCAAGAAAAATTACGTGCTCAAACTGGTAAAAAGATTCTTCGTCGTGCACGGTCTTAGAGACATAAACGTAACAAAAAATTGCTGAAGGAGACTAATTGAATTTTGAGAAAATAATAGGTACCTTAAAAAAAGAAATAAATAAAGCGCAACGGTACTGAATGACAGCAAAAGAAAGTGTCAAAAATGGTTGTTTCTTTTTGGCTATTTTTGTGTCAATGGAATCCACTGTTACAGAAAGACCCTTGGGATAGAGGAAGTGAGACAATGAGAAAAATTAGATCTACAACTTTTTCAACATTTTATTGGAAGTGATTCAATAACTGTTCGAGGAAATCCAAATAATATATATTGGATATAGAAACTTATAAACAATAAGGATATCCGAAAGAACTTTAACCAATGATGTAGAAGTGATAGGAAATCAACAAGATTAATAAAAAATCAGAAAATATACAGAAAGACGGCGAAATAATAAGATTCTAAATACCTAGAAGCAGGAACAGAAAATGCAGGAAAATAACACGTGGAAATGAACAGTAGAATACAAATTCCTTTAAACACATCTATGAATACTAATTTTTAAAAAGATTTACCTTACAAGACCGCTAGTAGTGTTTTGACACACAGACAAGCTTGGAGAGACCAAACACTAATTTTCTGTAGCGTGATGTAGAATATTGTTGTCAACTCAATAATAAAACAAGATATTAAGTAAATTTGATGAATGTTAAAGCTGGAGGCAGGAACTGTCCATTAGCAGTCCTCTGCGATCTATCTGCTTAAATCTTCTGTCAATGTTCTCTGCAATCTTCTTTCCATCATTGGTTGTTTTGATGTCCAATGTTACGTTGTCTGTATCTATTAGATTTATCAGGTTATTAGGTCTGTGTGTATGGGTATGGTGTAGTTTGATACATACCATGGGGTATCTGTTATGTTTCGTAGAATTTTCGACTGAACTGTTTGGAGGATTTTCGTATTTGTGGGTTTGCTACAGCCCCATAGCTCGATGTCATATGTCCATATTGGTTTTATAATGATTTTGTAAAGCAGTAGTTTATTTTGTAGTGATAATTGGGATTTTCTACAAGCCAGTACATTTCACGAATTTTAATATTAATTTGTTGCTTTTTAGCTTTGATATGTAATAATAATAATAATAATCTTTATTCAATAAATACAATGAATACAAATAAAATAAATACAAATATAAATGAATAAAGCTGATAAGCGATAAGTGCTAGTGCACTTGTTTCGCAGAAGAAAATATAATTGAGCAATAAATATTATAATCATAATAATAATAATAGTTCTTTATTAAAAAGAAACAATTGTAAGCTATATTTTTAAAACAACAACAATTTGAAACAATTTAAGCAAAGCTAGAAGCTGATAAGCATAAAAATACTTGTTTCAGCAAAAAAAAAGAACTAAAATTGTATCATTTTAAAAATCCAATATATGTACAGGGTGTCCCAAATTGGTGCGTTTTGCAGGGTATCTCGTAAACTAGAAGAGATAGAAGAAAAGCAGTTAAGATGTTATGACTTCTTTTTTTGTTAAAGTAACGATATCCTAATTAAATCTTTAGTAACTCCCTGCAGTTGGAAGATACAGGGCGATTATTGAAAACTGTCGAAAACTACAAGGCACTATAACTTCTTAATTAAGAAAAATATAAAAAAACGTTATAAAAACTTTTGATAGATATAATATTAAAGAGTTCAGCGGCGCACAGATTATTTTTTTAGGGGGCTCACTAAAGAAATATAATGCAAACTTATGTTTTTTAAATGGGACACCCTGTATATTTTGACGTTTTTCGTTTCCTTTTTTAATTCTCATTCACCTAATATGACATATTATATATCTATTTTCAATGGTTGGAGCTACAGTGCAAATAAACCATTTATGGATGTTATCAGGTGAAACACCCTTAAAAAATTGAACACTCAGTAACGAAATTTAACATTTTATTATAAGGATACTGATGTGTGACAATTTTATTTATCATACAAAAAATGTACCCCTTTTGCAAGATGGCGGCGTTTCCCGGTGAGACTGGTGCCCGACAATTTGGAGTTAAGCTTTTTTAAGCCGCTGCTCCAATGTCTTTTAAGGAAATTGGGTTAAATTCATTTGCAGATCCAAATGTACATAATGACTGGACTAATAACGTATTAAAATTTGGAAGGCCTCCTGAGGTACAAGTAAATGGTAAATAGTTTGTTTTTTCTATATTTAACGTAAGTAATTTGTGTTTTAACCATTCTGAAATAAGAGTAAAGTCAGATTCAGCTGTCAGTAGTTTTCAATTGATACAACCCATTAATATAAATATTGAAGAGTATGGGTCCTAAGACAGAGCCTTGCGGAACTCCGTACTCTATTTCTTGTTCACTACTGAGTTCATCGCCTTCCATGTCAGTTTTATATTTAAATGTAGTCCTAGATATTTAACTTCGTCCTTTTGGAGACAAGTATCGTGTCTTAATCCTCCACTTCTTTTGCCAACTCTGCAAGAGATCTATACTGTATTTGAAAATCAAGAGAGAGTAAATTCCCAGAAATGTTTTGCAGTTATCAGTGTTAAAGGCAGTAAACCATAGACGTGCGTTTTCAAAATTAAATTAATATGGAAATAGAAATATTTAATTTGTTTTAGTTATTTATACCTAGATTACCAATTTTAGATAGATAAACATAATTCGTAAGTAGTAATTTAATTTGGGTAAAATGAAGAAAAAGTCAATATTATTTTAGGCATTTTGTTTTATGTATATAATATGTACAGATAATTACAATTATTTATAAATTAATATGAGGAGCTAAAAAAACAATTAAGTAGGTATATGAGAAAAAAAAAACCAACCGCAAGGATAAAATTTGACGAGCAACATGCAAAAAATACGACAATATTAAATCTTAAAAAATAAAAATCTAAAAATAAAATTAAAGTACATAAATTAATAATTTTAAAGTTATGGTTCCTCGCACTCTGTGTCAGAAGATTCACCATCTGATTCTAGAGAAATTACAATGGGCTCTATAGTAATATCAATTATGTTATCTAGCTCCCACATTTTTTTTTTCTATTTCTGTAACGTGTCTAATACATTTTTGCCAATTTTCACTTGTTACTTCAGATATTGCCTTATTGAAGAGATTTTTAACATCTGATAATTTAAAAGTAGTGTTATTTCTGGCAACATAACCTTTAACTTGAGCCCATATTAATTCTATCGGATTCAGCTCACAATGGTAGGGTGGTAAACGAAGGATTTCAATTTCTCCTCAATATTATATTTTTTATAATTTTGCTTATGTTTTTTAGCAATAGTTAACAATTCTGCCCTCAGCATTGTATTGTCAAAGGCTAAATTTTTAGAAGATAACAATTTTGCAATTTCACCCTTTTTCCATTTAGTGGTTGGTAAAGGTTCAAGTAATCTGGAGTGGTAACTTGCATTGTCCATTACAATAACCGATCCTTTTGGTATGAATTGAATCATCTGTTCAAAATATTCCTCAAACACGTCTCCATTCATTTCTTCGTGATAATCAACGGTTTTTTTTGATTCAAATAAGAGTAAACCATTCTCAAAAAAACCGTTTGTACTGCCTATATGACAAATAATTAATCTTTTACCTTTTCCTATAGGTTCCTTAAAACCAGTAGTATATCCTTCTAGAAAAGCTTGATGGGATGATTTTATATTTTTGTCTTTCCAAACTCTTCCTACACAATGTCCTTCATTAACCCATGTTTCATCTAAATAATAAATGTTTTTATTTTGAGCTTTAACTTGTTGTATTCTTCTGAGGTACTGTCTTCTCCAACATACAATTTCTTCAGAATCAATTAGCATTGAGTGTCTGCCCATTTTTTCAAATTTAAAGTTTAACTCATGTAACACTTTCCATAGTTTATCCCGGCTTATTGTGGGTAAATCAACATCATTCGTAATGGCTTGCAAAACTTTATCTAAAGTTGGTATTTGCTTGTTTATAAAAAACTCGTCCACGTTGACTTTTAATAGTTTTGGTCTACCTGGTTTCGGCTTTGGTGAGGTTACTTCACCTGATTTTTCCTCCTTTAGAACTCTATATATTGTAGATTTTCCATATCCCATTGCCTTAGATGTTGTTTCAACTACACTGTCAATAGTGTTTGAGGGATTTTGATGTTTAAAATAGTGGTACACATTCACTAGAGCACTCTTTTCATTGAGCGATAAATGGTCTAGTTTTAATTTTTTCACTGGCGTATACTCACAAACTGCTTCCATTTTTAGTCACTACTATTTGTCACGTTTATCGAAAATCAAATAACTGCATTTCTAGAAACTATTTAAGTCAAAATATCTGTCATTAGAAGCTGTTGCCATTCGGAGGTCGTTAAATAACAATTATCCCTTTCTATTCTGGTTACGCCTATGACGCACGTTAATCCTCTTAGGCCTACTGTAGTAACAATGAAAGATCATAAAATAATGTGATAGTCCAAGAAATTTAATAAATTTTGTATTGAAATTAACAAAAACAATTTAGAATGCATTACAAATATTGAAGTTTTACCGCACGTACTGTACTATAGTTTTGCATACCGAATTACTTTTTATTCTGGGAATTTACTCTCTCTTGATTTTCAAATACAGTATAGATGATGTTGCAAGTTTCTAGCTGTACGGTTTGGATTGATGTCCGATGTTAGAATCGCAGTATCATCGGCTGTAGTAAAGTGATTAACAACTAGATAATGGATACAACTGCATAAACTTACCAAATACATTTTTTGCTGTGAATTGTTACATGATTTGTAGTGGTACTAACAAAATTAGTTTCCTGCATATTGTTTTTTATTTAATCTTTTGACTAGCCAAACATTTTAAAGAAAATAAAAATCTCCTCTAATCCCCGACATACATTTATTGCAATAAAATATGGCTAAACCGTTCGCTGTACGGCTCAATACGCAAAAATATTCAAATTTCAGTTAACTTTCTAAAAAAAGTATGACTATTTATTTGTCTTTCCGTGAAATATCACATATCCGAATGTTTTATTTTTCATCTTCGATGCCTGTCTGTGAATAATTTCTTTTTTACATCGAGCTGTATATACCGCGACGGCTCAGTCGGTGTTTGACGTAAATTGATTGATATATTATTTTATAACGTCTGATTCAATTCCTTGATATCGTCTATATACGTCCGTTTCAGAACAAAAGCTCCAGCTTCAATTGAAATTATACCTGAAACGGCTGAAAACGTTTCCCTGAGAGCTGAAAAGTTATGTGTGTCGATAAGAAAAGTTTGTATATATGGGAATACACAAAGAATGAAAAATTTTGCGTCTGTTCGACGAAACGAGTTTTGAATGGATTTGTGTTTTAGTTTTCAACAATGAGGACAAGAAAAGTTTACTTTTTGTTTCGGAGTATCCGGAAGAAGGAAATTAATTTTTCCTACGACCATCTATGAAAATGGCAATTTCCGAATTGTTTTGACACTTCGAAAGTGACAAATACCATACGAGTCCAGTTAAGTTAAAAAGAAGAAATATATCACACAGTCGTGTGATATATTTTACTTTCGCGCACGACATCAGTCAAAGTGTTGTCAATTGTTATGAATAATTAGTAGTGAAAATGGAAAGGGATGAATTTTTGATCGAATTTACTCCACCAAAAATTACCAGCTTAGAGCCGCTGACCCAAAAATCAAAAGAAAGGTAGGTACTCCTATTCATACAACTAATTCATGGACTGAAGAAATATAAAAGGCATTAAAGCGTATTTTATTTTTTTTCTCGTTGCCATTTTGACCAAATTTAAAAGATTTCCTTGTGGTATTTTAGGCTGAAAATTTTGAAAATCACTTATTTCCATGGTAAGTTTATGGTGTCAAAAAAGCAGCGCGATTGCGGAGGGTCGAGTGACATTTGATATGCTTTTCACATGGAATGACCCTATTCCATTTTCGCATAATCTTACAAATGGATGGCTTATCCAATTTGACTTTTGTGTTATTCTTGATATCTCTCATGTGCAATAACGATTTTAGGATATATAGTCGACACGGACTTAGCTCAGAACGCAAAATATTCTAATAAGTATCGTCCTAATTACATCACAAAAATTTTTAAATTTTTTTTTTAAATGTTAACACAATAACCTGTACCATGTTTTTTTGTGAAAATCCTGTCGCTAACCCTTCATGGATAAGTTATGGTGAGACTAACTTCATTAACTACTATTTTATTTTATTTTTTCAAGCTTAATTGTTGTTTTGACAATTAAATTTTTTAACCCTATAACTTTCCCATTTAGATGTGCCTGATGATGACATAATATTGTCGAAACCGGTCGCCAATAAATAACTTTGAGAGATATAAAGGACTTTTCATCCCCCTCTTCTTCAATAAATTTATTAATCAAGTGCAAAATGTGAAAAAAAAATTGGTTATTATTGCCTTATCTTTTGTCTTCAGACAAAAACGGGTTTTGGGAGGATAATTTTTCATCACAATAATTTTGCGAATTTTCAGATTCTCAAAATTTGCGAATCTTTGAAACGCGCCGTTTTTGCAAAAAATATTAGTGTATCGAAAAAAATAATAGGGACAACTTTTGTAGGTAATGAACTGTTCTTTATTTTTTGTCTAAACAAAAATGCTCTAAGGGTCATATTTCGGCAGATATCGTCGAAAAACGGATTTTTGGGAACTCTAGAGCCATTTTCCCACCCTTCCACAAACTCCACGTAGGTGAGATTTTCGGGGGTAAATGTAATTAAAAAAAAATTTGACGGACAGACTTGATGCCCACGTGTGGGGTTTTTGTGGCGTTAATTTAGGGAGACATGATACATACACACAACCTAACAAAAGTGTTTCAACATCCAGCGTACCTGATAACTAATGTTAAGTATGGACTTGCCATATGTCATTTGTCAACGTTATATGTTCGTATTTCGTCATCAGTCATCTGCGATCCATTCAATTACAAGATCATTGGTTTCTAACTCATTAGAAGGAAAATAAAAAGAGACGTAGGAAATTTAGTATGCGAGTTATTATTTAAAACTTTTCATTTCATTCCAATTGGTTTGTTTTTATAACACAATTTTTTTTTTCTTAATTGAAAATGTACGAACAATCCGTATTTCAAATTAGATATGAAACAACAGTTTTACTAAACAGAAAACCCATACTAATATAAAAAGTAATTTGTCAGATTTTATTTGTGTATATATTTTTTGTTGATTTAGAGACTTTGATATACGTTAAAACAGTAGTCAATTATCCTTGTTCCATTTTATGGTCCATAATATTTATTTTTAGTAATCAACTAGTGCCAACACATGAAATAGTGTTTTATACGATAATTTACATACAAGTTGATTTTTTTTCCATCATTTTGTAATAGTGTTCTTTTAAGTTCTTGTGAAAAACATTGGGGAAATAATTGTTATGTTCCTTCAATATTTAAGTTAAATGTGTCTTTTGTAAGAACGTGTCTTGATTCCTTTCAGAGAAATTATGTTCAAAACTTTCCACACAATATAAGAAAACGGTGAGTTAGAAATTTAGTGTGAGGAAAACGATCAATTTATCGCATGTTTAATTCCATAATATAAATATGAATAAGAGCATAAATAAATCCAAACCAACTTTCCGCATTGTGTCACAGTTAAATTAATTAAATTCGTCTTGTTAATTTTGTGTTCGTGCTGTACAGGGATTTGTATAATGTTTTTATTTATAGCAGCTATAAAAGTGTCCGTATTACGATTACAATCATGCAAAACTGTATTAATAATAATTTTTTATTTTACGATGTGATACTAACCCAGTTGTCGGAGAGTTTGAACTCGCACAAAATGTGATATCGATGAAACTTGGCACTTAAGTACTTGAAAGGGTGCTCTGAAGTATAGCTAACTTCACAATTTCGAAAATAAAAATTTGGAAAAACTAATAGCACCACGTGAAAGAGCTGAAAATTTTACTAAAAATTATATTATAAGTTGAATACAAATATTCAGGCGAGGCGCTCGGAAAAAACTAAAGTATCTTTGCCTAAAATGTACCCAAAGAAAAAAAAGAAAGCATTTTAAAACGGAGACTCTAAGCTTTCTCACGAAGCCGTTAGTTTTTATTTTTTTTTGTTTTCTCATAGAAAATTTGACTGGAAGTTATAATTTCTAAAATACTCACTGATTTTTATAAAACTGAAAATATAGCATCATCATCACTACACTTTTATTTTTGATTTATATATAATTAAAATTATGAATTTTATCTCTGTTTAATAAAACTTATGTTTTAAAATGATCATTTTATTAATAGATATCTTCAGTTTTATAAAAATCAGTGAGAATTTTAGAAATTATAAATTCCGGTCAAATTTTCTATGAGAAAACAAAAAAAATTAAAAACTAATGGCTTCCTGAGAAAGCTTAGAGCCTCCTTTTTAAAATGCCTTCATTTTTTTCTTTGGGTACATTTTAGGCAAAGATACTTTAGTTTTTTCCGAGTGCCTCGTCTGAATGTTTGTATTCAACGGCTGGGCGCGCGTAGAGTTTTCGAATTTTCCGCTCTTTCACGTGGTGCTATTAGTTTTTCCAAATTTTTATTATTTTTTTCGAGATATAATGGAAAAACCAAATTTTCGATTTCATTTTCGAAATTGTGAAGTATACACTTCAGAGCAGCAAAGATTTTTTTATCGTTTTCTACACCCTTTCAAGTACTTAAATGCCAAGTTTCATCGATATCACATTTTGTGCGAGCTTTTGGTCAATACCCTTCTCTGGCAACTGGGCTATATATACATAAAACGATATTTTCAATTCTACAAATCGACAATTAAATCATATTAGTGATAATATTGCCAAATAATTAAATTCGCGTTCGAACATTTTCCAAAAATTAATTTTGTTAGATTATTTGTTTAATTAAAAAAAATACCCGGAAAACGATTAGGAGTATAGATATTGTACATTATTGTTATTTTATCCACTTGGTTTGCCCTGATCCGCATCTACTACTTTATTTAATATTTTGTTTTGATTTTATTTAGATTTATCTTGTTTTTAGAATTAGAAATATCATTCTTAATCGTCAGCGATCTCCCCCAAGTTAATGACAACTTTTTTTACTACCATCATCTACGAGGAGAAGACACGTCTAATCATCATCTGTGTCAATATTGGCTTAATTATTTCGTCCATGATCTTTCAAGTCACACTTTCATCTAGCCCAGTGAAACTTTCTACCCCTAACCCCTAACTTCTCAACTCAGAACGCAATTAGAACAAAATGTGGATCTAGCTGAACAAATTTTCAGTATTTAATATCGTCATACAGGGTCCGATAAACCTCTTAATGGTGGTTTAAAGCAAATAACTTGGAATTCCATACTTTCTTTTTACATTTTTAGAACCAACACCAAGTTTTTTTTGTAAAACTCCTAGCCACTTCGGAGAAAAATATTTGAATTTGTAAATCCCTTTTTTAAAAATCGCAACCTTTTCAGATTTAACGCTAAAGCTTTAAAATTACCAATGTACAAAGACTGAAGACTGAAGTTGTTTTAGACGTAGTTTGAAATTTTATTTTTTGTTTGGGAACATTCTTTCTTTGTGTTTGTTCATCCGATATAACATTTTTTGCACAAAATTTTGTTAATTTCCAATATTCACGTGTTGGTTTCGGGAAGTACTACGTCATCTTAAGCCAGCGGCTTCTCCTATTAATTAAGTAATCCTAAACTTTAAATTGCTGACCTACACACACAAGTTGGTTATTTGCTTGCGCTGCATTAATTCAAAGTTGTAACATAGAAATAGCACACATGACTAAAGAATAAGGGTATTAAAAGAACGTGTAATGAGTATAAAGCTAGTAGAATTAAAAATGGATTTTTATTTAATGTTCTATCAAACCTCTTTTATATTTAATCAATAAAAAACTTTATTATGTTTAGGCTTGATCAAAAACGTTCATAAATCTTTATTTCCGCTATTGTTTCTTTTTTAATACACCGTAAGAATCTCTTCCACCTCTTTCTAGTATCTTACTTTTTGATTTTATTATCGCTAATAAAGTTTAAAGCAAAAATATCAAATATCTTCAGTATAAATTGTTACAAACAGCACCTGGGGTAGTCTTCAACTGAAATTAACCGATTGTCGAGATGATAGCTTCTGCAAAATAAAGGTTTTAGTATTAAACATTTAATAACTTCGATAAATGTATTAGGAAATTGGAAATTACAAGGTAGAAGCAAGGGCGGGTATATTTTCTTTTTTGTTACATTTATATTAGTTCTGTTACGATATTTATTTTTAAAAGTAAAAATAAATTTTTTATTTTTGAGTTTCAAAGTCAGGAAACGGTATATTGGGAAAACTAAGTACATTTTGGCCATTTCTACTGGCGTTGTGTATCAGTATATAAGATTACTCACTAGATCATAATTCCTCTAATATAAACATAATTTGGAAATTCGCCCTTTATGACGAGTTAAGTATTTACAAGAAGCTACTTGATATATGGAGCTTTGTCAGCATTTAGTTACGATATTTACGTTTTACGTTTAAGTTAATGCTATTAGACGTTCTTAAAGCATTTCAGGAATAGAAATAATCCTTAGAAAATCGCTTTATATGCTTAAATGTACCGGTTTCCTATCGTTTGTACTTTAAAGGGCAAATTATTAAGTATTATACCTACCTTATACCGTTTTTAATCTAATTTGTAATTTGTAACATTCAATATGTAGAAATCGGTTGCAGGAATACTCACGAGGTCAAATGGGTATGTTAAATCTAATTTAAACTGTGAAAATAGAAAAATAATATTTATTTTTGAAAGTAAAGATGTGTTTACACTGTTTCACTTTTGATGTACATCCAGAGTGAAATCATTCAAAATAGTGATCCTGGTTTACAGGATGTTTAAGGATGTCTCGTTCGAGAAGAAATGCAAAGATTAATAGACGCCATACTCAAAAATGTTTGAGGGTAAAACTGTAGGTTTCAAAGAGAGAAAATCTTGTTTTTTCACTTGAATACCACGGCAATAGTTTAATATAATAGAAAAACACTGAATAAACGCAAAATGAAAAGTGTAAATGAGCCTAAACCTGATATTGATTGTGCTGGTAACCCTAACAATGAAATATACATTTGAAAACACAAATAGTTCGGCTTCAAAAATGAAAACATAACTTTTTCGAAGTTATTTGTTAAATATTAACACAAAACGTCACAGTTATGTACCCATGACCTCTTCTAAATTCTTTTCTAACAACTCCTGAGGGAAACATATAAAGACACATCAAGCTAAGAAACTCTTCCGACCGTTGTCACGCAACCATGAAATTTTTATTTTCTTTCTTGCCCGTTCAGTCGGAGAAATTTCGCACATCTTTTGTTTTATAGTTTTTCTAGCGAGTTTTTCCTAAACATAGACAACACATCCACACACGCGAGAACTACATAGCCGAAGGCTTACTTAAATATTGATTGAAACCATTGTGGAAATACCATGGAATAGAAAATGACTGACGAAGTTGCTACAGTATCTGTTTTAAGCACAGAAAAGTACTCCTAAACTTGTGTGTACAGGGTGTCCCAAATTGGTGCGTTTTGCAGGGTATCTCGTAAACTAGAAGAGATAGAAGAAAAGCAGTTAAGATGTTATGACTTCTTTTTTTGTTAAAGTAACGATAGCCTAATTAAATCTTTAGTAACTCCCTGCAGTTGGAAGATACAGGGCGATTATTGAAAACTACAAGGTACTATAACTTCTTAATTAAGAAAAATATAAAAAAACCTTATAAAAACTTTTGATAGATATAATATTAAAGAGTTCAATGGCGCACAGATTATTTTTTTTAGGGGGCTCACTAAGGAAATATAATGCAAACTTATGTTTTTTTAAATGGGACACCCTGTATATTTTGACGTTTTTCGTTTTCTTTTTTAATTCTCATTCACCTGATATGACATACTATATATCTATTTTCAATGGTTGGAGCTACAGTGCAAATAAACCATTTATGGATGTTATCAGGTGAAACACCCTTAAAAAATTGAGCACTCGGTAACGAAATTTAACATTTTATTATAAGGATACTGATATGTGACAATTTTATTTATCAAAATTATAATTAATAAAAAATAAAACCAGATTAAAAAAATAAAAACAATAAACTTATGAAACAACAAGAAACATTGTAACAACTAATCTACCTATAACTAATTTTATTAGAATGTGAAAATTATATTAAATGTTCAAAATGTCCTCCTAACTTTGTTCTTTTAGATAAATATTTTATTTATTTGCATCTTCATCTATTTTTTTTTTGTTACTTAGTTTTCTTTGTAAACTCGACGATTCCTATATATGTAATGTACATGTCAACAGGTTAATAAACGTTTTTATTTATTTATTTATTTAAACCAAATGGCTGCACATAATTCCACATCACAACCTGGAAAAGTCAGGGAAAATTTTCTCGCTTCCATTGTGGGAACCCTGCTGATGTTCCTGCTGTGATGTGCTGTAATTTTACTGTTATTATTAAAATTAATTTAAAGTTAAAAAAAAATTATCTTTGGGTTGAAGGCCAATATGTTCTTATAGGTTTTAACGATACAGCTCTGAATTTAAAATGGTGGACGTATGTTTGTGCTGTGTGTCATTTGTTTCGCAAGAAGAGTGAAACTAAATAGCGTAGAAATAATAAAGTGTTGCCACCAGGGAAAATTCTTTTCGTGTTTCCAGGTGCAAGATGTACTAACAGACGATTGTATCATTTTCCGTGAGAAGTAAATCAGATTTCTGGTTAAATATGTAACTCTGACCTGCTTTCCTCAACTGTAATCCAGTATACATACAAAGTAAGGATTCTTATTGCATATGAATTTGGTAATTGTTTCCAAAAAAATTTAATTTAATTTCTTACACCTTTTGTCGACTTATGTAGTCTTTACAAGTGTACTACAACATAAAATATTTGTGTAAATTGTTATTTCCAAAAACCCTCCACAAACGAGCCATAGCTACTTAAATTATCTACGAAAATGTTCTAAAAGCTCTTCACAATATTAACCATCCGCCTAGAAAATGAAAAAGTAAAATGCTCTTTATCCCAAGCCATTATATCGAATTTTAATATACTTGTCGGAATATCGTGACTATTTGTAGAAAATTCTTGGGGAAAACTGAAAAGCCCAACTTACTTTAATAAGCCATCTAATAATTTGAGAAATTTTCGATAGAAAAACATCATTAAAGAGGGTTTTTGATATGCTGCACATCTCTTTCCTTGACGTTGATTGGCTGTTTGGAAATTTGATAAAGATTATAAGGACGTATAAAATTATTTTTAATAAGCCACTAATATACTCGTCTGATTTACTTTTTTATGAAAGCCATGTGTTGGATATTCGGCAACTTTATTATTTTAATGTTATGTTATACTCCTACAAAAACAAATCAATTCTCAAAAACATTACTCACAATTATAACACACGTCAAAAAGAAAATAATTATGTAACAATAAATAGAGCAAATAAAACAATTGGGACAAAATGCTATACTCACCTCTGTGCTAAATTCTTTAATGACTTACCTGATCTTTACAAAACCTATTTTCAAACTATAAACAACGCAAATATGTTTAAAAAATATTTTAAATCATATTTATTTCAAATTAGTAGGCACACCATCCATAAACTTCAATACAGATATAACCTTCTTTTTTTTTTTTTTCTTTGAATAATTTACATTAAGTATGTACCTATCTAATAAAAACTTACAAATATATCCCTTGCACAACCTTCAAGGTTTCTAAGGGATCCTCTGTTTTATTACATTTTTTTTTTTATAAATAAAAATACAACATTATTGCAATATGTTTTTAATAAAATTATTTCCAAATATAAAAAACACGGATAAAAATGTTCTTAAAGAACATTTGACGAAGATTTTTGAGATTTCTGTTTGTTTGTCTTATATTAAATTCAATGTGAATATTTATTTTAATTATTTTTTATTTTCTAAAGTTTAAGCTGTCTTAAAAATAATATATATTTTTTTTTCTATCTAAATAATTTCTAGTGAACCGTATATATGGATATCCTAATAAATATTGTAGTCCATCTGTACGAAATATTTTTGTAAATATATTTAGTTACTTACCACTTTTGTAAAAAAAAATGTCAAATGTTTTGGTAAGCAATATTCACCTTATCTATCACATTTATTTTGTAAAAATTAAAATAGTAAAAACTGTTGTAAACTGTTATTTAATTCAATTAATAAAACTATTATTATTATTATTATTATATTATAATGCTGATATCGTTAAAAAATAATTGCATTTTCTATAAAAATGTAGTATACTCTATCATGTGACAAATTTTCAAACCCGGAAAAATAAGAGCAAAAATTTTTCTATTTTTCCGATTTTGAAGATGCTGTCAGACTCATTTGCCAATTTCGTAAATCAGCCAAACTTATTTTAATTACAGTTTATGATTATATCAATTTCTATGCTAAATTTCAAGCCTGGAAGAATAAGGATTTGTGATCCGCAAATTTTTTTAATCCGACAATTTTCAGACTAACTTTTCGCTCTTTTAATAAAAAAAACTAAAATCTAGTTGATGTAGGGCCATTTTACGGAATTTTACCGAGGTGGTAGGCATGTTATTAGAACGAATGACAGGGATAGAGCTAGACAATATACCTACCTTATCTAAGGACTACCGTCAAATTTCATTAAGGAATTATCTCAGAGGTTCCCAATCTTTTTTAGTTTGTGGCTTCTTAATTTTTTTCCACGGCGCCCTTAATACATCAGATTTTTTTCTAAATTTTTGATTTTCTTGAAAAAATTGGAAAACTTTCCTTTTAACTGACGGCACTGAATTATCTAACCAAAATAGACTTCAGAAACATGTATGCAACATGTAATTATTTTTAGTAAGTAACTCGTTGAAAATAAAAAACGCTAACCAAATTTGTACATATTATAAGGAACAGATGCAACGATTTCTACAATTTTTATTGTAATATTTTCCTGATTTCTTCTGTTGTGAAACAATATTTATTTTGATTTAATTGCTCGTATGGATATACAAAGTATAACAGATTATATCTAGTTTTAATTTGTGATATCTTTGGAACCAATCAAAGTACACAAACACAGTATTTTTCGTTCAGAAATATAAGGTCTCTCAGTGTCAGGCTTAAGAAGTGCAACTATACGGTATCTAAGTAGTATAACAATGCCATTATCAGACATAATGGACCTAATCTGTCTTCCCATACTCCAGAACATCTAACCTGAGATCCCAAAATTTAAAAAAGACCTTGAAGAAGCCTCTAACCGGAGAATTTTGACTCCTAACCTTTACCTTCGGCATATAGGACCACCAAGAAGAAGCTACAACCCCCAAAAAATGATCCGTTTCAAAGAAGGACCTAAAAGAAACCACTAAAAATCGCGAAAAATGATCAAACGCCAAAACATCTTCAAATTAAAGGTATAAATTTCCCCTAAAATCCTGGTGCATACGTGGTATATACGTATATAAGAAAGTTGCAACATTGTTGCAATAAATTAATTATATATTCGAACTTTGATCATTTTTCGCGATTTTTAGTGGCTTCTTTTAGGTCCTTTTTTGGAATGGATCATTTTTTGGGGGTTGTGGCTTCATCTTGGTGGTCCTAGAGGCCCAAGGTAAAACCCCTATAAAGTTAGCAGAGCCACTTGCAAAAAAATCGATGAAACCTATTCCAATAATTGTCGAGGATTTGTCGCGCTTTCTACGGGGTGGCTCTGCTAACTTAATATTAAGCTAGGACCACCAAGAAGAAGCTACAACCCCCAAAAAATGATCCGTTTCAAAGAAGGACCTAAAAGAAACCACTAAAAATAGCGAAAAATGATCAAACGCCAAAACATCTTCAAATTAAAGGTATAAATTTCCCCTAAAATCCTAACTTAATATTAAGTTAGCAGTGCCACTCACAAATAAACATCAAATATCATCATAAAAAAAATGCAAAAAATCCATTCCTTATGGCATACATATACATTTTTCTTAGGATTTCCTGGTTTCTGGGGAAAATTCGCATTTTTGGCAACACCGCATTTGTATAATGATATTTTACTGTTTTTTTTTCGTGTCATTATTGACAAATATACAAAGTTTTTTATGAAACCTCCTATTTCCCAAAAGCAAAAATATGTCATAAGGGATGG
The DNA here is from genome assembly GCA_949320105.2 of Crepidodera aurea. Classification (NCBI taxonomy): domain Eukaryota; kingdom Metazoa; phylum Arthropoda; class Insecta; order Coleoptera; family Chrysomelidae; genus Crepidodera; species Crepidodera aurea. The sequence continues at coordinate 27,169,917 of OX439477.1, forward strand.
ATTTTTTGCATTTTTTTTACGTCAGATGGACTTCGACAATTATTCATAACAATTGTGACGATATTTGATGTTTATTTGTGAGTGGCACTGCTAACTTAATATTAAGTTAGCAGAGCCACCCCGTAGAAAAAAAACTAAGAGCGCGACAAATTCTCGACAATTATTGGAATAGGTTTCATCGATTTTTTTTGCAAGTGGCTCTGCTAACTTTATAGGGGTCAAGGTAAAGGTTATGAGTCAAAATTCTCCGGTTAGAGACTTCTTCTAGGTCTTTTTTAAATTTTGGGACTCAGGTTAGATGTTCTGGAGTTTGAGAAGACAGTTTAGGTCCATGAGCTCGGGTCTGATAATGGAATTGTTATACTACTTATCTAATAAAACAACTGTCCTTAGAATTTGTCAGATAATAACTATGGTCTATTTTTATGCATGAGAGAGTAATAAAACAGCATTTCTAATGCAAAACTTAGTACGGTCATTTTAAATATTTTTACGGAATAATCTAAATATTTCCTAAAATTGTCATAAATGTACCTGAGCTAATACAAGTTTTGGGTCTTTTATTGGTCTTTTATAACCATAAGCTGTACAGAACAATAGAAAAAGGTTTGGACAGGCCAAAAGCCCTGTGTATTAAAGATAACATAGCCGTATCTTAAGATTATTTTCAATAAGTACCTATTTGCCAATTTTGTTTTATTTTAATTCCAAGAATTTCTTACAGTAATCGAATTATAAGTAGATAAATCCCTTACCAACAAATTTCACCGATAATTTTTTACTAACTATTGTAACCAATCAAATTACTTAATTTAGAGTCATGTGTCAAATTTCATCCAATCAGCTATGGATTACAGCGATAACACCCTACATGTGGTGTTTTCAGTTTGGTGTTTTCAGCAAGTCAAGTTTTTGATTAAAAATTAATTAAACGTCAAACTGACAACTAGTTTAAAAATGTTTAAATCTACAAAGTAAAAAATTATCTTATCGAATACCCCTCGGGCCTTGATAAATCCTCAAAATTTTGTCATAGAGAATCCTTCAAGCGTGTTGCTTAAGGATAATAGCCCTCGGCCTTCGGCCTCGGGCCATTATCAAGCAACACGCTTTCAGCATTCTCTATGACAAAATTATCTCGGTATTATCAAGGCCCTAGGGGTATTACTACTGAAAATGCGATTGTAGGTTTTCCATTTAGTAAGGAGGTCCAGTTGTGTATTCTTGACAGCTTACTAAATGTCGTTTAGTTGCAACATGCAAGGTGCAGTGTGCAGTCTATTGTGAATTCTAGTGTGATCATGGAAAATTTGGAAGTACCGCGTAAACGACAAAAAATCGGTCCTTTAACAGTTAATGAAAAAACATTAATATTTAATTGTTTTAAATCATTTACAGACAAACATTTATGTAAAAGTGTTGATGACACAGTGGAATTAGTTAGTAGTACGCTTGGTGTTGGGAAATCTACGATTTACAGAGTTGTTAAAGAAGAGAAATGTGGCGAGTTTCAAACAGCACGTAAAGCTCCAGGAAAACCAAAATTTCAAATAGAAAATCATTTGAAAGAAAGACTTCGAAAGAAAGTGCATGCGTTCTTCTTTAGAAAAGAATTTCCGACAGTAGACAAAGTTCTTGCCACGGTTCGAGATGATAAGGATTACCCTGAAATGAGTCGAAGCACACTATGGAAACTTTTAAAAGAAATAGGTTTTCTATGGAAAAAGCATTCCAGAAAGTCTATTTTAATAGAAAGAAGCGATATTGTAGTATGGAGAAGAAATTACCTAAGGACTATAAAAGAAATGAGAAACCAAAGAAGAAATATATTTTATTTAGATGAAACATGGATCAACGAGGGACATACACTAAATAAATTTTGGCAAGATGAAACTGTTACAAGTCGAAGACAGGCTTTTTTAAATAATTTATCTACTGGTTTAAATCAACCATCAGGAAAGGGGCGCAGACTGATAATAGTACACATCGGTAGTTCAAACGGTTTTGTTAAAGGTGGTTTATTGACTTTTGAATCTACTCGTACCGGTGACTACCATGAGGACATGAATGCTGATGTCTTTAAAGAGTGGTTCGAACAAATGATAGATCTTCGTCCTCAGAACTGTATAATAGTAATGGATAATGCAAGTTATCACTCGAGACTTACAGAAAAAATGCCCACAACCAAGTGGTTAAAAAAAGATTTACAGAATTGGCTAAATTCAAAGAATATTAAGTTCCATCCCGGTTCTGTGAGAAGAGAACTGTATCATTTCGTGGGATGACGGTGGTTAGATCACCACCATATCATTGCGAAGTAAACCCGATTGAACTGATAAAGACAGATAAAGGGAGAAGTTTCAGGAAAAAATAATTCTTTTAAAATGAGTGATGTTAAACAGTTGTTTTTGGAGGCTGTAAATAATGTGAAGCCTGAAAACTGGGAAAAGGCAGTAAATCATACGATTAAAGAAGAAGAGAAAATGTGGAAGTTGGACAATATTACTGATGAAATGATCGAGCCACTCATTGTAAATATTGGTTGCGACAGTTCATCTTCTGATTTCGATTCTGATTTGGATTTGTAGGTAAGAAGTAATTTTTATATTAAAATTATTATTTATGAACGTAACGTTGTTTAAAAGTCAAATTTTAAACCCTTATACCTACATAACCCGTTTGACACAATGTTCTTAACATACCTTGTGGAAAAATAAAATATTTTAGAAAAAATTGCACTTTTTTACCTTCAGCTGTTTAGAAGTTATAAGCAGGTTAATTATGTGAAAATATAAGTGTACATCCGATATATTTATTATGTTTATACAAAGGTTATTTCATACGAAAATACTCGAGGTATAACTTCACAAAATATTTTAACTGTCTACTAAAAGAAGTGGTACGCCTATGGATTACGAACGCTTTATTATTTTAATACTGTCTCATACATAAAAATAGACTATAATACTAAGTAATTTTTTTACTTTAAATTAAATAAAAATTTCGGTTGTTATTTTAGTTAAAGGTTTTTTTTATCATTCAAAAACCTTCTTTATAAAATTTCAGCCCGCACTGACAAACAGCTTAAATTTTAGATTTCAATACCCCACCACTGTTCAGTTTAGTGACCGGCTATTGCCTCCGGGCGCTTCCGAATCGCCTGCCGGTTTACCGGATATGAATTTATATACGTGAATTTAAGTCGAATACTAATTCGAATATTTGTATTCATGAGGCTAAGATTAGCCCCCCCCCCCGCTCCGCCCCCCGGGATTGTCCCTCTAGGCCCAAAACGCGTGAAGCACTCGATTCTATTCAATTATTTAGGAAAATCCAAATGGATGGAATGTAGTTCCGCTTCTGGATATCGCTTTATGGGGCCTTGTTCGATTTAATGACAAGAAATGGGACTTAATGGAGAAAATGGAAGATCCGAATACACGACGCAGAGAAAAGAGGTATATGGTTTAGTTAGACTACCACAAGAATCAACATTTTTTAAGTTTATGCGAGAGTTAATTATTACGTTCCAGCGGCGGATCGCGAATTAAAGAAATTGTTTACAAATAAGAAAAAAATATTATTTTAACCTAAAAATTTTTGAACAATTTATTAAAAGAACAAAAATTTCAACAGAGAAATCGCGATGATGGGAATAGTTTAAAAGTAACTGCATCTATTGCTTATAGTCTATTTTTATGTATGAGAGTGTATTAAAATAATAAAGCGTTCGTAATCCATAGGCGTACCACTTCTTTTAGTAGACAGTTAAAATATTTTGTCAAGTTATACCTCGAGTATTTTCGTATGAAATAACCTTTGTATAAATATAATAAATATATCGGATGCACACTTATATTTTCACCTAATTAACCTGCTTATAACTTCTAAGCAGCTGAAGGTAAAAAAGTGCAATTTTTTCTAAAATATTTTATTTTTCCACAAGGTATGTTAAGAACATTGTGTCAAACGGGCTATGTAGGTATAAGGGTTTAAACTTTGACTTTTAAACAACGTTACGTTCATAAATAATAATTTTAATATAAAAACTACTTCTTACCTACAAATCCAAATCAGAATCGAAATCAGAAGATGAACTGTCGCAACCAATATTTACAATGAGTGGCTCGATCATTTCATCATTAATATTGTCCAACTTCCACATTTTCTCTTCTTCTTTAATCGTATGATTTACTGCCTTTTCCCAGTTTTCAGGCTTCACATTATTTACAGCCTCCAAAAACAACTGTTTAACATCACTCATTTTAAAAGAATTATTTTTTTCTTGAAACTTCTCCCTTTATCTGTGCCCATATCAGTTCAATCGGGTTTACTTCGCAATGATATGGTGGTGATCTAACCACCGTCATCCCACGATTTTTTTAATTTCTCTTTATGAAGGGAACACAAATGATACAGTTCTCTTCTCACAGAACCGGGATGGAACTTAATATTCTTTGAATTTAGCCAATTCTGTAAATCTTTTTTTAACCACTTGGTTGTGGGCATTTTTTCTGTAAGTCTCGAGTGATAACTTGCATTATCCATTACTATTATACAGTTCTGAGGAAGAAGATCTATCATTTGTTCGAACCACTCTTTAAAGACATCAGCATTCATGTCCTCATGGTAGTCACCGGTACGAGTAGATTCAAAAGTCAATAAACCACCTTTAACAAAACCGTTTGAACTACCGATGTGTACTATTATCAGTCTGCGCCCCTTTCCTGATGGTGGATTTAAACTAGTAGATAAATTATTTAAAAAAGCCTGTCTTCGACTTGTAACAGTTTCATCTTGCCAAAATTTATTTGGTGTATATCCCACGTTGATCCATGTTTCATCTAAATAAAATATATTTCTTCTTTGGTTTCTCATTTCTTTTATAGTCCTTGGGTAATTTCTTCTCCATACTACAATATCGCTTCTTTCTATTAAAATAGACTTTCTGGAATGCTTTTTCCATAGAAAACCTATTTCTTTTAAAAGTTTCCATAGTGTGCTTCGACTCATTTCAGGGTAATCCTTATCATCTCGAACCGTGGCAAGAACTTTGTCTACTGTCGGAAATTCTTTTCTAAAGAAGAACGCATGCACTTTCCTCTTTCTCTTCTTTAACAACTCTGTAAATCGAAGATTTCCCAACACCAAGCGTACTACTAACTAATTCCACTGTGTCATCAACACTTTTACATAAATGTTTGTCTGTAAATGATTTAAAACAATTAAATATTATCGTTTTTTCATTAACTGTTAAAGGACCGATTTTTTGTCGTTTACGCGGTACTTCCAAATTTTCCATGATCACACTAGAATTCACAATAGACTGCACACTGCACCTTGCATGTTGCAACTAAACGACATTTAGTAAGCTGTCAAGAATACACAACTGGAACTCCTTACTAAATGGAAAACCTACAATCGCATTTTCGGTGAAATTTGTTGGTAAGGGATTTATCTTATTGAAAATAATCTTAAGATACGGCTATGTTATCTTTAATACACAGGGCTTTTGGCCTGTCTAAACCTTTTTCTATTGTTCTGTACAGCTTATGGTTATAAAAGACCAATAAAAGACGCAAAACTTGTATTAGCTCAGGTACATTTATGACAATTTTAGGAAATATTTAGATTATTCCGTAAAAATATTTAAAATGACCGTACTAAGTTTTGCATTAGAAATGCTGTTTTATTACTCTCTCATACATAAAAATAGACCATAGTAGGTTCATGTGTTTCGATAAATGTAGTAATCAGCAACTGCTGAAGTCAATATTTGGATGGGTGACCGCTAGCAAAGAATATGTCATTGTGTCCCACAATTGCTTTTATAATTTTTAATTTTTACTGAATTTTCCTATTTTCTAAACAACAGAAAACTAAATATTATTTTTTTTTTCGAATGTAGATTTTCTCTTTCTTTTTAATATTGGGCAACTCATTCCTGTAGTATGCGAATAAAAATATTTTCGCGATTTTTTAATCTTGTTTTATAGAAAAACGTAATTCCGATACAACAGTTTTCCGATGTATATGGAATGGAAAATCTAAAAGAAAAATACCATAAATATCATACTTTCCATCCCGGATCTCGGCTTTCTATCCGAGAAATTTCAGGAATGTCTAAAGGTCGATTTTCTCGATATAGTGTCGGTTTTTTTTTCTGTCCCAAACAGAACAATAAATTGAATTTCCCAACGTCCCAATATGTCCTCGAAGATAGGAAACACTCTATCTCATTCAGTCACTCGAATTTCAATGCAGTGGTGTCTCGAATTATCTTTTTTTTACATTTTTTAAAAAAAGACTTGTTACCGAAATATTCCCTATTTTCATCATTATCATCAACATCCTCAATTACTAGTTCTTTCACCCATCAGCAATGGATTTTTTCTCTGTATGGGCACTTGGCGACACGACAAGGTGGTGGGGATGAATTTACATTGAAATCAATGGAGCCACCCCATGCCATATCGGTGTCCCATGAACTTCTAGGTGCTACACTCATCTGCAGTTTGAGTCGTTTGCAACCGTCTAAAATTAAGAATAATAAAAGATTATGAAGTTCAACAAAACTAGCTTACAAATTTTAACATTCTCTATTACCTTCACACAAATGTTACTGGTGTAATTATTATTATTATTATTACAAATACAGAATTATGCGGTATCTTGGTATAAAGCTGGATAAGATCAACCCATTATGACTCATCAAGAGGCTAGTGAAACTAAGATTCATACCTTCCGGCGATATCAATTCTGGGTGGGTAATTAGGCTCGGTTACTTAACCTGTAAAAATTTCCTGACGGTCTGACAGGTGTTCAGTCTAAGCGCTTCTACATTTCAATTTAGATGTTTCGTTGCAATCCAAGCCTTCGTGCAGAGTATGTTTTTGGTCACAGGCATTATTTCGCCTTTTTCTACGTCTTGGGACACGGTATAAAGAGTCGAAGAAATAAAATTGTACTGCCTGCTTTAAAGGATTGACATTTTTATAGGTATTCCATAGGATAAATTCCAAACAGTTTGACAAATAGTTTTCGTTCCCTGCGGGTGCCACTGGTTCAGTGTTGGCGAAGGTGTGATCAACATTCTCGCTTGAACTGGCTGCGAATGTCCCCAGAAAGCGGTATAGAATTGAGAGGGCCACTTGTGAGCGAAATATCGACTTCACTTTAGATTCTCTTGATTGGTTTTTGGCTATAGAATAAAGACTAAAACGTGAGACTTCCAATAAAAGTATTTTTTAGATAAATAACCATCAAACTAAACATAATAGTCATAATTCGCAAGAAGATGCTCATTTTCCTACATACTTTTTTATATAGATATAAAGAACGAGTCAACCAAAATAGACACAATATACGAAGTTAAAAAAGAGAGAGAAAAGAGAATAAGTGAAAAAAACCAATTTTTTTTCCTATTCTTTAGAGATACATTCAATATGTTTATTAAATGTTAATTCTCTAACCAACATAATTCCTAAATATTTTATTTCTTCAACCATTTATACTATTTCATCATTTATTTTGATATTTAAATTTAAAAATCTATTATATAAAAAGTTGTTACCAATAAACATACATTTAGATTTCATCTCATTAACTTTTAATTAATTTTGTTTAAATTTAGATGTTAACAACCCCAATTCGTGGTTGAGTCTCAACAACTTCAATAAAATTATCACCAAAATAATAAATGAAAGTGTCATATGCAATATGTTTGATTTTACATTTCCTAAGTAATTTATATAAATTATGAATAGTAAGGGTCTGAGCACATTTCCTTGCGGCACCCCGAAGGTATTTAATTCTGGATTTGCTATATTTTTTTAATTTTGAAGTAGGATGTTACAGTCGATTGTTTCGAAGGCATCTTTAAGATCAATGAGCAAATTTAGGATACTCATAGTTATGAAGTTTGTTTATTATTACATTTTAGTTTTATGTTTTTTGAAAGAGTTTTCTAACTCTTTATTTTGTTTTAGGTACGTAACTCTAGTGAATCTGTTCAACTTCAAATTGTGGTAAGTCATTTTTTGCAAAATCTAAAATTAAATCGTCTACTATCTACTTGTATTTTTTATAATAAAATAACTGTTTTTTAATTCTGTTGATAAATTATATTTTAAAAACCAGGTTACCCCCCCCCCCATACACATACGTACCGAGTGAATAATTACATTTAAGTTTTAATTACATTAACATTTAATTAATAGTGTTAAGCAGATCTTGAAAAGGATGTTAGAGTTCGTTTACCTTACAATTACGTCTACGTTTACGGTGCTATGCATTTCTTGCATTGGCGTCCAAAAGGGCATCTATTCAAGATCAACGACTTAAAGTTCTGCTTCAAAACTTGCTTCAAACAAATGCATAAACATTTAACGAACCGCATTTAGTTTGATTCAGATGTAGGTTTAAATCAAAACTAGTTTTAGGTTCGATTAAAGTATAAAATGGTTTAAATAAAGTTATTATAAATTAAATTACAATATATTTAGTCTGTATTTCTTAAAAGCTGTTAGAATTTGCTTTAAATCGTAATTTGACATTTTTAACTTCATACTCTCATGCTATTGTTCTGCCTCATCATATTTGATAAAAATGTTGTAATTTTTATTGTTGAAATAAGTTTCGTAAAGGGAATCGAAACATTAGAAATAAAATATTTTTTATAGTTGTTTAATTCTCCAGAAAAAGTAAAAAAAAATATAAAAGTTTATGCAAAAATGTAAAAACATTACAAAGTATAACTTGATAGAGAAAAGTTCTGAGAATTTAATTTTTTAGAATATAAATAATAAATTTACTCTCTTATCATGTAGCTGTGTTCGTCTGTTTGGATTCTGGAAAATGACACTTGTGAAAAAACTTACATATTTATTAAAAATAACTTGTATTGTACTTAAATTTCCATGCACGCTTATGGTTCTTTCATTTGAACACAAAAATGAAACAATAATTTTTCTCAAGCAGAATACAAACTACAAAGGAAGTGAGCACTATCTCATGTAAATCGACAATAATAAGTAACGCCATTAATAATTAAACAGAAGAGAAAAGAAATTATTTAAGGTAGTCTCTAATGATGTAATAAAGTTTCTAAGAAACAGAGCAGACGAATTACTACCATTTTGTGTTATAAATATACGAGATATATCTGATTAATGATTTGACGGTTTACGGAGAACATCTTTGCAATTTCAATCTCCTCAACCATACTTAGCTATTTTAAAATCAATATTTTGTAGACATGTCTATAAATATCTTGGTCTCTAAGACCACCTGTTGGCTTTGGTGAATAATTTATACACTATTTTCATTGATTCGGCATAAAATTTCTTGAAAAAGTAAATTTTTGTAAAAATTTATCTAAAATAAAGACATTTAATCTTATTTATTCAATGATTATTTTGCTTTTTAATATCTTAAATATTTGTAAAAAATAAACTGGAAACTAGAATAGCTTTACCACAATAATCTTGCTTTTGCAACGAATTAAAATTAAGTAAACCTAAAAAGTGACGTATTTAATTGTTATTCAATATTTTGCAAGTTTCTAACACTGGTAGAGGAACTAGTAGAAGCATAAAAATATTCGCAGTAAAAATAGAATTGAAAGTAATAATAAAACTATTAATAGAATAGATAAAAAATTGTATTTTTCATAATCACCGCATATTACACACTACAAAATTATTACAAAAATTCAAAAGGCCAAGATAAGCACAAACACATTTCCAGTTACTCATAGCAATAAAATGAACGATATGAAAAATTACTTGTATTAATAATTGTGAAATCTTTTTTTTTTGTTAATGGTTCTCACCATATTTACATCATTCAACTAAAATCTAAAAAACACACAGATAGCACAACATCATTAAGAAAATTAAAGATGAAATTGTACAACTCCTAACTTAGCTAATAAAAAAGTTTCAATGATGAATACTTTCCAGAATTCCTACAATTTGAGTTGATAGAGAACAGTTACGTTCCAGAACGATAATTAATAATAATAAACTCCCTTCAATTCACCCCTTTACGAGTAAACACCAGAAGCTCCGCTTGATGACAATAAATTTGGATATTCAGAAAATATAAATGTTAAAAAACTTTAAAAATATTTTGAACTAAATAAATTAATATTAAATATCGAAAAAACTAAATATTTAGTTTTACGTAGATAATAAATACTGAATTAGGTTATTTTTTGAACGGTCAACTTTGGCGCCTTTGTAATATGCCTTTGTCTGTTGTAATTTTCATGTTTTTTCGATTATTTTTAAGCTTTTTTGTTATTTCCTCTGCTCTAATCTTTTTTTATCTTAAATTTGCTTTTATTCTTTTCCTTGTAATCTTCGAATGTCAAAATATAGCTTACATTATGATAAGTTACATTTGTATTCCAGTTTTTCGAATTTGCCGCTAAAATAATAAATTAAATAAATACGTTAAGGTCTATCCACTTCTCCTTATCTTTGGTCTTTGTTAACTTTTAGTGTCATTGAATGTCATTCTTACTATGTAGATTAATCATTAATTTCTTTTGTACTTCTAATTTGTCCATTATTTTGTTCTTTAGTTACCACTGCATAATTAAATCCATATACAGGGTGTTTCATAGTTAAACGGACATACGTTAACTGTAAATAGAGGGAACTTAGGTGATTCCAAATAACCTTGGTTTAATGGGTCTAACGCCTTTAATAACCGAGATACGGGGTGTTTCATCCATTTCGGCTAATATTTTGATAAGCCGTAACTTTAGAACCACCCTGTAGATTTCTCTCATACTTTGTACAGGTATAGTGTGTTAATAGCCCAATCCTATAGCGTAAGAACTACAATTAAAATCCAGATCCGGATTAAGAAGAATTTGCAAAATTTGAAAAACCCCAAAACAACACCCTGTATATCAGATTTTTTAAAATTGGGATCGATATTTGAAAAGAACGGAAAAAAGTGAGTTAAAGTGAAAAAAATTTTTAAGTGCACATCCCAGTCTACTACTGGAGTTTTAACGTCAAATTACATCAAATGCATTTTTTTCATTTTCAGAAGCAGTAACTTTCGAAATACCCGGTAGATTTCTTTCATATTTGGTACAGGTATCATTTTTTAGTAGCCCAATCGTATAATGTAAGGACTATACTACAGTTAAAATCCAGATACGGATTAAGAAAAATTTGAAAATCCCCATCGCAACACGCTGTACGTAAGATATTTTTTAAATTGGATAAGACATTCGAAAAGAATGGAAAAAATTGAGATATTCTGACATATTTTTATAAATGCACATCTTGTTCTACATATTACTAAACTTTTAAAGTAAATTCAATTAATACAATACATATTGTCATTTTCATAAGCCATAACTTTGAAAACACCCTGTAGATTTCTTTCATATTTGGTACAGGTAGATTGCTTAAATAGCCCAATCGTACAATATAAGAACTAAAGTTAAAAATCAGATCCGGATTAAGAAAAATTTGTAAAAGTTGATAATCTCTAAAATAGCACCCTGTATATCAGATTCTTTAAAATGTAATCGGATACCTATTTGAAAAAGAATTCGACCTGATTACATTTAAAAAATCTGATATACAGGATGCTATTTTAGAGATTACCAACTTTTACAAATTTTTCTTAATCCGGATCTGGGTTTTAACTTTAGTTCTTGCATTGTACGATTGGGCTATTTAAATAATCTACCTGTACCAAATATGAAAGAAATCTACAGGGTGCTTCCAAAGTTATGGCTTATGAAAATGTATGTATGTATTGCATTAATTGAATTTACTTTAAAAGTTTAGTAATGTGCATTTATAAAAATGTCAGAATATCTCAGTTTTTTCCATTCTTTTCGAATGTCTGATCCAATTTAAAAAATATCTTATGTACAGCGTGTTGCGATGGGGATTTTCAAATTTTACAAATTTTTCTTAATCCGTATCTGGATTTTAACTGTAGTATAGTCCTTACATTATACGATTGGGCTACTAAAAAATGATACCTGTACCAAATATGAAAGAAATCTATTTCGAAAGTTACTGCTTGTGAAAATGAAAAAAATGCATTTGATGTAATTTGACGTTAAAACTCCAATAGTAGAATGGGATGTGCACTTAAAAAAAATTTTCACTTTAACTCATTTTTTTCCGTTCTTTTCAAATATCAATCCCAATTTTGAAAAATCTGATATACAAGGTGTTGTTTTGGGGATTTTCAAATTTTGCAAATTCTTCTTAATCCGGATCTGGATTTTAATTGTAGTTCTTACATTATAGGATTGGGCTATTAACACACTATACCTGTACAAAGTATGAGAGAAATCTACAGTGTGGTTCTAAAATTACGGCTTATCAAAATATTGGCCAAAATGGATGAAACACCCCGTATCTCGGTTATTAAAGGCGTTAGACCCATTAACTAAGGTTATTTGGAATCACCTAAGTACCCTCTATTTACAGTTAACGTATGTCGGTTTAACTATGAAACACCCTGTATAAATTACAAATTTTAGATTCAATTTGTTTTGTAAGCATATATTTTTAAAACTGGGTCAAAATATAATCCTTTAAATAAATTACAGCCATATAACTCCTTGTGATAGGACGGCATCACTGAAACCCTATAAATCAAACGATTGAAATCTAGCGTCTCGTATAGATTAGAGCAGCTAAATTATAGGGTCAGTAACAAAATTATATTTTTGTTTAGATGTTCTTATTTTAAGCGCACTGAATAAATGATGCTTTATCTACTTTAAATCAATGTATTAATTAAGAATAAATTTAGATAAGTTGTGATCAGCAACGTCTTTTAATTTGCTTCTAGGATGACCTCTTTTTCTTTTTCCTTGCGATACTTTTCATCATATCTTTTTTACTGATCCTTTATATGTCATTATTTCCAGACGTCTCAACCAATGCAGTCTTTGTGTGATTTAACCAAATTCATTCATTCATTCATAAATAGCCAGTACTGTAACTGTGATACCAGTACTCGACCATTTGTTTTTTTTTCTATTGAGTATCTTGAAAATGCATCAAGATGCATTTTTTGAGGAGAAAAAAAATCATAGGCATTAGTTGATGAATAATTAACATTATAACAGAATGCACAAACCAACAGTCTTACAGATTTTGAATGAGCCATTCGATTTTTTTAAATTTTGGGCAGATATATTAAATGAAATTTATTTCACGTTAAGATTTTAATTAAAGCATTTAATTACCCCAACAAAAAGCTGTATATTTCATATTTTTACTCGAATTTTAATAATATTTCCCACAGCTAACTTTTGAAAAAGTGTATTAATTTTCTAATTAAAGCATTTAATTAGTATTTAATTACACTAACAAAAAGCTGTCTATTTCATGTTTTTCCCCCAATTATATTATCCTGCAATTGTTTCTTAGGATCAAAAGAAAACCAAAATGTATTAATTTTTTTTATCATTTTACTATTCTTGCCAGAACTGGCACATTTCTTTTGACATCGACTTTCCAGTTTTGGTATTCCTTTGGTAGACTAGTATTGACCCAAGTCTGTCTATCGTAGTTTTGTAACTACTGGACCAGAATCGGGCAATTTGTTCGTGTCTTGCAGTTTTCGGTTGGGGATTGATCCAGAATCCATCTACGTAGTAACGAAGTAACATCCGGTATGATTAAAGCGAAAAATGTATAATTTTCATTATTTTTTCGTATTGATGCATAGGCATCGGCCACAGAACACTGCGATAAAGCTGTCAGACGGTGAATGAAAATGTTTGCTCCGTGGACTAATTTATATCCATTAAAAACTCATCAAATTTGATATAGGGGGCCCCTAGGAGCTGTCAGTCGAACGTTGTGTATTGAATTGAGACCCTGAGGGAGCTCCGATGCAGTACATTACATCCCCGGCTTAGTTGGTTAAAAATGTAATTGATGCTTATACAGGATCTTCCAGATTCGATCAAAACATTGTGGTAGGTGTTTTTTTTAGAAATTTTTCACTTGGTATAGTCATTATTAGTATAAAACAATAAAAGGACCAGGCACCTTTCTTATGGGAAAATGGCTTTCCGTCAAATTTTCTGAAAAGTTGGTATGATGCTCTGACAAAAAGTGTCCATTGGCCCAAACCGATCTTATGACTAGTTTTCGAGGTACAGGGTGTTAAACATCGGAAATGCCACTTTTTTGTAACCAGATTTCTCATAACATACCTGTTTTACTCGCATTTGTTGTAGAAAACATGAATTATAGATTATGTTGAGGGTTCTGGAATAAACCCTATGTTGTGCCAGTTTCCCAGGACGACCAACAATGTGTTATCGCCTTTTTAAACTGCATCGTGGTATTCGTAAAGTGGACTGTAGTATCTTATATTGGTTATGGGTGTACTGTATGTTTATCTTCTCAACTCCATTCGACAAAAACAATGAACACTTTTATTTAACTATTTATTAAAATGTTAAATAAATATAAACATCATAACGACTTAACAATGGATTACTTTAATAAGTAACTAAGAACAAAGTATTATAGTTAACATGTGTTTAACAAGCACTAACACATATTAATGAAACGAATTAAAAAATGATCACATCATTCAGAAAATATTATTTTTGCGTGTGTTCTGCGTGAGTGATGAATAGACACTGGAGGGTCCTAGCCTGATTCGCAGCTAGAGACACACTAACTTGCCGTACTAAGAGGCATTATGAAAAATGAATTTATTTACGAGGTTTTCTGTAACCCCGGAGTATGCGCTCATAATGAGGGCTCGAAACACACTGTCTTAAAAAAGTCTCGAAGCTCATCGCTTCAAATTTTTATCCCTTCCCCGGTCGCACGATTACTTCTAGAAAGATTGTAAGTTTTTTATGCTGTCTCTCCCGCTTGAGAAGACAAGGATTAACTCAAATTACGTCATTATGAATTTCAGGGCGGACGTGACACTAGTAGCATAAGCTTAGAAAGTTCGTTATAGATTCTGCGCGGTAAATATTGGCCTACGTGTCAATCGTAGCGTAATGGGAAAAAAAAACTAAAAAAACTATTTGTCGATGCCTCGTGTCTGAGCGCCGTTGCAAATGCATCCCGGCGCGGCGTTGCCGGCTGAATGAGTATGAGTTTATATGTTTAATTGCCTGAAAATTAAACAGATTATTTGGCAACAATATTTTATAAACAATTACTGTACAATTTGGTTACTTACAGGGTGGTTCGAAGATAAGTAATATGGTTTTTTTGAAGAAATTATTTTTTTTATAACAGCTTTAAAAATACAAGCAAATGTCATTTAATCATGAATATATAGTTTGAGTAATTACTTCTTGGTGATGAATCATATTTTATACAGGGTGACCCATAAATGTAGTTACAGAAGGCATATAATGTATTTTAGCTTTAACGAATCGCCCTGTATAAACGATGTGTTATAAAAATTTTGTATTATCTTAAATAAATGTACGACCTGTCACTCTAGCACCACTCTATGTCATACAGCGCGTTAAACTGATTGCAAACACTTTAAAAATTAGAAAACCCGTATTTTGTTCACCACCCTGTATTTTAAAAGTTTCTCCGTCAACTTTAGAAATTATAGTCCAGGGCATTTAGCAAAAATAGCGGAAATTTTGAAATACCACAGATATCGAGATGCGGTTTTCTGCATTGTGTTGGGGAAGGTCCCAGAAAAGACTGGTGAAAATGTGGGTATGCAGTTTTTTGAAAAACGCCTTCTTGGCCGGAAAATGCATAGTCCATGTAAATGGCTCCGAAATCGTTTGTCGGGGGTTTTCGGGGATGTTGAATTCAATTCTGGCATTGGAATATCCGGGGCGCTCAGGGGTGGCTAGGAAATGGTAAAGCAGCAAGTGGAAAATTACAAATTATCAACATAACTCTTTATTCAAATAACAAATAGAAGTTTTTATTAATCTTGAATTATTCATTATAAACTCAAATTTTCAACTAAAGACCTAAACATCTTGTTCAAACTCTTCTTCTTCTTCCCGTTCTTCTCCTTCTTCCCCTTCGTCATTTTCTTCCCCTCCTTCATCTTCTTCCTCGTCACTACTCTCGGCCTCATTGGCAACGTCTTTTTGGTTTGAGCAATTGCCATCGCAATGCTTGCATGCAAGTGAGCACTCCAACCCATTTCGGCGGCACCCGCACCTCGGGCCACAATCCGTTTGACAAGAACAAGAAATTTTGCTCAAAATTTCCTCGGGACCGGCTTCCTGGGTCATGGTGACAGGACTGAGCTCTCCACCCACCATTTCCCAGCCCCATTCTACCGGATTTAAGGTCTCGACTTGAGCTTGTGAACCATACCAAGCCTGTACTTGGAAATAGACCCGAGTAAGGATTTTGGAGCCATTTACATGGACTATGCGATTTCCCCCCCAGAATGAACCCCCGGACACCCCTGCAGAGGCGCCCCTGAGCGCCCCGGGGTAATTCCAATGCCAGAATTGAATTCAGCATCCCCAAAAACTCCCGAGTAACGAGTTTGGAGCGATTCTCATGCACGCTGCCATTCCTCCCCCAATTCACCTCCCTCACACCCCCACAGATCCGCCCCCGTGCATTCGCGGATAATTCTAATGCCAGAATCGAGTTCGGCAGCCCCGAAAACCCCCGAGTAACAATTTAACACGCTGTATGACATAGAGTGGTGCTAGAGTGACAGGTCGTACATTTATTTAAGATATTATAAAAGTTTTATAACACATCGTTTATACAGGGCGATTCGTTAAAGCTAAAATACATTATATGTATTCTGTAACTACATTTCTGAGTTACCCTGTATAAAACATGATTCATCACCAAGAAGTAATTACCTAAACTATATATTCATGATGCAATGACATTTGCTTGTATTTTTAAAACTGTTATAAAAAAAATAATTTCTTCAAAAAAACCATATTACTTATTTTCGAACCACCCTGTAAATAACCAAATTGTACTGTAATTGTTTATAAAATATTGTTGCCAAATGATCTATAATTCATGTTTTCTACAACAAACGCGAATAAAACACCCTGTACCTCTGAAAACTAGCCAAAGGACCGGTTTGGGCCAATGGACACTTTTTGTCAGAGCATCGAGTTCTACATCATACCAGCTTTTCAGAAAATTTGACGGAAAGCCATTTTCCCATAAGAAAGGTGCCTGGTCCTTTATAAAACCCAAATTGCTCCAGAGAAAACTTACATTTATCAATTTGGTGTCAAAGACCTTAGCGAAATATTTTTTAATTGCTGTTTTCATGGTACAATGTTATGTCGTCGTCGTAGACCTACACCAGTTTGAAAAACGAGTTGTAATCGTTGAACATGCTACAATTAATTTAGTTTCCTTGAAACCGTAGTAATTCGTTTTATTAAAGGAAACGAGCGTATCTCGTTTATCCTCCAGTAATCATAGGAGAACTTCCAAGTTGTTGAGCGACAGAAGAGGGGAACGCTAGATTTGAAGGACAAATCGAGCACGTCTTCAGATGGAAACCTTTAAACAAAATAGAAACTACATTTAAACAGTATCTAAAGAAGAACGAGAATCATTATTATTAATTGTTAGATGGATTAGGTAAAGAAAAACTATGAAATTGATACTTATATTTCCCATATCTCTCATTCTAATTGTCCTAAATGCTCCGTGACAACGTTGCAGGAAGTTTTAATATCCAGGAAGCTTGAAAAGTTTGTGCTTGAACGTATTATTGGTATATTGAAGAAGCTGTAATTATAGACGACTAAAAGCAGTCGCATCTGTAATACAATTAAACGGACCTGCATCAAACTTTATTTTTAAGCAATGTTAACACTACTTTTGAGAACTCAAATATTCACGTGAAAACATTTTTATAGTGCAACATTTATGAAAATACGTTGTAATAATAGAATTTCAAAGTTTTTTAACAAAAATCTAGAAGGGCTAGCCATAAAATATTTCATTTTCCGAAGCGTTTTGCCGCAGTAGTTAAAAACTTTATATTTGTATATAAGTTTTTATCAAATTGTGCGTTTTTTTCGAAGAAAAGCGGTAAATTTTCCAAACGCTGTTCGTAAGTAGAAAAAAAGCGTTTCCTTCATGTATTTATGACTTGCTCTAGTGCACTTTTGAAGTAGAATTCCATACAGTCTAGTCCAGTTACGTCCAAGTGTTTTTTTTTGTGTTTATGAAGCATATTAATAAAATTTTATGTATTTATGCTTCTTATTATACATTTGCCTAAGCTAGTTTCCCAGATATTCAACATAATGATAAATCTGAGTAAGTGCCTGTAGTTTATGATTTTGGTTCTTGAGTTGATACTAGACCTTGAACTCCACGGTTTCGAACAGATCCGTACTTCGAGAATACCTCGATACTGCCAAAATAAAAAGAAAAAATTGAATTTATTTTAGTGTAAAAAAATAAAAGTCCTTTACAATGGTTTGTCTATTTAATGAAATACTTTTAACATATTTTAGCAGCAATTCCCTTGAAACGATTGCCCTTGAACCTTAGATAAATTATCCCAAACGAACGAGTTAACCACATAGAGAAGACTTGAATTTTTAATTCCCATCATCAATAGAATCATTATTTTATTGGATAGGAGTATGACTCAGGATATAAAATTATAGTATCAAGGTCGAAAATAATGACACGAAAAAACTGGGTGAATAAACTGATTTTTAATTTATACAGAATGTTTGAAAATATTCATTAGATTAAAAAAATAATTTAAAATATAAGTATCCTCACAATGGACCCACAATTCAATGGTCTGGGTTTTTCTATAAGTATTTTTTTTATTGAAGAACCTCGTCTTCATGTTTGAATAATTGCTTGATGTACTTAAAAAATCAATGGACTGGGAATTCTTTATTTCCCTGAATCAAAATTTGATCGTTAATACAACTTTTAAAAAGAAAAATCATTATACTACATTTTTTAAGTTTTTTAGCTTAATATTTTTTGTACTTTTGTGACCCGAAAAATTAAGTCTAATATGAAGTTGATATATTCAAACTTTGTTTTAGTCCCTTTTAGAATTGTTCGATATTTCCTTTTATCAAATCGTTGAACAGGGCCATTATCAAATCACGCGTATGTTTTGTGATTCCTGAAATAATAATTCGTAAGATCTCTTTTGTAAAGCTAAGTTCCTCTCTAAAATGAATTTAATACCGCTGAAAGGTTTTTGTAAGAAGTGTAAGCTTCAATTTACTAATGGCGTACTTTTTCTTCTTTCTGTGAGTTTGAGTTTTTCTCGTCTTTGAATCGACGTAATATTGTCGAGATGAATTATGTATGAAATTTTAGATTTAGTAGTTAAAATTTAGAGAAAATTAGAAAATTTCTCCAGTAATTAAGTCAAAACCTGGAGCTTTTTTTCGGATTGATATTACGGTAATTACTTCTTTGGGAGAGGTAAATTCTATTTCTTGATCAATCTGTGGATGTTCTTCCAGAGTGATCTTCGTGAGGTTGAAAGTTTTTTTCTAAATGATTTGCAAATCTTGTTTCTTTTTGCTCATTATTTCTAGCCCATTTACCATCTTCCAATCTGACAGGTGGTATTCGCATTATGGGTCTTTTCAATCTCTTAGTAGCTTTCCAGAGTGAAATTAATAATAAAAAAGTTTTTCATATGATTCCAACTTAGGTAGACACACTGCATAATATCTAATAATAACTTAATTAATCAGTTACGGAATTTACTTAATAAGGTATATTATATTAACCAAATGTATTAAGTTATTTATACTATAAGCGAAAATCGGTGTGTATACTCACTTCTATAATAAACCGAAGCTGCAAGAGCGTAAAACAGTTGTGGAAGTTAAACTTCACTGATGTTTGAACGGAATTGAAGTTGTAAAATCTCTGTTCTGTACTTCTTCATTTTAACAGCTAATATCATTTCGTTACAGTAGCGTGTACAGCAGAAGTTTAATGTATTAGTTACAAACTTATCTAATTCATAACGAAAATAAAGTATTCTAAGTTTACAGTTCCACTTTTTGTCAAAACTTCTTTTAATAATGACAAAAGAAAAGTGAACTGTAAGGATATCGTAAGACTCTCCCTTCTTTTCAGTTCCTCAGTTGTTTCCATTTCCCTTCTCTTAGTGGTGATGATAATCTTCACACTTTTACTATTTTCTAACATTTTCCCTATCATATTTATCATTAGTCTTCCTGTTATCAATTCAGCCTTTTTTTATCTTCTTCTTAACAGACGCATTCAAAGATTCTAAGCTTGGAAGCATCCATGACCTCGTCAGGAAAAAATTCACATCGCTCCATTTTCTGTTCATCCATATCCCTTATAAGTGTTCTTGTCCGTATGGTCTTCCCTTCGTTGGAATCCCAGGATTGTTGCCATTTGTCCATGGTCTGTCTTATTGCTATTTGTGATTACCAAGAAAGCTTTGGTCGATGCAGCTATTGGCTACTTTTCTTTGTACACAGTTTCTCTATGGCTCTTTTCCAGATCGTACTGTAAAAAGGTGTAGAGTTTCGTAAGTTAAAAAATATAACAAATTAAACCTTCCGCGGGAAACCTACCAGCACCCCACTGGAAAAATCATTTTACTTTATATGATTGAGTGAGCGCTAGTTTGGGTAAAATTTACAGACGATTTTGTACAAGTCGTAAAGCAAGAGGGAGCTTATTTCATTATGAACAGACATTTCAAACTTTAATCCTTTTCGAAATTTACGTACTTACAATAATCTGCCGAAGACAAAATTATTTGCTTTACGACTAGGGGATTTTCGATAACCAAAAATTAATTTGAAATGGATAATTAATTTAATAGACGAGATTTAATCTGATTTATGTTTATTCAGAAAATATTTTAGTAAAGACAATGAAGATTTCATTGCATGCTTAAGTCTACCTCGTTATTGATTCGCAGACTTTTATGGCAGAAAAATTGGACCAGTTTAAGTTGATTTTTCTTTAAAACAAACTAAAATTATATGCAAAAGGTTATCCATGTCTTAAATGTGGGCAAAAGTTTTCAAAAATAAAACACACAAATTCATGTACCACAGTATGAAAGTAGCGTATATTTGTAGGACTTTTTTTTTTTTTTTTTTTTGGAAGGTGGGAAAATGCGTTTACGCACGTTACCCGGCTGTTTGTCGGTAGCCGGGCCTGTGTGGGTCTCAGGTTTCAATACCCACTAAAAACCCACCTTCTTCCACTAACTCACAGGACTGGTATCGCCCGTGTGGGCCTGCTTCACTCCTGTGGTCTGGAGCCTGTTTACATTTCCTGTTGTCGCCGTCTCTCCTTCCTCTCTTTTTCACCAATGATCCTCGATATAAAATTTGTTATTATTTCCCATTTCCTGCCGTCACTGACCATGTTTAATATTATATTTTCTACCACTAGTGGTTCCCCTATTTCCAGTTCAGTCTCTTGTCTTTTCCTAGTCCACCTGTCGCATACAAACACCGTATGTTCAGGGGTATCGACCTGTCCGCAATACCAGCAGTCATCTGTTACGGTTTTACCAATTCTTTTGGTGTAGGTCGCGAAACACCCATGTCCAGACAGGAACTGAGTAAGAGAGTAGTTAATTTTTCTGTGCTCGCATGATATCCACCTGTCTAAGTCCCTTATCAGCCTTCTAGTCCAGACTCCGGTTTCTTGTCCTGTTTCCCATTCGAGTTGCCATTTCCTTATCGTCTCCCTCCTTTCTGTCCTTTTCGCTGCGTCGTCTGTTTCCCCACGTTTATGTACCCTCACTCTCTCTTCCACCATCAGGTGTATTGGCGGAATCCCAGCAATCACCTGCGCGGCTTCAGCAGAGATTGTCCTATACGCGCTTATTACCCTTATAAGGCTTCTTCTTTGGATCCTGGTCATTTTTTGTCTGTATCTCTTTATCCTCATGGCCCCTGCCCATATGGGGGCACCGTATAGGAGTACAGATTGTACCACCCCATATAGCATCAGCCTCTTTTGGCTGCCCGGGCCCCCGATGTTCGGCATCAGTCTGCCTAATGCCGCTAGAGTCCTCTCAGCTTTTTGGACAGCGTATTCTACATGGGGGCCAAAAGTTCCCCGATTGTCAATGACCAGTCCCAGGTATTTCAACCTTTTCTTGCCCTGTATTTCTGCTCCTAGTATGTCCACTTGGATGTCCCGTTTTCTCTTGCCTTTCAGTACCACCACTTCGGTTTTTTGAGGCGCAATCTCCAGCTTTTTTGTTTTTAGCCATCTTCCTATTCTTCTCGTTGCAACCTCGATGTTGTGTTGCAATTGTTCGATATCGTCGGCCTCCACTATCGCCCCTATATCGTCAGCGAATCCAACCGATGTGAGTCCTTCACTATCGATGCTCAGCACCCCGTCGTACAGAATATTCCAAAGGACTGGCCCTAGAACCGAACCCTGAGGGACCCCTGCAGTGAGCTCCATTTCATTTTCTCTATCTATCAGGATTTTCCTTGCAGAAAGGTAGCTGTCAATTATCTTGACCAGGTAGCTGGATACTCCCTTCCTTTCTAGAGCCTGCACTATTTCCTCCCAGGATGCTGTGTTGAAAGCGTTTTTAACATCAATAGTTACTAGGGCCACCCATTTCTTACTCGAACCTTTAGCTACGTGTAAAGCTCTCTCAACCGCCTGGATAGTCGATCTTCCCTTCCTGAATCCATATTCAGAGAGTTTTTGGCCTTCCTCTAATTCTTTTTCCAGTCTGTTTTTTATGATTTTTTCAAATAACTTAGCCAGAACACTTAGTAGGCATATTGGTCTGTACGCCGAGGCGCCTGTAACCTCTGGCTTCCCTTTCCATGCCAGTACCACCAGAGCACTTTTCCAGTGCTCTGGGAAGTGCTGTACCCTTAAGAGCGCATTGAGAGTGTTTTTATGGTGTTAGGAATTTTCCGACCCGGGAGCCTTATTGTCATTGTTTAGCTCCTCTACAACTGTTTTCCAGCATTTTCTTTTAGCGCCATTTATTTTTCTTTTTAATTCTCTTCTCCGGTTTTTATATGTTTCCCTCGCCTCCCTTGTTTCCTGGCTATCCGCACCATGTAACCTGATTATCCTGCTTGCCCTCCTTCTGGACGCCACACATTCGATTCTAACTTGATCGATATCCTCGTTCCACCAGTATGGGACGTCTATATTTGTAGGACTGAAGATGGCTATTTAGCCGAAACTAGTCGCCGAAATATTGTGGCACATGACTTTGTGTGTTTTATTTTTGAAAAAAAATATAATACGTTCTTTGGAAAGTGTTTGTAGTTGAATTTAAACCTTTATCTTTCCTTAAGGCATTAAAAAATAATTTTGAAAATTTAATATAAAACAATACTGTTGATTATTTTTTCTTTTGAACTTTGAAAATATAATAATTGTTTTTCAGTATTAGCTCTTAAATTAATGATAGATAAAGCATAAATTTAAATTGTTTTCTTTCTATTTCAGGTGAGTAAATAGTTGGTTGTTATTGCAGTATGAATATGCGATTGTTAGTATTTTATTATTGAATTGTTTTAGAATAGTGAATTAATTTTTTAAATTTGATTTCAACTGACCTGCATTCGTTGGAGTTGCGGTAAATGATTAAGTATTTAAAAAAAAAACTCTTGAGAACAATTTTAGTGTTTTTTTTAGTTTGTTATTAAAATATCTAGAAAACTTCCAAATCTGAATTTAACATGAATATTTATACAATTTTTTTTAATAGATAGAGCCTGTTCTTCTTGTTTATTCTTAATTATTTTCAGTTCACACTGTACCTAACCTCGACAATAATTTCAAAGACACTGTCCTCGAACTCGAAGTTTACCAGAACACACGATCTCTCACAGCCCAGTCATGCCATAATATATACCATACTTGGTATATACTATTTATATAAAATAAGAGAAGGAAGACTAAAAAACAAGCTCTACGAAAGTGAGCACTGTATATTTAGAAAAACAGAGACGTGTCTAGATTTTTCAGAAGGGTTCTCCTAGAAAATGATTTAAAAAAAACATTCCACATTTTATTAAACTTCATTTTGGTCTTTTAATAATTTACATTTCTCTTCAGATGATTTTGTTGTGATTTAGTCTTGTATCATTGTCGATAATAATGTTAAATTCCTACATTTTCTTAAAGTTTTATATAAGGTAAGTCAAATTTATAATTATCACATAAACAAACAGAAATAGTCTAAAGTACCTGTTCGAAAGGACGTCCTCTAACCTTAACAGACACATTCGAATTTAGCTATTCTTAATAAAGTTTACCTTTATGAAAAAATCATATGTAGGTCTGACATACATCAGCGTACTAGTTTATTTAAAAAGTCTTTCTCCTACCATTTGCCTAAAATATTTAATGACTTCTAATCGTAATTTAATCAAGCAAAATTCAAAGTATAGAGCGCATGAAAATTGACTAAACTAACAGCATCAAACTATTTTATAATTATAGTTATGTCTCTAAGGTATCTAAAAAAATCTGACGTAGCGCGATTTATGCCTTTGTGGACCTACTCATGTCTGGATAACCAATATTTAGATCGATATGCACGACGAGTTATGCCCTTAGTGCTTTTTGAAAATACTATTTAGGAGTAAGATAGAGTTATACCCTTTTGCTAGGGCATAGAGTTGGACCTGCCGGTGCTAAAAAACAAATAAAAACATAAACAATTTATACAAAACTTCTTGCATGTATAGTTTAACGTTGCATTGTTTATATTTTTTAGGGGTAAATAGAATTGTTTTATTATTATTTTTTCTGAGTGTTGTAGTTTTACCTATGTTTTCAAATGTAAATTGATAAAATATTAAATTACCTACTTAATATCATTGTTATTTTTCCTTCTGAAAATATTCATCATTACCTAAATATGCTTCATTATTTTTTATGAATAATTCAAAGTTCCTCTGACCCCCCCTATAGATACAACCTTGTGTGTATGTGCGTACTTAGTTTCTATTCGTTGAACTTGACTCGAAGCGCTCGTTGTTTCGTTTCATCGCTTTAGCCTTGAATTAGAAGTGCGGCCAAAGACCCTTCGATGTTTTCTTCTATAGCTATGCTATGGCTGCTGGGAAACGACGATGAAAAAAAAGAAGAAAAAAACGCGCATTATGAGAAGAAGCGATTATTATAGGCTTGGAACTATTATATACAAACGCTTGGGAACAAGACCCGCCAACTGATTATTTCGTTTTTCCAATAAAACATTTTTATATTGAACATTTATCATCTTTGTAACAGACAAGCCAAGGTTGCCAAAACTACGCTTCTGCAAATAATTAACGCATGTTTTATAGCTGAAACCAGAATGTCAGAATATTTGAATATTCCTTGCTGTATCAACGCACTGTATATCAGACCCTATGAGCATATCAAAAAATGAAAAGATCCATTGCATTTAATCTAAAGTGTTGAGGGTTCTGGAACCAACCCTATGTTGTGCCAGTTTACCAGGACTACCGAGATAAGCACATAGCCTTTTTAAACTGCATCGTATCTTCTAAATGGACTGTATATTTGCTGTAGTATTTTTATCTTCCCAACTCC
Source organism: Crepidodera aurea (assembly GCA_949320105.2). Lineage (NCBI taxonomy): Eukaryota > Metazoa > Arthropoda > Insecta > Coleoptera > Chrysomelidae > Crepidodera > Crepidodera aurea. The sequence goes on from OX439477.1 coordinate 27,195,467, forward strand.
ATTGACAAAAACAACGAACACTTTTTATTTAACGGTTTATTTAAATGTTAAATAAATAAATACATCACAAACAACTTAACAATACATTACTTTAATAAGTAATCAACGACAAATTATTAGTTAACATATGTGTTTAACAAACACTAACACATATTAGTAAAGAATTAAAAATGATCACATCATTCAGAAAATATTTTTAGGTGTTGTATGTAAGAGTGATAAATAAGCACTAATTTTTGCTGCACTAAGGAGCACTGAATTTAGGTTTAAAAAATAATAAAGTGGACCGCCTGATTCGTAGCTAAGTACCACAGTGAAAACGAAATTTGCTGCACTAAGGAGCGAGGTGTTGTATGTGTGAGTATTGACAAGGCACTCATTTAAAAGTTTGTGAAGTCTGTATCTTTTCAAAGTTTCTTCCCCCCGTCCGTTTGTTCTAGAAAGAATATTCGTTATCTAGTGGGCGAATCGATTTGTTAGATATGTAAGTTTTTTATGTCTGTCTCTTTCTCTCCCGCTTGAGAAGACAAGGATTAATTTAATTACGTCGTTATGAGTTTTGGGTGGACGTGACGAATAAGGCGTAAGCCTAGAAAAATTCGTTAGAATCTGCGCTGCAGATATTTGGATACGTGACGATCGTAGCGTAATGAAAAAAAATATTCGTTGAGACTTCCTGTCTCAGCGCTGTTGTCAGGTTGAACGGGTTTGTGTTTCCTTTGGTTTGAAAATTAAACAGATGCGATGTTGTTGATTTGAGTTTATATGTTTAATTTGTTTTGAAAATTAAACACTAAAGGTTAAATAAAACTCAAAATCACTACACAAATTCTCCGAAAAATCAGTTAAATCATTGAGATGCAATGGATCAGTTCATTGATATGACCATTAGTGGCGTCTGTGAGTCGGAAGGACATGGACCAAAATTTACCCGGATCGAGAGTACCTCTTTCCCCCCTTTTCAAGGATGCTGAATACGGTGACGATATCAGAATTTCTCTTTTCGTTTTTCCCTGTAAAAAAAACGTCTTGCACCCCGTTTTCGAGGATGCTGAGCACGGTGGTAATGTTGAAGATTATTTCCGACCCTCACCAACCCAGCCACAGGCCAAAACAGGGGTGTTTTTCATTTTATCAGCGGCAAAACGTCTGTTTTCGAGGATGCTGAACACGATGGTGGTGTTCAATATCACTTTCGACCCCCACCAACTCCTTCACAGGGCAAAATTCAGCCCCGAAACGGATGAATTTTTTTTATATCAGCGGCAAAACCGGTGTCCTTTTCAGGAATGAGGTTTGACCGTTGTTACAGTTGTAGCAGGAATTATACGTAGTGACATATTTGATGCATCATCATGTTTTCCTAATGCACTTCATGTTCAACAGCATTCAGATACCTTTCGGCATTGAGTGAGATAGTCATCAAATCACCACCTTTATATACTTTTCCAAAACAAATTAAGGATTTTGGGATTATTTTGGGTTTAGACAAACGGCTATGTTGTTGTTGTAAAGTGAATCTTCCTGTCTTCTGTATGGATTAAGATTTTTTCTTAATTTCCTTTTGAAATATATCTTGGTGACTATTAGTAATTTTAGTATTTCCTTATTTTTTATGTATTCCTAAAGTTTTGCTTGCGTGATTTCATATTATTTAATATAAACTTTGAAGTCCAGATATTTCAAAACCATGAGCTTAGAATATTATTTTCTTACTGTATACATATCATTTCATTTTATTTTTTTATAATATCACTGAACTATAATGATGTAAAGAAGCCAATACTCATTACTTCGTCGACATAAGGTAGATGGGAAATCACAATAGTTAAAAATAATAAAAAACTAACAATTGCAAGAAGGAATGTGGTAATAGGTGCTTTAAGGTATGCAGGTACGTCGTGAGTCGTTATAAAAGTTTGTTTAGTTGTCTTTGTCATTAAGATCTGGTCTTGTGTCTATCATCAAACCTCTAAGCTTCTTCAGCTACCATTAAATTGCCAAAATTTCGGTGAATATCATTATGGAAGTATCACAGAGCGTTGACTTAGTTTTGAATCCTTTTTAGCTTAGTTTTGTATAATCTGATAACATACAATTCGCCATTCAAGAATTTTTTTCCCATATATTGTCTGTATTTTAGTTCAAATTATTTTGTTTCCATTCTCTATTTGTTATATCCAAGCACCTTTTACCAAAAATGAAAAACGTTAGCTCACGATAGCAAAATTTATATATATTTTTACTTCACCAACAAAATTTTAAAGAATCCACCATCTCTCAGTGTCAAAGGCACCATAGTACCACAGAAGACAAAGTTTCTTGGAATATTTGGATACACAATTGTGTTGTTAAGAACATTTCAAAAATTCAGCTGATAACCCAGCCCAGCCCAACATATGAATGAAGAGGAAGAAGGATCAAACAATTCGAACTTATATAGTGCAATGTTTCGTATTAAAGATATATGAATGAATGATTGTGCTTAGGATTTATGAAACAACTTTAGCAGTCAAGAATTTAGTTACAAGATTTATTGGCATTGCATTCAATATGCAATATTAAAAAAAATGTCAGTCTAAGCTAATATAATAATATAAACATAAATTATCCATTATCTCTTTTAAACAGTATATTTTACCGGCACATTTTATATATACATTTCTGCAATGATCAAATATTTTATTTAAATTAATATTAATTAGTGAAACTTGATGTTTAATTATAGAACAGTTTCCAATATTCATATCATGAGTTATTTTTCTAAAAAACATAATTTAATATTTGAAACAAATTTAAAATATTTTTAAGGTCTAAACTTATTTTTTTTCTCTATATCATTTTTATTCAAACGTAAAACAAATAATGCGATTTTCCTGTCACAAGATAAATTCCTGCCAACATAAACTTTCTGAGATTAAAATTTTCAATGGGAAAGATGAGAGACACCCAAACGCTACACCGACAATAATTGTATAAATTATTAAAACACGGCTGTAATACATCTTATGACCCATTTTAATATTGAATTAAATACAAAATTAAATTAAATGGACGCCTAGTATCCGGCAAAATGATAGATGGTGCCAGAGGGTGAGATACAAATAAAGTGGATTTCGCTTGATTTACTTGCTCGCGGTTTTTGTTTTGCAAAGAAAATTGGATGAAATGTTCGGGTTAATCTCTCGTATACGCACCGGGTATATCCGTGTTCAGGAAATTGTATCAGAAATATGAGAATTCATAAGGTCGCGAAATTTAATAAGCAAAGATTGTTTATTTATAAAACTTTTAGTAGGTAGTCTTAGGATGTTATTATGAAACATCTTGCAAAAGTATTAAATTTTTGACGAATACAACAATTCGTTAGAAAATATTGATTTTGGGGGGCAGGAAAACAATTTTAAATCTACTGCACTCTTTTTGTATCAAGGGCGGCTCCAGCCCAGAGATTTGGGGGGGGGGGGGGGGGGGCAACGTCGTATTGTATGTATTTAAAAATTGTTACAGTCTGTATAAAAAATAAGAAATTTTTAACACGATATGATTTGTTGTCAATCATTTTCCAAAAATTCGTAGAATTTGGTCAGAAACCCTCAATAAAACCCTGAGATTAAAATTATTTGGTGCCCTATTATCAAAACAATATATAAAAGTTTAATATTTTGGGTTTTTTGGAATGTAAATGGATCTAGAATGTACAAAAAAATTCAAAAAAATTAAAATTTGGTTTACGCAGAATCAATTTTGTATAAGAAACGATTGGCAATATCAAAATTACCGAAAAAAAAATGTTTCTGCCATATTTGAGGTAGAAAGTGAGTTTTTTTAGGATATAAATGGACCTAGAATGTACAAAAAAATTCAAAAAAGTTTTACACAGAATGAATTTTCTATAAGAAATGATTGGCAATGTTAAAATTACCGCAAAAAAATGTTTGGGCAATTTTTTAGGGAAAAAGTGAGTTTTTTGGGATACAAATGGACCTAGAATGTACAAAAAAATTAAAATTTGATTTACGCAGAATGAATTTTGTATAAGAAACGATTGGCAATATCAAAATTACCGAAAAAAAAATGTTTCTGCCACATTTGAGGTAAAAAGTGAGTTTTTTTAGGATATCAATGGACTTAAAATCTACAAAAAAATTAAAATTTGTTTTACACAGAATGAATTTTCTATAAGAAACGATTGGCAATATTAAAATTACCGAAATAAAATGTTTGGCCAATTTTTTAGGGAAAAAGTGAGTTTTTTTGAATATAAATGGACCTAGAATGTACAAAAAAATTCAAAAAAATTAAAATTTGGTTTACGCAGAATGAATTTTGTATAAGAAACGATTACCCAAAAAATGTTTGGGCCATTTTTTAGGATATAAATGGACCTAGAATCTATAAAAAATTTCAAAAATATTAAAATTAAAATATCCTCTCATTGCCGGACTTTGGGGGGAGGGGGGCGATTGCCCCTACTGCCCCTCAGCGAATCGACGGTGTTTTGTATGCAATAAAATTACAATTATTTAATTGATGAATGAAAAAAAGAAAGAAACATAACTATTACTATTACTCGTACAAGTCAATCTCTGAAAGGGATACGAAGGAAGAGAGTGACATTTTGACTAGAATCAGTCAAATAAAAGCTTTACAACACACAATGCAAATTGTGTATGCAACCCCAATACACCGGGAATTTTTTGCTTTTAGTAATTGTCTATACTCTCTTCTAATCATAGATGGTAGCACATCTAAAAATTTTATCTTATAGCGGATATAGCTATTGACTTGTACGAGTTTGGAATTTTATTTATTGGATTCGAAAAGCCTAACTGACGAAGCCGAAAGGCAGAAACCGGTCTTAGGATATCGAATCTGATAAATTAAATTCCTTACTCGTTTTCTAACTTTGTATTATTCTCTGAAAGGGATACGAAAGAGGAGAGTGACATTTTGACTAGAATCAGTCAAATAAAAGCTTTACAACACACAATGCAAATTGTGTATGCAACCCCAATACACCGGGAATTTTTTGCTTTTAGTAATTGTCTATACTCTCTTCTAATCATAGATGGTAGCACATCTAAAAATTTTATCTTATAGCGGATATAGCTATTGACTTGTACGAGTTTGGAATTTTATTTATTGGATTCGAAAAGCCTAACTGACGAAGCCGAAAGGCAGAAACCGGTCTTAGGATGTCGAATCTGATAAATTAAATTCCTTACTCGTTTTCTAATAACGTTTACGTTTATAGTTTAAATTATAAAGGTTAACTTTAAAAGTAAATCAGTAATATGATCCGAAATCAGTTCTTTATTGAATAGATTTGTTGGTGTAGAGTTTTCATACTAAATGCTAAAGTGAGTTTGTTATATTTTGTATTGACTGAAAACTTAGAAGGGTTTTTCACCGCTTTTTAAATATTTTAAATACAGACAACAATGAAACTAGCCTACATTAAAAATTTTGAATAACTTACCGTAAATCATGGGCGGATCCAGCCGATTGTCAAGAGGGGGGCTGTCTTCCACATCAGTTGGAGTTGAGGCTCGGTAGGCTATGGAATATATTAAAAAACGTAACCTAAAGGGGGGGGGGGGTGCTGCAGCCCCCATAGCCCTGGATCCGCCTATGCCGTAAATAGATACTGGCAAAATAAAAAAATTAATTTGTATATTTTGCTATTACCCTTCGAATGTTTTTGTTGATCCACAGAACACTTGTTATCAATAAATTACATATGCTTTCGCCAAAAAGTTGTAATTACTATTAGATTGATTTTGAAATAGAATACTTTCTACCCCTGCCCTACTTGTGACGTGTAATAAAAGTGTTCAGTAAACAGTCATAAACCCAAATCTAATGCCAAGCATGCAATTTTCACGTTTTATGCGACCGCTTATTTAATTGACCCCCCGGTTGTTAGTAAACATTGATTCAGGCAAACCAAACTAAATGGAGCATGCTGCAGCTGCAATCCAGACCCGGCTGCATTCTTGAATCGCTTATTTGCTGGTTTTATTTTATAAATTAGAAAAACAAGTACAGGTTATGGTGAAAAATTATTATATTAACTATATATATATTATGGTGATATAAAAAAGAGGAAAGGGGGATTGCTAGGGGAACAAAGGAGTTTGAAAGATTTGGGGGATTGTCAAAAGAAAAATTACAGTAGGGGGGGGACAATTGCAGGAATTAAATATAAAACAAAATAAATACGAGCAGAAAAGGTGGAGTAGAGACCAGCAGGAGATTGGTTAAGAACAATTAGAAAAGGTCGAACAAGTTAGAGCATAAGAGGTTGACCTAGACACTAGCATAAGATGTTGAGTAGAACGAGTAGAAGAGATAAATAAGAAAGAGTATAGGAGGTGGAGTAGATATTAGCAGAAGAAGTTGAGACATAGGCAGCAGTTGTTTTTTTTATTGTATATGAATATTGAAAGGTGGGGTTGAGAAGATATAGATTAAGTAAGTAAATCTCAATATTCCAATTTCAGTAATATTAACTGTTGGTTTATTTTAATTGTTTGATAGAATATATAATTTTTTGTTTAATAAAATATTTGTGTTTAATTATATTTTGGTCATTTCACAGTGTTTGCATTTGCACGGACTCAAGTAAAATAATATGTCGCAGTAAGCGGGGTAAAAAAAATAAAAATAAATATATCGATACAATAAAGAGAGTTACTGAGCTAATTTCACAGCACTTCACTAACGCTGATTTTTTTTTAAATGAACTATTATTTAATGTGAGTAATGTAAATAATAATTTACAATTTGAGAGTGTAAATATCATTACTATTGGGAGTGTGAGGACTATCTGGTGGTATTATCAGCTAGTCTAGAACAGAAAGTAGATGTTTTTCGTCAGAAAGATCATTTGTTTGTTAACGGTGCATTTTCTCAAAACTAGCTGGAAAATTCTAAGAGTTTTAGGAATAAGTTATGGATGTTTGGAAATATTTTATGAATTATAGAAAGATAATTATTTGTATTTTCCTGTTTAAATGAATCTTTTAAGAATTATGAATCTAGGAAATTATTTAAATTGACATACAGAGTGAAAAAAGTGTGAAAATGCTTAATTTTCTCGAAAACAGATTCTCATAAATGTACAAAATTTGACTAAAGACATGTCGTTTCCTGTTTTGTTATTCAGGCTATTGCCAGATTGACCGTTTTCGATAATTTGGTCACTTTGAATTTTTTAAATGCAATGTCCTGTATATAATTTTAACTTTTGCTTCAACAAAATTTCCAAAGTCCGTTTCTGTCTTGTTGAACGTGCAAAATTGCACAACTACGAGAAAATCGACTTCATGCTTGTTTGACTTGAAAAAGCGATAATTTTCCAATAAGTAAAACTAAGTAATATTGTTTGTTCGTTCTGCGAATTGTAATAATAATGTTATTGGCGGATTTCTAAAAGTGTCTTTTAAGCATTTTTCGAGCAAACAGTTTAATTAGTAACTTTTGCAAATAGAATTACTATTGTCTTGGGATTAATGTATTGTTGTATAATTAATACTAGTTTACAAGAATTAATACAAATTAGCTTAAATACAAACATTGAATATTAAACAGTCCCATTTTCGGTGAATTAGAGGTTAGGGATAACAACCGCACTATAATGTGGGATAAACATATCAATTATTTGGAAGCACAAACTATTTAATATCATAAATTCGAAACAAAATCAATACTGAAAAACCATTCAAAAAGAACCACATGACGCATTTAAAATTTTAAAACTGATAGAAATTTTGATCTTTTCTAAAATATTACAGTTCAGTCTAAAACATGACATTTTTTAAACTATCTTTGGCCAGTAAAATTTGAAAAAGCTTCATTATTATCCATATTAAATTTGAAAAAGTTATTTAATCCTGGGAATTCCATTTTCTATGTGGTTTTTTTATCTTAAGTGTTGCATATTTGATCTCTTTGTTTAGTTGTAGTTTCTATTCCATTTTACCAAGAAAATCTTCGAAAATTCACGAAAATCATTCATGTTTTACATATATATATTGAGAAAAATAAATTAGTTCTGCTATATTTGCTTCTCGCTCCTGCATTTATAAAATATTAAAGAAAACGCCATATTTTTGCTTAAAGTAGAAGAAAAGGGAAAAAGAACTACTCCATCATCAGACTTACGGCCTCTAAGGTTATTTTTATTAGTTTTTTAAGTTATTAACACAGCACGGGAGTCGCACGAGCTCTCGTTGTACTATAGACCGGATATGTAATTCAAGGAATTCACAAAATTCGTGTTTTTGAAATGAAGTCTTTTCTAACGTGTATTCGATTAAAGAATTTCTCGATACGCGAAAGTGCAGCTGCTTTCATATAAATAATAAATTTATACTTTTCTAAAGATTATATGAGAACTCGCGCTGAAATAAGTTTTATGAGTCGTATATATGCTTATATAAAATTTAAATATTGTAGACTAAAAACTGGGTTATTGGCGAACCCTGTTTAACATTCTGTTAAAATCTTCTCGTGCTTATCCTTGAATTGAATATACAACTAGCAATATATTGTAATGTTTTACTGACATTAAGAAATTTAAACTGTCTTCCGACTCTTAAACTCTTAGGGCTTGGACACAATAATTTTTTTTTATTTATTCCCACTAAACGTTTATTAACCCGTTCATTGCCAGCAACGCGGCTAGCGCGTTGTGTTAGGTTTCACCCATGTGCCAACAATTCATTTTATGTATTCATCTGGCAACAATAACAAAGACTCTTTGTTTGAAGGCACACAGTAGACAGATTTCAATAAAGTAAAAACGATTTTTTATTTTTAATTTTTTCATTAACGATCCGCTCGAAATGCATATAATTATTTAACAAATCAAAGCGCAAGAGGCAATCCATATTTTCCTTCGTTAATCGAAAATCCAACCGCAACGTTGTACGTCAACATGTTGAATTATTTAATAAAATATCCTGAGGTGAGTTACCGTTTTCCATTGTAACAACATTCCCATGCCGAAAAAAGCTCTTTTGTTGTATATACACTACCAAATAATATCATTAATGTATTTTCTGTGTACATTTGATAAAAATAAAGAAAAATAATCGCACCGGACGGGAAATGTTATAGAGTTTTGTTTAAATTTTATGAAATTAATGATTTATGCTAAAAATACCCGGTAGTTACAAATAAGCTTCATCTCAAAAAATAAAATTACTAAAATGAATCCAGAATTCGTGTCTTCTGTTATTTCTTTAAGGCATTTATAAACCTTTTTGTTTTTTAATTTAAAACCAGTCGTTGATTTTGCAAAAAACATATATTTATATATACTTTCACTTTTTTCACTTTCTTGCCCTGAGTTTTATCTTCTGTAAAGTCACTAGATGAGTGTAGGAATGTTAGCGATGCCAGGAAAATCTCTGTAAGAATCCAATTCATACAGACCAATAAGTCTGCCATAGTTTTCGAAAGGATTCTGCTCAATAGAATTAATGAAATAATACCTAAAGATGAATTGATACCTATACACCTATTTGGTTTCAGAGAACAACATTTGACAGTCCAACAATGCCATAGGATTGTAAACTATGTCAAAGAAGCTTTAGACCAAAAAAAATTTTGTGCCTCTATAGTTTTTAGACATTCAACAGGCATTTGACAAAGTATGGCACCAAGGACTGCTATATAAATCCTATCTAAGCAACAGAACAAGTCAAAATTCGAATGTGTTTACCCAATTAACAACCCATAGAGTCAGGTGTTCCTCAAGGAAGCGTCCTTGGCCTTTTCCTATTCCTCTACCTATTATATTAGAAATATATATATATATATATATATATATATATATATATATATATAATTGGGTAAACACATTCGAATTTTTTATATATATATATATATATATATATATATATATATATATATATATATATATATATATATAGTAGTAGTAGTAACATAACCAAACTATAAAACACCTATCAGACTAAAATTTGTATACCCAATTTTTATTAAGCATTAAAATATTTATTTTTGGGTATAAAAGGAATTGTAACTTACAAAGATTTGCAATTTTACGCAAATTGTACTTTAGTGATACAGTAGGAGAGTAAAAATCAAAATGTTTTCAAGGCGCTTGTATTCTTGACTTTGTAAACAAACATTTTAAATTCCGTTGTTCTGGGATTATATCCTAGTCTATATCCTTCGCGTGCATAAAACTGGCAAAATGTAAATACACCGTTTGTAGATGCCTTTTCGAGCGATAAAAATTAATAATGCAGAAACAGAGTAGGGCATTATATAAATTTTTGAAACGGTTTGGAGTGGGTACGGAAATTAATGGATTTCTGCAATTCCTGGTCCAGTTTTTCCTTTCATTCTTTACGGAAAATATCACTTGCAGTCTGCAGGTTTTCAAGCTTAGACTAACAGAAAAAAAAACGTTATGTAGGCCTCTTTGAGGTGTTGTTATACATTATACCTTGTTTGCAGAGAGGTGTGGCTAAGTAGTAGTCTTGGACTCACAATCTTAGGTCGAAAATCATATTCTTATGAAAAACTGTCGTACGTAATGACGAGTAAATATCTTGGACTCTCTAGCAGTATCCGCTAATGGGAAAAATACTGATGCAATAATAAAAAATGAGCCAAACAGGAAAGAGAATCAATTAAAAATTATTTCTAAAACACCGTTAGGGTACAGCAAATTAAATGTTCTTGTTTTGTTACACGCGAGTAAAGTTTATTTACCATGGTAGTAATTCCTTCTCTGTTTGTGAGTATTCGTTGTGGTCAAAATGCATGAAAAATTTAAAAAAGTATGTTTAACAAAATCGAATAAACTTTTCCATTCTCATTTTTGTTACTTTCCGAAAAATCAGTCTGTCTTTCAATGACACTTTTTATTTATTTTTAGACGTATCCGCACTTAAAAAATATTTTCGACAACAGCTTGAGTATGATCTGTCAGGAAAGTAAAATCCTTGACAAACACTTTCGCTTTTTCTCAATATGAAAGCGGGCGAAAACTACAAATCTCCACGACACATACGCTAAATTCCAAAGGGTGTTTGTTTGACGGAAATGTATACATGGTAGCTCACTGTAGGAAGTGAACGTATCAGGTGGATTTTATTTATTTATATTTTTATTAGATCAGAAATTAAGCTTTACTTGCTTTAATTGAAAACAAAATATTGTCGGATATTAAAAGTATTAGAAGCTTAAAGATGAATGAACAAAAAGCATACACGAGAAAAATACAAGAATCCATAAATGCGCAAAATAATAAAATTGACAATTTAAATAGCACTATGAACAGGAAAATAGAAGTACAGGAACAGAGTTTACAAGAAAAAATGGAAACACAAGAAGAAAGAATCATAAATTTGCAAGCAAATATTCAAGAAGAAGTACAAAGAAATACAGAAATAAATATAAGAAAAAGTAAAGAAGAAATTGAAAAAGAAAGAAAACAAGGGATAGAGAATATTAAAAGAAAATTGATTATTAAAGGAAAAGAAATTAAAAATTTAGAAGATCATATTAAAGAAGGTTGTAAAATACAGGATGAAATAATAACATCAGAAACAAATGTGACAAAATGGAAAATACAAGAAATAGAAAAGAAAATGTATCAAGAAAAAGAAGAATACAGAAAACCACAAAGTGGTATTAATGATATTCTACAGCTTTTTCTTATTTTTAAATATTGTAATAATAATGATATTCTACAGCTTTTTTCTTATTTTTAAATCTTTATTTTCATTAATCTGACATTTTTTAAAACTATATCCATCTAATCTCCATAAACAAACATCCCATAACAACCTTGTCAATTTTAAAGCCCCTTTTACATTTTTTTTTTACAAAACCTCCCTAGTTTCCTTGAAATTGATTTCGTCCACTGTTTGAATTCTAACATTACTTTCTCTCTCTCTCTAACATTACTATTAAAGCTACTTTACCTGTTACAACTACTTAAAGGAAATGCACCTAAAACCTCCAGTGTAAAAGAACGTGCCGACAAATTATCATCCATAAAACTTGATATATCATATCTCATTTATGCTGCTTTTACCTTACTTTTGTTAGTTTTTTTATGACTTACCTTTTACTTCAATTGTCTCTAAGCTTTTACTTACGGAAAAATCTTGTTTTAAATGTATTTAAAATTAGAAAGAAGTTCTTCCTCTGTAATATATTTAATTCTAATAGTCTTTTATCGGGACACCCTGTATGAAGTAGTAAATATCCCGCGTTAGATCCCGATGCGCTAGTCGAAATATCATTTAATCCTGATAATGCCTTATTTAATATGGCAGGTGATATAAACAGTATTGTTCCTTATTTGTCACCATGTGTCTCAGTCTTCGTTTTGAAAAACGAATGAAACCATAGAGGAAGCAGAGACGTTTCCTAAGGGTTGTTTATTTCATTTCAATAAAAGACGGGCTAGTTAACATACAACCATGCGGATGTCTGATGACTGTATACTTTACAAAAATATCTATTTATTATTGAAAAGGACAAGGTATTAAAAATTTGCCGAATTTCAGGGAATAATAATTAAAAAATAAATTACATAAAAGTACAAGAAAATCGTATTCAACTTCTATAGGGGTGATACAGGATGTTAAGGTATTTAATGGAGATAGGCATGTGATGCTTTATTAATGTTTTATTGCATCCTCCAAAAAATATGTTGACTATTCTATTGGTAAATGTAGAAAGGATTTTTTTGTGATTATGATAATTTAATTATCTAAAGTATTTTAAATTAAAACTACTATCGTTTTTTTAATGATTCAACAATAATGAGAACTTGCATTAGTATGTTGTTATCTATTAAACACTAATATCATAAATACATTTGTTAAAAAAAACATTATATTGGATATAACAGAGAGGTACGATCAAAATGTTTAATAACATCGTAAAATAATAAGTTTTATAATCTGTTTTATTTATAAAGGCAATTAATTTTTAGTTCCGCATATTGAGGATGTAGCTGTAACCTCCAGGAGTATAAATGAATTTCATTTAAGTTTATATTGTAATAATGTAAAAGTTGTAATGTGTAATTTGGTGTTGGAATTTAGTTATTTAAAAAAAATATGTAAAGCGGACTTTAAAAAAAGTGACAGATTTTTTTTGGGCATGTTAAAATGTAAACGGAGAAATAAAGAATATTAAAAAAAGTAAAAACCTGATAATTACTTAATCATATCAATATATTTTAATTTTTATCTACTTCGTTTCCAATATATTTGATAATCAATTACATTTGCCATACTCCGTATATTATTTGATGTTTGTTTTTTTTAATTGATGTTTATTTTTCTTCGATAAATTTCGTCCTTGATGTCTCTCCCAATATTTTCTCATCTTCTAAATCAATATTTTAAGCCTTTAATACGAAAATAAACACCAAAATAATTACCTCTACGAATGTTGACCTAAATTAGAGGAACAATATTTGAATAATCTCGGCGAACGTAAAAAATTGAAATAAAGTTACAGCGATTGAGTGCAGGACCGTATTTTAAAAATTTTTATTAAACAGCACAGTAATTTTACGCAATTGAAACTTTAAATTAAAGAATATACATTTTATACTTTATCTGTTAGATAAACCCAAGAAATTGCAGTCGCGAAAAATAAGAGCTGTTACATTTGATATATAGAGTCTGCTCTGGGTATCCATAAACGTAGGTAATAAAGTAGTGCTTTGCAAATCTCAAGTTTAATGAAATTATGCATGTAGATTTAAGATGCTCGTGAACCGAACTGCGTTGATTTTACTCATTCATCTGAGGCGAAGATCCTTCCATTTACATCCTGTCACAGGATAACGGAAGAGTGGAAAGTTTTTGGTATGAATGGTAGCGTACAAACCAGGTATATGCTTTAAAATCGAACATGAATGCCAGAAATATTGATTGTTTTAATCATTTCTTACAAAAAAATTGTTTGACAGTCATAACAATTGAAAATGATTTAATTTCTAAAGAACCACTAATTGATAAAATCAGTATTAATTTAGGCGAAGATACAGACAGCGAATTTATTTGAAAAAATGTATATTATATAAAGCCTCTTATTATTTCAGTTCCCAGTATTAAAGAAACTTAGCTTTCTACAATAAATTGTTGTTATAATTGTTGGTTTGTCAGATAATAATCACAATTTAATACTAATCCTTTTTGGGGTCACACTTATCTGTTAATCTTTAAACAGATTATCCCACCGATCATTTAAATCACGTTTAACATTTCATCTTGTATTAATATTTATTTATGTATACAATAAACATGTGTAAAATCGTCAAATGTAAATATAAATATATAAAATACAAAAAACATAGCACAATACAATCTAATGATAACGGAGTGTAGGTAAGTGAAAGCGCATGTTCTAGTGTGGGATAAATATTCTTCCACACATGGATGTAAGTTAAAATTTAAATCATTCATATATATGATAAATAACAGTGGCCCTAATCCGGGCCCTTGCGGAACACCGTATTCTATATTTATTTATATACAATGGTTATTTAATAAATATAAAATAAAATCATCATTGGTGCACGTCGCGATTTTTGCTATTTCTATACGTTTTCCAATTCCAAATAGATTTTATTTTCATCAAGCATTTGATTTTTTGTATAGAATTTCTATTGTCTCTGCCCTGAAACGTCGCTACCCTTCAGCAATACATAAACCTCATATAAAATGTAACAATAACCAACACGAAAATTGTATTACGGCTATGACGTACGTAACAACGTAACATTAAACGAACGAAAATTTAATCTCTAACAGCCGGTTTATAACGTTTTTATTGGTACAAACGCTGGAGGAAAGTAAATACGGGTCATATACGCCATAACATTCCCATTTTTCCATGATTTTCCACCAATTTCCATGATTTTTAATTACGCATACACATTATGTTTTGGTAAAATTGAGATACATTGCATTAATTTTGTTTTTTTTTTCTGTTACAGGTGAGTAAAGTTGATTTACATGATGGGAATTCTTCTATTTTAGTAAGTATTGATTGTTATTGTTCAAAATATATTGAAACTTGCTACTAACTATCAGCAAAACTGCTAAATGAAGCTTAGAAGTGAGTTTTTGACAACTTTCCCAGGTCCGGATTTTATTATACCTATAGAACTGAACTTAATGACTAGAGTAGGTACGTCTCTGCCTAGACAGCCTGCTGATAAATCAAGTGGTGGATGATTTAAGGAGTTTAGATTTATGACAGATTTTCCACGGAATATACGAGCTCATTTATGGAACTAATAGAACATTTCATCTGATTATAAAGATAAAATATTAATAACAAATCGAGTTCTAGGGTTCGTATAGCTGCTCTGAACATTTACAAAGTGAGAAAACATTCTAACTTACCCTTAATCCATGTTAATACTCATTCGATATTCATGGTGCCTGCGATTTGAGTCCTGTATTGGTTTAATATTTGTTCTATAAAAAAATACAAAAATTCGTTTATTTTGAAAGTGAAATTATATCTTTGCTTAAAATAGATTTAGCAAAGATTTCATCATATTTCATAAGAAACCGGCGTTTTGCTTTCCTTGAAGAAAAACAACTTTAATTGGTTAAAGAACAGAATTTAATTAAAAGAAAATGAGTCTCTGTGGCGTTTTACACCTAGCTCGAGGCCACAATTATATAACTTTTACGAGGAGCTTAGCTTAAAAAAAGCGGTTACAAGAAAAAAAACGATGGTTAAGGCAAGAAGATATAAATACCGGAAAACTCCAATTAGCAAGACGAATAGACGTTTTTTGGATAAGATTTATTTTAAAATGTTAACCGATGCGACGCGGGTTAGGTTTTTTTAATTGATGTAAACACTTAGAAATAAACTGGTTTTCGTGACAGGAGCTTCCTAAAATTACTTCTAAATGCAGGACGTTTAATGAGATTCAAATAATAAATAAATAAAAATCATTAATTTAAATTAAAAGAAATCGAAAATTACTATATAAACCAATATTTTGTAATTACAAAGTTTCCCCTTTTCCCATTTTTGTAGTTAATATTTTCTATCTAATACCACTTGATGGATTTGCGTGAATCCATAACTGAGAAATCGGAGCTAACTTTTGCTACATTGTAACGATACTTGAATTGAAAGATCAGCGTTATTTTCTTTCAAAATACAATCCATTAGTTTTATTAAAAAATTACCACATCATTCTCGTTTTGCAGGTATAAAAATAAATGTTGTCGTTTTAAAATATGCATGCAAGATTGCCAAATAGATAGATAGATAGATAGATAGATCTTTATTAACTACTTTTACTTTACAAAAGTTTGTAGCACGTCAAAAAAAGAAGAAAGTAAATAAACATACAAAAAGTTTTATACAGAGATATATACGTTACATTACAGACATGATATAAAAAAAAAAAACAAAGGAAGTAAAAATATCACAGCAGAGATACGGTGTTGTGATTGCCTCGACAATGCACAATGTAATCTTCAACAGAGTAAAAACAATATTTAAGGATGAACTTTTTTAAGTGTTTTTTAAATGCATTAATGCCCAAGTTTTTTAAATTTGACGGCAAAATATTAAAAAGCTCATAGTTCGGTGAGTTTGACTGCGAAGTATTTAAACGAAAGCGGCTGCTTCTGATATGGTGAGCACTGCGCGTGTTATAGCTGTGGATATCTGAATTTTTTGGCAACATTGACTGAATTCCATGAATTTCAATTAAAATATGAAATAAAAATAAAGATGGTAATGGCATGATTTTAAGTTTTATGAAAAACTGTTGACAATGATCTCTAAAACCCAGACCGGCGAGCGCCCTTATTGCCTTTTTTTGCATTCTAAATATGATTAACGCATGGGAGGAATTACCCCAAAGGGTGATGCCATAGCTAATGTGCGAATGAAAGAATGAAAAATATGTAGTTTTAAGAGTACTAGAATTCAACTGTCGTAAAATAAATAAGGAACTCGAAAGTTTTTTAACTAAATGATCAATATGTGCCTGCCAGCTTAATCTGTTGTCAAGAACTATTCCAAGTAGTTTTACACTTTTTGTTTCTTGGATAACTGAGAATTGGTTATTTGCTGATATTTGCATGATTTGAGTTTTATCATTATTTAATTTTAGTTTGTTTGTTGAAAACCATTCATTTGCCTTGTCGGTTACATAATCTAGAGAGGCGGCTAAATTGACGTCGTCTTTTTGTGAAATGACAAAAGTGGTATCGTCTGCAAACATAGCTGACTTCGAAGGTGACATGAAACAACTCAGATCATTAATATAAATGATGAAAAGAAGGGGGCCTAGAACCGATCCTTGAGGCACACCATGACTTATAGACTGAAAATCTGATGTTATACCATTTGCTGTAACACATTGTTTTCTGTTGGAAAGATAAGAACTTATAAGTTTCAACGGAATTCCTCTGACACCATAGTAACTTAATTTTTCTATGAGAATGTCATGTGAAACGCAGTCAAAGGCTTTCGAAAGATCGCACAGCATTATAGCTGTACGATTGCCATGTTCAAGAGAGTCTACTACGTCACTCACAACTTTTAGAACTGCCTGAGTTGTTGAGCGGGAATTTCTAAAGCCAAATTGGGAATTATTGAAGAAATTGTTTGAGTCAAAATAGTCATACAACTGTATTTTGACTAATTTTTCAATGACTTTACTAAATATTGAGATAATACTAATAGGTGGATAATTGTCGATTACAGAAGTATCGCCTTTTTTAAAAAGAGATAATTTAAAAATATCAGGATATATACCAGTATTAAACATGAGATTTATGAGTTCAGTAAAAGGTTTTACAGCAATAAAATTTGCTTCCTTCAAGATTCGACTATTAAGTTCATGAATATCAAGACAATTAGAGTTATTTAAAGCTTTAATGACTGAGGAGACATCAAGATAAGTAACTGGGTGCAAATAGAATGAACTGCACGGGGCTGGAAAAGTTTTAAAACTTAAGAGTTCGTCATTGGTAATGTTAGGTAGAGATTGAATAATATTTACCGCGATTTCGCAAAAAAAGTTATTTATTTCATGTGGTGACAATTCAGGAGTTATTACGGATTGCTTATTAGATTTATTTCTTTCATAGTTAATGACTTTCCAACAAGCCTTTGCTCTATTTTCAGATGACATTATAAAATTGTCGTATGCAGATTTTTTAGCGATTTTTAGCTCGTTATTATAGTCTTGCCTTAATACCCTATATGTTTTTTGGTCGTCTGGATGTTTTGTTACATCTGCTATTAACTTCACAGAAGAAAGTTGATTTCTTAAGTATTTCAAGTCATCCGTGAACCAAGATACTGGCGAATGTCTAATGATTTGATTAGCTTTTTTTGGAGGAAAACATTTTAAACTTAAATTATGGAAAGTATTGACAAGAAAAGTGGCCAAAAGGTCTACATCTGATAAACCTATGTTAAAAAGACTCCAGTCTACAATAGCTAAATGATGTTTAAATTTATCTATTCCTTTATTTGAAATAAAACGTCTCTTAACAGATTGAACTGAATTAATAGGGTTCATACTGTCTATGACAATGTATTGAGCCCGATGGTCAGAAAAACAAGGCTCGAAGACACCGACCAAAAATCTTTGTTCCGCTATATTGGTAATTATATTATCAATACAGTTGGACGAAGTAGCTGTAATCCTCGTATCCTCTAAAATTGTGATCACCATGCCGTACGATTTCAACAGACATTTTAAGTTATTCAAGATGCATGTTTCTATTTTAAAATTTAAATTGAAGTCGCCTAAAATTACCAGTTTTTCATGATTTTTTAATAAGTTGTTCAATACATGTTCAAAATTCAAAAGAAACACATCGATGTTGCCTTTACCAGATCTGTATACTGCTATAACCGCTGTTTTTATGGATGGTAAATAAATTGCTGAAAATTCTGCATTTTGTTCACTGTTGAAATCCTTCATATTGATTGAGATGTATTTCAAACTATCCTTGTTTTGTTTTATATAAATAGCGACGCCTCCGTGAATTTTATTATTACGGCAAAAAAAGTTGGCTAAAGTATATCCAGATATGTTTATATGCTGAAGACAGTTCTCGGTCTGCCAATGTTCTGAGAAACAAACAATATCAAAATGGTGATCAGAAAGGAAAGCATTTATTGTTTCCACCTTATTGGAGACGCATTGTACATTAATATGGAGCATACTTACCGCACTCCGCTGGTGACATTTTTTTAAAACACTAAGAACATTGTTTTTGTCAAAACTATTTAAATTGTTTGGGTTTAGATTTCCTCTTCGTTCGTCTGGTGTTGGTGAAAATTTCTTTTGAAGTCGAGAGACCTTAATTTTTCTTCTTCTTGTAACATAAATTATTATTATGTTGTTAACAGATTAGTTAGATGAGAAGTTAGCTTATTTTTATTTTATTTTAAATTCAGAACGCTGGAAACAATCATGTACGTCATTAATAAATAAGCTGAATAAAAGGGGTCCCAGATGTGACCTTTGAGGTACCTCGGATGGTACATTAATTTCGTAGGTCCGAAAACCGTTGACTTTAACAATTTGTGACCTATTACTAAGATAGATAGTTTTTGTGAGGTATCTGAAGACTGATCACATATATGGAAAGCATAGCATAATACAGATAATTAACTTAATAATAACCGATGTTAACGTATAAAATTTTATGCCTTCTTCGAAGAATTAAAACGTAAACTTATCAATTAGACTATTCTATTTCATTGAAAAATCAGTCCCTAACGAGTTAATTGTAGAGAAATTTAATTTAAAAATTACAGTAATTCACTCAGTGCATCGAGAAAGATTTTTAAATCTTGCTATTTAACGCTTATGACTGCTTCTCGTAATTACCCGGTCTATAGATGTGCAAAGTCAGTAAATGAAGAATAAAATATATCTACAGGCGTCTTAAAACTAACTTTTTGATGAAAAATTTTAACTTTCATTTTTCAGCGATGTATTTTCGCAACTGCACGATCTTCTAATAGATGATACGACCAATTCAATTATTCGTAAAAATACGAAAACGTGAAAATACCAAATAGATATTTCGAAATGTTAAAAAGAAAATATTTATTCAAAGTGAATTACCACAATATAAAATGTGGATGTAATGTTGAAAGGTCAGCAACACTTCCTTGAGAAACTCCTGCAGCCGTGTATTCATCTTCATATTTTATATAAGATTAGATCTGTTGTTGTTTCCAATACTAATATTGTGCCATCATGGCAGGTTAATCGTGCCAAACTTTATCGAAAATCCAATGTCTAAAAATACTGCCGAATAGTATCAATAGTAATACCCCTAGGGCCTTGATAATACCGAGATAATTTTGTCATAGAGAATGCTGAAAGCGTGTTGCTTGATAATGGCCCGAGGCCGAAGGCCGAGGGCTATTATCCTTAAGCAACACGCTTGAAGGATTCTCTATGACAAAATTTTGAGGATTTATCAAGGCCCGAGGGGTATTCGATAAGATAATTTTTTACTTTGTAGATTTAAACATTTTTAAACTAGTTGTCAGTTTGACGTTTAATTAATTTTTAATCAAAAACTTGACTTGCTGAAAACACCAAACTGAAAACACCACATGTAGGGTGTTATCGCTGTAATCCATAGCTGATTGGATGAAATTTGACACATGACTCTAAATTAAGTAATTTGATTGGTTACAATAGTTAGTAAAAAATTATCTCTTATATTCAATGTTTCTTGTTGACAATTCTGTGGCCTTGTTTGGGGGTTTTAGTCTGGTTCACAAATGCCATTTCCCTCGAAACCTGATCGCCACCACCGAAAATTATGATTTTGGGCTCATTCGATTCGGAATGGCATCTAGAACGTTCTATCAAAATTCCAAAAGAGGCTTAAAAAAAATGCAAAAGTTATAAACAATTAAGTAAAATAAAAAATAAGGGTTTAGTTTTTTTGAAATATTTCAAAAACTATTTGAGATAATCGAAATTTGAAAAAAGATCCTTAAAGAGCAGGAAATTTCCTAAAAAAAAGTCCTACCTCCCGGAACTGTACCAACAACCCTTATAATTTTAATTAAGCGGCGAAAATAACGGTAAAAACGCGTAGTTCGCCCCAATCTGACACGTGAACTAAAAAAATTATTTTAACTGATTAAATATTAATATTAAGGAATAAAAAAATTTGGGTACTAAGTAGACATATCAATAAACAATAATCCGTCAACAAAAAATTTTTATCACAATTTTTTTATTAGTTATGCTTTTGTTAATTAGTTAATTTTCACCATTTTAATGTTAACATAAAAACGCTAATTATTTCAAAACAAGAAATCTAGATTTTTTTTTATTTTTTTGAGCTAATCTTAAAAGAGTTTAGAAGAGATCCCCGTTGGAAAAATTCAAAAATTTTGATTTTTCGTTTTTTTATTAACAATCAAAGGCATTAAAAAATTATTTATGTAAATAAAGCCATTAGGAAAATTTTTTTTTCCAATCATTGTTAATATTTTGTTTTCTTATTGATAAATGCCATATAACAATATTTTTTTTTTATTTTTAACTAACATTATTTAAATAATTGTTATAAACAAATGCATTGTTTATAATATTTTTAATAACTTTTTCTTTGGAATTTCATCCTTGATGAAAATAATGATTTAAAAAAAAATCGTTCCTTAAAAAAATTTTTTTATTAACAAAAATCGCACTTGTTAATTAACAATTTTTTTTTGTTACTAAATATTAATATTAAGGAACCATTTTTTTTTAAATCATTATTTATTATGTTCTTTCGTATTATAAAAAAAATAATTTTTTCATTAACTTTTCATTTGTTTATTTAAAAAACAATTTGTTATAAACAAATGCAATTTTACGCAATATTTTTTTTTAAATACTAAAAAATATTACAAAAACAACCATATATATTTTTTTTATTGAAAAAAATTTTTTATTTAACTTTTAAAAATATTGTACTTTTGCATTTGTAGTTTTCTTTCTGTTTTTCTCATGCCTTTGATTGTTAATAAAAAAACGAAAAATCAAAATTCTTGAATTTTTCCAACGGGGATCTCTTCTAAACTCTTTTAAGATTAGCTCAAAAAAATCAAAAAAAATTCTAGATTTCTTGTTTTTAAATAATCAGCGTTTTTATGTTAACATTAAACTGGTGAAAATTAACTAATTAACAAAAGCATAACTAATAAAAAAATTGTGATAAAAATTTTTTGTTGACGGATTATTGTTTATTGATATGTCTACTTAGTACCCAAATTTTTTTATTCCTTAATATTAATATTTAATCAGTTAAAATAATTTTTTTAGTTCACGTGTCAGATTGGTGGGATGCACGCGGCAGCCGAACTACGCTTAATTAAAATTATAAGGGTTGTTGGTACAGTTTCGGGAGGTAGGACTTTTTTTTAGGAAATTTCCTGCTCTTTAAGGATCTTTTATCAAATTTCGATTATCTCAAATAGTTTTTGAAATATTTAAAAAAACTAAACCCTTATTTTTTATTTTACTTAATTGTTTATAACTTTTGCATTTTTTTTCAGCCCCTTTTGGAATTTTGATAGAACGTTCTAGATGCCATTCCGAATCGAATGAGCCCAAAATCATAATTTTCGGTGGTGGCGATCAGGTTTCGAGGGAAATGGCACTTGTGAACCAGACCATTTGGTATTAATTTCTTTTCATCTAAAGGATGATCAGAAGATTTTACTTTTCGGCTCTTTTGGTGGTTTTAAAATAATGTAATCTGAGCTTCTTTCCGCTGTAATAATGTACATTTCATAATGAAATTGAAGGTGTGTTAAAAATTTTTAATAAACTGTTTAACACTATAAATTTTAAATTAGATTTATCTCGAAAATGGTGGTAGTTATCAGTACCAAACATTTTCTGATAGTCAGGATCTAAAACAAAAAATTGATTATATCCGATTTAGAGGTGTACTAAAAAACAATTTGTTACAAACTATCAGCGAATCCGGTACTGTTTAATGTAACGCTTGGATGACTGAATTAAACTGAAATAACTTTAAGCTTAGATTTTAATTGTTACTAGTATGTGATGGTTAGCATCATAGTTATAAACATGAATCAAATGCGTGAAATTATGGCTCATTATGATGGGTCAACGTCTTTTACTCTTCTACTTTGTTATACTTCTCTCAAGGTTGATTTTAATTAAATTACGTATTAATATTTAATTTTAAGTTTTTTATCAGCCTAAATCTGTCGAATAGCGAGTGGTTGATCAATTTAAAACCAAAATGAGAGATTTATCAGAAGATACATTATATTCCCACAGTTTTTCTCCATAATGTTTTTCCACCTTCTATTTCTTTGATTGTTATTTTATTTCTGTATCCTCTGGACACGTTCATAAGAATTGTTTAAAGTCTGTGATCTTCCAAAAAGTCATGTACAGTTACAAAAAAAGTATATTAGAAGGTGAAATCTACAACAAAACTTCCTATTTAAGCCACAAATAGACTTTTGGAACTTAAAAATGAAAAAAACTTGCATATCGCAGTATATTTGAAAATATATTTTGTAACCTATATCGGTCTACTGATACTGACTAAAATGATGAACAATATTGCATTCCTACGGCTTTTTAGATAAAATAGGACTTTAAAATAAATGTATATATCCTTAATTTTGCATTTTTTTTCAAAAATCTTGTTTTCTTCTATATTGCAGCTAATTTTCGTTTTTATAAATCTCTCCGGACATTCTTACTTTTACTTTTATTTTCCCATATATATAACTGCTGGTTTCTTTTTGCAATCAGTTTCTTAAAATGTATATAACTGTGGCCCGAAGCTGAGTGTAAACGTCGCAGGGACTCAGTTTTCTTTTAATTAAATTTTTGTACCAATTAGAGTTGTATTTTTTTAACAAAAAAACCGCAGTGTTCTTTTGGAGACCGAATTTTCATTACTACTAGAGGATCGGAATCGACAGTCGAGATTTGAGGTTTGTTAAAGGAAAATCAGTGGCGTGTCAACTAATGTATGTGTCTTAACTCTTTTAAGGGTAGACTGGAAAGTTGATTCTGAAATAATAATAGATACTATTTAATCAAAATCCTGTCGACTAAATAAAAAGACATAAAAATTGTTTTTCAATGTTCTTTTAATGGTAATAACAAATAATGGAGGTAACTAAATGATTTTCTTATATTATAGACCCTTTTCTAGATTAATTATTACAAATCTTCCTAATATATTGAATCAAAATTGCCATAGAATGGACAGACCCCTTTTCATTGTGGATACGATACTGAACACTACGATTGAGATTTTAACTTTGTCGGAGAAACACGATACAAAGAATGTCTTTTCAGGACATAAATGCGGTTCGTTGGGAAAATGGCTGTCTTCAATTAAGTAATGGTATGTTAGAGCAATTTACAATGAACTGATAAAAAAACAATTGATAGTAGAATTCCTGCCATATGTAACTCAAACAGTGTTGCAAATTTTTTTTTAATGTCTTCTGATGTATTTTTTTACTTAAACCCGAACGAAAAGGCATAATGATAAACTTTGATTATTAAATATTAAAATTGAAAAAGGAAAAATGTTCCATTATAATGATGATAAACGGAATTGACCCATTCATTAAGTCATAGCGATTAAAAAGCTATTAATTGAACCTGAACATGTTATAAAAATATTTATTCAAATAGTTGATTGTAATCTTACGTTGGTCTCTTTCTTTCTATTATAACATAGCACATTTATATAAAAAACAAGAATTTTTAAAATTGAAAGTAAACTAACAATGTAAAAATTAAATCTAAAAAACATTTGCATTTTCTGTGCTACAGTTACTCAATTTTTTAATAGGCTAGACGCGTTGCTGGCAGTGAAAGGGTTAAAATAACCTGACACAACAATAACCAATCAAGCCAGGGCCAATCACTTTTGAAACAAAACAATTCTTAGCAATTAATGTTAAGCTTAATGTTAACGACTTCAAAAAAAAATTATCGAAATGATTTTGCTGTTAAACAACACCTTGTATATCAAAATTTTAAAGATTGGGTTGCATATGCGAAAAGATCGGAAAAATTTTAATGGGAATACAAAGTTTTTGAGACTGCACATTTCATTCTAATAGTAAATTTTTAAAAGCAAACTTTATGGAACTCGATTTTTGTTTAAACATATCATCAAGAGTTAGATATTTATTTAAAATTTTCGGGTGGGTCCATTATGATTGGGTGCACTTAAAAATCCATTGATATACTGTCTTCTTCGTCAACGTCAGCATCTCCAGTTCGTAAATTTTCATCTTCCTTGACGTTTTTTGAGTTTTTGTTTTTTTTACTCTCTTTTGTCTTATTGTCAATATTTTCGTTCTTTTTTCTTGTTTTTTGTTTTGTGGTTTTATAATAACGTTAAAACAAGATGTTTTCTTCAGGACTCCTACTGACTTGTCTGTTTTCGACTCCTTTTTTAAGAACATACACTTGATATTAGGAATCATATTCAATCTTTTAATCCAAAATCCGCCCTAGTTTACATTGTTGTAATGGGCCATTGTATAAACAAACCATATTATAGCACAGTTTACAAATTGATTAAATTGATACGGCGTTGCTATATTTGCTCTTAACCCAATTCTAAATTAAATAATAAATCCCAAATTTAGATAAGATCATCATCATCACTATCAATTTAACCGTGCGAATCTCGCCGTATTGTTTCGGACAACAAAGAGGAACGAACCTCCTATCTACCCTACAGATAAACACAAATACACAATAGGAGGGCGAAGTGAAACAGAGTGTCTTAAGTAGTAGGTATATAAAGTAAATTGGGAGGAAAACGAGACGTTTCTATCTTTACCCACACGGAGAGAGAACTAATCGTATTTATCTATAGCGAATCGATAAAGCGACCAGTTGATATCTAATAGTATGAGTAAACAGTTTGTTGAAGGTGAAAATCGGAAGTTTTTTAACCAAAACTATGTGTTAGTTATATTGTTCTAACGGCGTATCTATAGTTACATATTTTCATTGTAATATCCCTTACTACTCAATTAAAACAATGTACTGGTGTCATCGCCGGCTGCCGTCTAGGAGCAATCTATGCAACGGCTGGTAGTTACCTTGAGGTAAGTGTAAATAATAATAAATAATCAGACATCAACACAATTCGTGGTTTGGTGGTGTTTCGTTTTTATAAACATTTAAAAATATTTCCTTAAGTTCTACAGTTAGATGCTTTTTTTTCGGTTTCTAGGAGGGCTATTCTAAATAACTATTACAGATAATTAATACAAATATCTGTTATTTTGATAAAACTACATATCACCATAAGTAAGGCCTAATTAATAATTTATCAATTAAGAATTGGTTTATGCAAGTAATGATAAATTTAATGAACTGTTGGAACCGTTGGATCAGATTTTCACAAACATAGTTTACTCTTTTCTCTTTTAAACCATTTCTATTCTCTTCTTCCTATTCTTGTGAATAATTTCAACAAAATAGATAACATGAAAAAGCATCTTAAAACACACACACATATTCTTTGTCAGAATTTAAATGAGATGTATTAAGTAGTTTCTGTCTCAGTTATTGTTATGGTCATTGTTGCAGAAAGTATGTTTCTTCCAACTTTCTTTCTAAAGTATCAAAGCTTAACTAAAAGTAAAATGTTGATATCTTTATCTATTTTGTAAATTATGACTTTTCGTTCTACCAGAAAACCTCTTTCTAAGAAAGTATTTCGTGCGACCGATATATAAACAAAAACTACCATTTTGAAAGTTTTTCAGTTAATCATAAATGAAGTGCAAAAAGAGACAGAGCTAAAAAGATGGTCTCGGAAAATGCGACTAAAAGGAAAAGAGGAACGTGCCACTTTCCAGGAAAACGGAACGACTTTCGCGTCATTACTGAACTTGGAAAACTACAAATGGGGCTGAAATAGAAACGAAATTTATGAATCGTGTAACACGCTTGTTTGAGCATATGTCGCTCTTGTCTCAGAACTTTCTGAGCTAATTCAGAGAGAGACTGTGGAAATAGACGTGGTGTTGTTTTGTCATAAATTCAACGTTGTGTTAAAATGATTTGTTGACACTAATGCTCATTCGGAGTTAGGACTAGTCTGACGAGACTGTAGACGAACTTAGAAAGCCAAAGTACACACACTTTTTCATAAATTTGTGATGTATGAAAGATATTTAACCCATTAGACCAGCGCAAGATCGATTTTAAATACCAGAATTCACAAAAAAAATTTGAAACAAACAAAATTTTCCGATTTCCCGTTGTTGAGGGCTCTGGAATAAGCCCTATGTTGTGCCAGTTTCCCAGGACGGCCAACAATGTGTTACCGCCTTTTTAAACTGCATCGTAGTTCGAATTTCGAGTGGACTGTAATTTTAGATTGAAGAAATGTGCTGTAGTAGGTTTGCCTTCTCAACTTCATCCAACAAAAACAATGGACACTTTTATTTAACCATTTATTAGACTTGTTAAATAAATAAATGAACAAAAACAACAACGTAACAAAGATTACATTAAACTAGTAATCGTGAACAAAGTATTATAGTTAATTTAAAGAAATGACCACATCATTCAGAAAATATTAATTTTACGTTGTGCTGGGGCAACGGAGGGATCTAACTTGGTTCGCAGTTAGAATCACACTGTTTTTAAAATCGGCGAAGTTCATCGGTTTCAGATATATCCCTTCCCCGGCTGGCAACCGTTCCAGAAAGTTCGTTAGCGTGAACCGCGTAAACAAGCATGTAAAATTTTTTCTATTGTCTAGACGAGACGGTTAGATTTACGACTTGATATTTATTCTGAAATAGAGCAAAAAATTATCTTTGTCGGCACCGCTTCATGGTTTGACGCCGCTCGTCAACGTATTTTGGTGCGGCGTTGCCGGTTGAACGAATAAACGAATATGAGTTTACATGTTTAATTATCTGAAAATTAAACACCCGTTTCAAAAATGTTTGGCACTATTCTACATCTGTTAATAACCGTTGAAAGTTCGTTTACAGCTACTAGTTGTAATACTACTTTTGTAATACTTGAAAATAAATAATAAGTGAATGTATCATTTGTTAAATAAATTTTAAAGGTGTGAAATAAATTAGGTGTACAGTTGCAGCAAGAATTCACCAAAGTACCACCCTTACGAAAATAAATTAAGCAGCTAATTTGTATTTGTTTGTTAACGCAGAAGGAGAATGACACAAGAGTCCCTAATAATTTATTTGTAAGTATAGAGGTAAAAATCTATTTTTGGATAAGGTAAATACATCATAAACTTTTTTTTTCACTTCCTCCAGAATAAATATGTATTCCTTCATTCTCTACAAAATAGACTGTCATTTCTATTCTGTAGGTCTTGCTTTTATAAACAATGAAGTAATTCCGACGCATTTCTGAGAACCAGACAATAACACAACAACACGAAATGCAAGGCGGGCACATGTCTGCCACGTAAATTGAATATAAAATGTTTTTAAACGCGGAGCTTTGATTTTGATTGCCGTTAAATATAGCAGCTTTCGTTTCCAAACAACCAATAATTACTACTACGTTTATTTTTAACACTAAGACCACATTGCCGCTTTCTGTTTCATATGCGCGTTACTCGGAACTAATCACAGCGATAAGTGCTTAAAACTTCCTGGTACACCTACTACACGTGATAATAAAAATTATAACCAAGATATATTTCAAAAAATAATATACTACCCTGTAAAATTACAAGATTGCAATCCTATTGTTTATTATATCAAAAACAATTAATGAAAAATTCTCCAATGCTTATCCATTTGCTAAAGCTTCCTTAAGCAAGTCCCCTGTTACGAAACTGGGTTGTTCGGATACTGTAATAGTTCCTTGGCTAGCTTGCAGCCTGTTTCTTCGTCCCATCTACCCTTAAACTTGTCAAGGGAGTGCTTCTTTAGTAGGTCCGCCATAGCCGGTCAAGCTTCGATCAGGGCCTGGTGACATTCTAGTAGTAGACCTGATGTAATGCATGGTCTATTCAGTGCCTGTCTGCTGTCCGTAAGGATGTAAATATTATTACCAGTAATGTTTCTTCTGGTAGTCTCTTTTGCACAAATAATTTTATGTCAAACTACCTTCAAACAAGTTAGCAAACTAGATTGACTTAATCTCTTAAAGGGATAAAAAGAAGACTAGACTATAGTCTATTTTTATGTATGAGAGAGTAATAAAACAGCATTTCTAATGCAAAACTTAGTACGATCATTTTAAATATTTTTACGGAATAATCTAAATATTTCCTAAAATTGTCATAAATGTACCTGAGCTAATACAAGTTTTGGGTCTTTTATTGGTCTTTTATAACCATAAGCTGTACAGAACAATAGAAAAAGGTTTAGACAGGCCAAAAGCCCTGTGTATTAAAGATAACATAGCCGTATCTTAAGATTATTTTCAATAAGTACCTAATTGCCAATTTTGTTTTATTTTAATTCCAAGAATTTCTTACAGTAATCGAATTATAAGTAGATAAATCCCTTACCAACAAATTTCACCGAAAATGCGATTGTAGGTTTTCCATTTAGTAAGCAGGTCCAGTTGTGTATTCTTGACAGCTTATGTCGTTTAGTTGCAACATGCAAGGTGCAGTGTGCAGTCTATTGTGAATTCTAGTGTGATCATGGAAAATTTGGAAGTACTGCGTAAACGACAAAAAATCGGTCCTTTAACAGTTAATGAAAAAACATTAATATTTAATTGTTTTAAATCATTTACAGACAAACATTTATGTAAAAGTGTTGATGACACAGTGGAATTAGTTAGTAGTACGCTTGGTGTTGGGAAATCTACGATTTACAGAGTTGTTAAAGAAGAGAAATGTGGCTAGTTTTAAACAGCACGTAAAGCTCCAGGAAAACCAAAATTTCAAATAGAAAATCATTTGAAAGAAAGACTTCGAAGGAAAGTGCATGCGTTCTTCTTTAGAAAAGAATTTCCGACAGTAGACAAAGTTCTTGCCACGGTTCGAGATGATAAGGATTACCCTGGAATGAGTCGAAGCACACTATGGAAACTTTTAAAAGAAATAGGTTTTCTATGGAAAAAGCATTCCAGATAGTCTATTTTAATAGAAAGAAGCGATATTGTAGTATGGAAAAGAAATTACCTAAGGACTATAAAAGAAATGAGAAACCAAAGAAGAAATATATTTTATTTAGATGAAACATGGATCAACGAGGGACATACACCAAATAAATTTTGGCAAGATGAAACTGTTACAAGTCGAAGACAGGCTTTTTTAAATAATTTATCTACTGGTTTAAATCCACCATCAGGAAAGGGGCGCAAACCATGAGGACATGAATGCTGATGTCTTTAAAGAGTGGTTCGAACAAATGATAGATCTTCTTCCTCAGAACTGTATAATAGTAATGGATAATGCAAGTTATCGCTCGAGACTTACAGAAAAAATGCCCACAACCAAGTGGTTAAAAAAAGATTTACAGAATTGGCTAAATTCAAAGAATATTAAGTTCCATCCCGGTTCTGTGAGAAGAGAACTGTATCATTTGTGTTCCCTTCATAAAGAGAAATTAAAAAAATATGAAATTGATGAAATTGCAAAAAATCGTGGGATGACGGTGGTTAGATCACCACCATATCATTGCGAAGTAAACCCGATTGAACTGATATGGGCACAGATAAAGGGAAAAGTTTCAAGAAAAAATAATTCTTTTAAAATGAGTGATGTTAAACAGTTGTTTTTGGAGGCTGTAAATAATGTGAAGCCTGAAAACTGGGAAAAGGCAGTAAATCATACGATTAAAGAAGAAGAGAAAATGTGGAAGTTGGACAATATTACTGATGAAATGATCGACCACTCATTGTAAATGTTGGTTGCGACAGTTCATCTTCTGATTTCGATTCTGATTTGGATTTGTAGGTAAGAAGTAGTTTTTATATTAAAATTATTATTTATGAACGTAACGTTGTTTAAAAGTCAAAGTTTAAACCCTTATACCTACATAACCCGTTTGACACAATGTTCTTAACATACCTTGTGGAAAAATAAAATATTTTAGAAAAAATTGCACTTTTTTACCTTCAGCTGTTTAGAAGTTATAAGCAGGTTAATTAGGTGAAAATATAAGTGTACACCCGATATATTTATTATATTTATACAAAGGTTATTTCATACGAAAATACTCGAGGTATAACTTCAAAAAATATTTTAACTGTCTACTAAAAGAAGTGGTACGCCTATGGATTACGAACGCTTTATTATTTTAATACTCTCTCATACATAAAAACAGACTATAGAAGACTAGAATCAGTCAAATTTTAGTGTCAATACTCTCATCTAAAAATGTTATCTTATAGCGGATATAGCTATTGACTTGTACGAGTTTGGAATTTTATTTATTGGATTCGAAGAGCCTAACTGACGAAGCCGAAAGGCAGAAACCGATCTTAGGATGTCGAATCTGATAAATTAAAATTCCTTACTGGTTTGCTACATTGACTTATATTCGCTGTAATTCTTACTTGTATTTTATTTCCACCCCAATATAAAATTAATTGGATTTTTAATAATTTAGATTAGAGTTGTCCTGTAAAGTTTTCATTTTACCAAACGAGACCAGAACGTTTGAAAATTCCCCCCAAATATGTACGCGAAATAAGTTTTATTAAAATGTTAAAAGAGAGGTCAACTACCCTTGTTTGTCGTGCTTCCTCTTGGGGCAGCTTTTCCCCGCTTTATGTACAGAAAAACTTGGTCGAAATGAAATAAAATACACGGTTTTTAGTAAACATGTCTCTGTGATGAGTTTGTATAATTAGGTTTTAATTTCGAATAAAGTTACTGCAGCATTTACCAGTTTGAAACAACGTTTTGTCTATTTTAATATATTTTCGTTTGTATAACGTTGCTTCAAGTCTCAACAACGGGATTAGTTTTTAGATTTAATATTGCGAGGTAGGTTGTTGGTGAAAATGAGGACAGTTTTATTAAAGGTTACGTTTTTTCTGTCGCAATGAGGAGTTGAAATCGAAAACGGTTTACAAGGGAAATTACTAGTTTAAGATGTCTACGGGGTGTTAATGGTTAATGAATACGTGTTACAGATTTTTGAGGCATGTCTGCTGTCAGTGCAGATTATTATAGGTTTGTTCCAACAACAATTTTGTGACTGTGCGTAAACTTGTCAACAACTTATTGTCGACGACATGTCAACGACTATTAGTCGATGACCTGTCGAGGATCGGGCACTCAATTCGGAAGTGTTCCAACAAATTTTTTGTCAAATTTATACTGTCAGTAACGTTACAACCAATGTCAAATTTTGAATTTGAGAAATAACAAAAACTAATGAAAATATTTATAAATTTGGATGTCTACAATCCTAAATAATAATTATGTGTTTACACAAGTGTACCTATTAAATAATATGAATGTTTACATAATAAAAATACAATCATAAAATTTTCAGGTTAGGATGACGTTTTACAAACTCGTTTTGCGCAAGTCTTGACAATTTGTACCTACTCAAACCCAGGAACAGATTTGACAGTACATAAACTGGTTTGTGATTAGTTTTGGTTGTGTTGGAACACTACATTTTTGTACAGGTTTGAGTCCAAAGTTTGTTGGAACACAAAATCTAGACTGCGCAGAATCCCGACAGTACGCAAACTGGTTTTGTGTTATGTTGGAACAAACCTTATGTTTTTGCTAGAAATTCCCTTTCTGGTTAGTTCTTTTGTGACAATTGTCAATTCTTAGGCTTAGTGATCTGAAGTAGACACCACATCCTGAGCCTTCTTTGGTTTTGGAGCCGTCTGTGTATATATGCGTATTGCATTTGCAGCATCTGACCATAGGCTTACTCTCAATTGACCCACTCCTACTTCGGGGTTTACACCAGCCGTGCGCAATCGTAACATGACCATCAGCAACCTCTTTGATGGGCAGGTCCAGAGGGGTCAGACCAGTAATTAATTCCATTGCCGCGGTTGGTGTTGTTCTCATGGCTTATGTTATGTTTACACAAGCCATGATATAATTTGTGGATGGCCGTTGTTTGTAGAACCTTCGGTCCCCATGCAATGGCTCCGTATGTTAACATGGGTCTTATGATTGCAGTGTAGATCCAGGTGACCACTCGGGGTGAGAGACCCCATTTACGTCCCACTGTCCTTCGACATTGCTCATAAGCCACATCTGCCCTTTTTGCTTTGCTTTGTAGGTGTCGATGGTAATACCAAGGTATTTCACCTCTTAAGTGAAGTTTTGAAGATTTCAGGGAGTTTTAAGCCCGATATTCTTTTTTCCTGGTGAAAAGGACCATCTCAGTCTTCTTGGGATATTATTATTTGTTATTTATTGCGTTATTTGCCATTTTTAATATAATCTAGCTATCATATTCATCTTCAACAACGGCCTGACAATCGGTAACTCCTTTTTACCGTTTTCCATTCGCAATCATTTCCATACTTATCATATGCATACTTTAAATTTAAAACACAACCGTATCCCTATTTATTTGTAGGATAAACATTTCCTTCGAACCGCATTTTACGCAAACAAAGTCTTAATATCATGTCTCGTGCATATACATGCTTTCATGTTTTCGTGTTCAACTGGTTTTATTAAAATGTTGTCAAGAATCTGTTTCTTCTCAAACGTACACACAGTGAGAAAGAGACTAAAGTAAAAGATAAATTAGTAGAAGTGATATACAGTTGGAATTTAAAAAAAGATCGTTTAATTTAAAGGAACGTTAAATTATTAAATTAATTACATTGGCTAAAAATTCGGACGAAATATCAAACCCAATATCTCTATCTCTCTGGTGAATTAATTAATAATTTTTTATTTTTTTTTAATACATATTAGTAAACATAATACTTCTGTAGTAGTATGTTTTAAATACGAGGGCCTATTCAAATGCTCTGTTAAATTTTGAGACTAATTCGTCCTCCAAAAATCGATATTTTCTGGAATGGACGCGCTGTTTATATTTGTCTATTCTTCCTTTTTTAAATTCCACAACCCACTCCAATTAAACTTTTAATTAATTACCACTGTAATCAATATAACAACAGTAAGCACATTTCATTCCAGATCTACCTACCATCCACATAATAAATTTAAACGAATGCAATAGTTTACAGATAATTTTACTGTATACCCTTTCGACCGTTAAAGATAGAGAAATTAGTAGCTTGGAGGTTATAGGATTACAAAGAACTTTAGCAAGATCCATATCCTTTGAGTATTAAGTAAAACGTTTCGTATCAGATTGAGACGGTTTCTTGGCGAAATTAGCTGACTCGGTTTGTTTTCCCATCCGTTTTCATTAGTGAAACCATAACCTTATTATATATATATATATATATATATATATATATATATATAAACATTCTTTTAGAAAACTCATATCCTAAATCTTTAGTGAATAAAATTCTATTTAGTACCTCTATTTCTGTTTCAAATTCAAACCATCCAACAACAACTGACCAAATTTCTATTTTTAAATCTTTACCACATATAGATGGTTTGACATCAAAACTCATACATTTGTTTAAAAATGAAGACAATATTAAAATAGCTAAAACCAATTTGAAAACTATTTCACAAATATATTCTAAATTGAAAACACCCATACCAGTCAAAAATAAATCAAATATAATCTATAAAATCCCATGCAGCAGCTGTGATGAAGTATACATTGGTCAAACAAGTAGAATGCTTAAAGATAGAATAACTTCTCACAAAAGTGACTGCAGAAGGAATGTGAGATCTTGTCGCCTTGCTGAACATGTAATAGATAAAGATCATGTGATTGACTATAATAATGTCAAAATTCGTCCTCCTTGAATTGATATTTATTATTATTTTTTTTTATATATATATATTTACGCATTCTTATACTTTTTATAATCACACTCTGTATGTTACAATTGTATTCTGAAGTTTTTGGAAACTGTCATTTTGTCATTTTAAAATATTTTAACACCGATGTCTCTTTTTGTATTTAATTTTTTCCGTATTTCATGTTATTAGTCTTGAAAAAGAAAATAAACGTTTTCGAAAGCTTGACCAAAACGAAGAAATCAAACTAATTTATTTTATATTGATTGATTCCCACGAATTTTTCTACTTAAACTATATATATATATATATATATATATATATATATATATATATATATATATATATATTTATATATATATATATATATTTAAATGTGTTTAGAGTTAAATTAAAATGATGAAGTGGGTAACGATGAATTTCTGGTCAAATAAGTTGCCAGGGATATGTATTATTAGTTCAAACAATTGCAGAAATCTTCCACTGTAACTTTTGACCTATGGCGAAAGAGATTTGGAAGTTAAGAGAAGGAATTAGACCAGGAAATAAAATTCTATTTTTCGTCATCCACAAAATTTACCAAATATTGTATTTATAAACTTATAATAATGAAAAAATTATTTTATTTTTAGAGGATTAGGTTTAAATTTAATTATTTAATTCATTTCGGAAGCTCATAGTGGTTTGTATTTTAATTTCTCTCTCTTTCCACTGGATTAAAACCACTTAGTTGTTAAAAAAGTTTTTTAATGACGTTTCGGCTTTCCAGATCGAAAGCCGTTATCAAAATGACATAAAATAAATAAATTTACTAGAAACAGAACACTTGATAATCTTGCAAAAATATGACATCAACATAGTATACATAGAATAAGATTTTGAGATTGAAGATGTCAAAATCTGTTTCAATCATATTTTTGTGACGTTTCTGGGAACGAATTTTTTAAAGAAGGATAGCGCATTTGCATATTATAAGAGAATTTATACTTCGTCATAAATGAAGTTTTCTTATTAATATTATCATAAGAAAAAACCAGATAAAAACTTATGATACTATCCCGATATAGAGGGTATCCTTTTTGCAATTAACTCTTTTTGTAAATTTTTGAAATATCAACCGAACAATTAGAAACACATTCGTTATTATTTAAGCATATCAATGCTGCTTCTTTAACTTTGCGGTTATAATTATTCGGTTCTTTTAATAATCTAGTTGAAAAATTCCATTGTATTTTATGACCAGAATCCCATGCGTGTTCACATATTTTGGATTTTTCGAATTGTTTATTTTTAATGTACGATTGGTGTTCATTAAGTCTAATATGAAAAGGTGTAGATGTTTCTCCTATATAAAATTTATTACATTCGCATGGAATTTTGTAAATACAATTTTTTGTGTTTTGAATTTCATTAAAAGGTTTTGTATTTACTATTAAAGATTTTAATGTATTATTAGTTTGAAAAACTGTTTTTAAATTAAATTTATTGCCAATCCTTTTTTAACAACTAAGTGGTTTTAATCCAGTGGAAAGAGAGAGAAATTAATTATTTAAATAGTGATGTTTAACTTTTATTTAAAACTACTTAAATTACCTATTTTTTTTATTTTTTAAAGTCTTTATTAAAAATAAAAATATATAATGTACTACTATACAATAATATTAATATTTGAAAATAGTACTGAAAGAATCAAGTCTCCTATACTTGATCTTCCAGAATAGATTTGATCCGTCAATTAGAATTAAAGAAAATCGATTAATTTCACTAATTATTGGGCCAAAAATATTGTGACTGCATCCACTTACCTTTCAGAACGTTTTTCCTACGTATCATAATCGAATTTTATGAGCACACTTTCTAAATCTTTCAAAAAGAGACGGTAATACAAGTCGCAATGAAAATTAAATTTCAACTTCCACTAAAGACACACACCCTCTCCCCACTTCCATTTCCACTCCACCATCTTTTCCAATGATTAACTGGAAAAGTTGCGGGAGACTTTTCTTGGCGGACATATTTTATTTTTCTTTAATTCATTTGACGGTGGGGTGGCCTTTCGAGAGAAGGGGCTTTTTTACCGATGATGTTTCGACCTTAATGGCGAAACATTTATCATCCGATGCTCTGATTTTTATCAAATAGGTATCACTTTGGGGATGTGATGAATGGTGTTGTCGTTAAAAGATAATTGTGGATGACTACTAGTAGCACGTATAGAATGGTGAAAAGGTAGAAAAAGTAAAAATACACCAGGTGGAAAATTGTTGATCATGTTACACTAAGAAAACGGATCTTTTACCGCATCCTGAAGCAAATTATAATTCTGATATATAGTCTTGACCTTAAAGAATACAGGATTACGTAGTACATCACTAACAATTCAAAAAATGTATAAGTGATTTCTGCAAAAGGAAGAGTTCCTTCATATAGGTAAACAATTTATTTTCTACAAAAACGAAAATTTTAGGAGAAGCAATAATAGATGTTGTAAAAGATTGTTGGTAGAACGACACAAACAGTTAGAATTTTTTCAAAATACGGTCGTATTAAACCTTTTTATATCCACCAATACTTTCACCCAATTTTTTAGACGTTTCTGGGAAATTGTCATATGTCAAAAAAGTACATATGAAACCAAGTGTTTAAAAAAAATAAGTACTGAAAGCAATTTCATTTAATACGTCGGTTACACGTCCGAAAAACTTTGGATAAAGGAAAAATTTTGTTGTAAAAGAAGTTTTCCTTATTTAAATTTCCGCATGTCCAGATCTTATGTATCCTTTTCGTTTGATAATGGCCTTCTGCGATCCGCATGACCAATCCTATAATTCTCGGGCTGCAATCTTTTTTGATCTGCTTTGCCTGCCATTCAAATCACGTCTTTAATAGGGATTATTCTATTGGGGAGAAAGGAACAGAAAAGAGATGGAAAAAGGATCCAGAAGGTGCAAAAGTGGAGGTAACCATGCACCGGTTATCCCGTGTTATAAAAATTGGAGGCAAAACCTGGAAAATCGGAAGAAGATACAGGGTTGGATTCGGATTTATAGGTTACGAAAAGGCTTTTAAAAATTTTCGTATTTTAATTTTTTTTTTTTTTAGGAATTGATCTAATTGATCGAAGATTTTTTTACTTATTTCATTTAAAAGATTTGGCTGTGAAAAACAGAAAATATACTGAAACTACATTTTCGAGTATGTGCAAACTGATAAAAGGCAATTCAATAATCATTTAAGTCCTTGTAAATTAAAAAATTTAATATTGAACGGAAAAAATATTTTAAAAATAATAGAAACATCCATATTTCATATTAGTCTTTCTGTACAGGACTAAATTGCATGATATTATTTTAGGACGTAATAATAAAGAGTCAAATTTTGTTAACTTCATATAAAACTTCAGTTAAGCGGCCATTCTACACGTCTTCTAATATAACGAACACGATCGACGACGCAAATATAAAAAGAAGTCAAAAACAGCCTTTTCTACATTCCTCTGGCGATGATGGGGGTCAATATTTGTAATTACAGAAAAAGGAAAAACGAAATATCACGTACTTAGCGATATTTCTGCATGAAGTACTGCTCCCCTTCTTTTCAGCTTCAATTAATGGCTAAACACGTTGCAGTCAAGGTCAGATGGTCTCGATGATTGTAAGAATATTTCTACAGAGTGTTACGTGCCTTCAGATTTTGATATGAATGGTGGAGAATTTTATACAAGCTAATTTGCAAAAAAAAAAAAAATGAAGGTACTTGGTGTAAAATCTTGTTTTCGAAAATATTTTAATCTGTTAAGAGTTAAGATGGAAGGAAAATTATTTATAAATTATCTTGTAAAGAGGTTAGGGGAACTTGCAATTTCACCACTACAAGGAGCTCGGACGCAGTCTTCAATATTTCATTCAGCTGTAACAGAATGAATTAATTACAACTATAAATAATTTAAAGACAAAAAAGCTCCCGGATTTGATGGAATAAGGCGGAATTACTAAAAGAAATCAGAAACGAAATTTCACAACCCCTCGCGTTTTTGATAAATAAAATAATTGAATACGGAGAATGGCCTGAAACACTCAAACTTGGAATAATAAAGTCACTATTCAAAAGTGGAAAAAATGATGAAATCCTCAACTACCGACCCATTTCTCTAATCAGTAACATCGCAAAAGTTTTTGAAAAACTTTTGAAAGTCAGAATAGTCAGTGTTGAGGGCTCTGGAATAAGCCCTATGTTGTGCCAGTTTCCCAGGACGGCCAACAATGTGTTACCGCCTTTTTAAACTGCATCGTAGTTCGAATTTCGTGGACTGTACTTTTAGATTGAAGAAATGTGCTGTAGTAGGGTTTCCTTCTCAACTTCATCCAACAAAAACAATGAACACTTTTATTTAACCATTTATTAGACTTGTTAAATAAATAAATGAACAAAAACAACAACGTAACAAAGATTACATTAAACTAGTAATCATGAACAAAGTATTATAGTTAATTTAAAGAAATGACCACATCATTCAGAAAATATTAATTTTGCTGTACTACGAAGCATTATGAAAAATGAATTTATTGACGAGGTTTTCTGTAACCCCGGAGTATGCGCTCATGATGAGGGCTCGATGCAAAACTGATTTTAAAATCGGCGAAGTTCATCGGTTTCAGATATATCCCTTCTCCGGATTGCGCAATACCTTCTCGAAAGATTCTTTAACGTGAGCCGCGTACACAAGTGTAAGATTTTTTCTATTGTCTAGACGCGACGGTTAAATTTACGACTTGATCCCATCATTAAAATAGAGCAAAAAATTATCTTTGATGAACCCGCTTCCTGGTTTGATGCCGCTCGCCAACGTATTTTGGTGCGGCGTTGCCGGTTGTACGAATAAACGAATATGAGTTTACATGTTTAATTATCTGAAAATTAAACAGTCAGTTACCTTGATAAAAATAAACTTTTATCTGAAAAGTAATTTGGATTCACGAAAGGAAAGTCCACAAATGACGCGATTTGCTCACTCACATCAAAAATCTATAATAGCCTGGATAGGAAGAAACATTCACTAGCTGTTTTTTTGAATCTCGCAAAAGCCTTCGACACTGTTGACCTTATACAGCTTTTGAAGGATTTGCAAGATCTAGGATTTAGGGGAAATGGACTTAAATTATTTGAAAACTACCTGAGTAACAGAAAGCAACAGTACAATATGGGGCGTCGCAAGGGACATGAATAACATGCTCACTTCACAGACCAACGGAGAAATCATTAGTTTTGCAGATGACACGGCAATATTTTATGAAGACACATCCTGGGAAAACCTGAAAAAGAAAGTCGAAAGCGATATGAGTAAAATTATAGATTGTTTCAATCAAAAAAGTTAACACTGAACTTTGAAAAAACTTCCGTTCCTACCTTTCGCTTGTTATTCTTCTCACCTCCCCGATTTCAACTACCTGGAAATAAAAAATGCTGATGATATTATTCAATTGAAGTCTTCAGAATTTGTTAAATATCTAGGTGTCCACATTGACAGGCACATTAGATGGGATGTCCATATAAAAAAACTGTAGGTACTTGTTTAATTTTCAGATAATTAAACATGTAAACTCATATTCGTTTACTCGTAAAACCGTAAAACCGGCAACGGCGCACCAAAATACGTTGACGAGCGGTATCACAAAGATGCGGTGTCGACAAAGATAATTTTTTGCTCTATTTCATAATTGCGGTATCAAACCCGGAAGCGGGCTCATCAAAGTTATTTTTTGCC
This sequence comes from Crepidodera aurea, assembly GCA_949320105.2. NCBI lineage: Eukaryota > Metazoa > Arthropoda > Insecta > Coleoptera > Chrysomelidae > Crepidodera > Crepidodera aurea. The sequence goes on from OX439477.1 coordinate 27,236,147, forward strand.
CGATGTTAATAATGGTATTGGGTCGTAAATTTAACCGGCGAATCTAGACAATAGAAAAAAAGCTTACACGTGTTACGCGGCTCAAGTTAAAAGGATCTTTCGGGAAGGTGTTGCGCAATCCGAAAAGAAAGATTTGAAGCGACGGAGGTCGTCGAATAAAAAGAGAAGTGGGGCTAGCCATGATCAGGCTAGGACCCCTCAGTGTCTAATTATCACTCACGCAGAACACACGCAAAACAATATTTTCTGAATGATGTGATCATTTATTTTAATTCATTTTTCATTAATATGTGTTAGTGCTTGTTAAGCACATATTAATTATAATACTTGTTCATTGATTACTAGTTTAAGGTAATCCTTTGTTACGTTGTTGTTTTATTTTATTTAACAAGTTTAATAAATGGTTAAATAAAAGGGTTCATTGTTTTTGTTGAATGAAGTTGAGAAGACAATCCTAATACAGTCCATTTTACGAATACAACGATGCAGTTTAAAAAGGCGATAACACAGTGTTGGTCGTCCTGGGAAACTGGCACAACATAGGGTTTATTCCAGAACCCTCAACAGTACTTTAAATTTTTATATTTTAAAAATCAATTGAATACTCACCAAATGAAAATCCTTTACCATGCATTAATCGAGTCTAGATTGTCGTATGGAATCCTAGGTTGGGGAGGTATATATATTCGTATGAACTTTACACATTGCTTAAAATAAATTTACAGATAAATAAAAGAAATTGTTTCTTGTTACAATCGAAGTGCAGTCTCTCGAAGCCAGTCTTCTGCTTGTGGAGTTAAAACATGGATATCCTCTAATGACCCGTCGAACTGGGTGCGAGGGCATTCTATGACCAGGTGGTGGATGGTTTGTTCGGCTGCTCCGCATTTGTCACACTGGGCGTTGTCTGTGATACCCCATTGGTTTAGTGTTTTATTGCACACTCCGTGTCCCGTTCGAATTCTATTAAGGTTGCACCATTGTCTGCGGGGTAGATTGAATCCATTTAGTTTGGTTGTTGGATCCTGGATGAGGTAGGAGTTTCTGATCTCTTTGTTCTCCCACTCAGCGGTCCAGTGCTGCTCGCTTGTAAAGTTATTCAGTTGACTTGCCGTTCTTACTGGTGGTTGTCTGGATTTTAATCTCTGTGGTCTCCATCCAGTTATTTCTTCAATGTCGGCATTTATTGGCAATGTTGGATTGTCTTGACTTTTTGCAACTTGAGCTTTTAGTGCCGCCATTCTTCTTGTGTTTGGGGAGGCGATATTGCACAGAACTGGGAGCCACGCATTTGGTGTCGATTTAATGGTACCCGATATTTGCCGCATCGTGTGGTTCAGCTGTGTATCTATGATTGAGGTATGGTGACTATTTAGCCATACTGGCGCGCAGTATTCTGCAGTGGAATAAACCAAAGATAGCGCACTGGTTCTAAGAACTTCGGCTGTTGCACCCCAAGATGAGTTGGCCAGTTTTTGTATAATATTGTTTCTGGTTCTGACTTTAGCCGATAATTTCTGTAGGTGCGGTTTAAAAGTCAAAGTTCGGTCGAGTGTAACTCCTAGATATTTTGGTGTTGGTGGGAAAAGGCGATCGCTCATCATTTCGTTTATGAGTCTGTTAAACGTGCTGCAAGGTACCAGTTTATATAGTTTCAGGAGTAGCCCCTCTTTCCAGACTGTGTCGTAGGCACACGTAAGATCTATGAAGGCGACTGCTGTCTTAAGTTTCTTTTCAAAACCATTTTCGATAAGTGTTGTAAGAGCTAGTGTTTGATCGCAGCAGTTTCTTCCTGGCATGAAACCTGCTTGCTCTGGAGGTATATTGTCTTTTACGCTCTCTATTAGTCTTGTGTAGATAATTTTCTCAAAGATTTTGTAGCAGACACAGAGTAAAGCAATTGGTCTATAGCTCTCCGATTGTGATGGATCCTTACCCGGTTTAGTTATAGCGATGATTTTTGCTTTCTTAAATAGTTTTGGCAGTTTTTGTGTGTTCATGATGTCGTTGTAGAAATCAAGAAGCCATTTTTGTGTTCTAGGGCCAAAGTTTTTCACAAATTCGGGATAAATATTGTCGACTCCTGCGGCTTTCCGACATTTAACTGCTTTTATTGCCTCTGTGAGTTCGTATTCCTCGATGCGTTTCATAACGGGTAGAGTTTGCTGTAGGGTTCTTCGGAAGGTCTTTAATTTCGATCGCACTTCTCTCCTGTGCTCTTTTTCGATTATTGGCTTTGAAAGTTGTTTTAAGCGGCTTGCAATACTTTCTGGTTTGGGACTGTTTGATTGGATTGATGGGCTTGTTGTGCCTGTCTCTAAATTATGTAAGAGGCTCCACGCAGTTCGGCTACTCTGCGTGAAATTTAGGTTTTCCAGGGTTTCTCGCCATCTGTTTGTTGGGGTTGGGGAGGTGTTGCCAGTAGTTACTTAACTTATCTAGATATTTTACACAAAAAATTCCTAAAGATTTATTTTAATAAATGTCGAACGTATTCATCGAAAGTAAAATATTAGACCTCAGACAAATCTACTTCCTTCGTGTAGCGGTAGATCAATATAAAAACAAAAGTAGCTTAAAGAAATATTGACCACAACTGTGATACCAGATACTTACCTAAGCACAAGAATATTTAACAATATCCCTAGAAACATCAAAGATTCAAAATCAATAGACATACAAACATATAATGACATTGTCCCAAAAATTTTATTAATTTGTTCACTGTTATTTTATTTAAGTAGTACATTATATTATTAAAATAATTAGCAAATTTTGTTATGAAAGACATTTCACAACCACGGGCTGTCTTCTTAGCCTTAGTGGCTCTTTTTGTTTATTTCAAAAATACAAATTTGGTAGCTAAAATGGTATATTTTTTTTTTCGTAGCAAAACACTCTGTGGGAATGTTTACTATAATTACAATCTGATCATGAAGATCAATAAGCAATTTTGTTCCAACCTAACTTAACTAGAATTCTTAAATACTAGGGTCCTACTTACTAGTGTACCTTAGGCCAATACTCTGTTTGTAACTAGCACTGTCACTGAACTAGTTCAAAAGGTTTGGTCCTCTTGAGTCTTCTTACTAAATTGGTATTATCGAGGAGCTGGATGACCTCAACGTTCCCATGTTGGAGCAGCCGTTGTTCATGGCTGCTGGCAGATTTAGATATAGTCTTGTCAACAGTTTCTACATCCAGGTCCCTATGAAGATCACTGTTGCGACAGTACCAGGGTGCATCGACGATGTTCCTTAATACTTTATTTTGAAAACATTGGATAACTTGAATGTTACTTTTACTGGCGCAGCCCCAAAGCTGACTACCATACGTCCAAACGGGTTTCAATATCTGCTTGTAGAGGAGCAGTTTGTTATGTGTGGACAACTTGGTGTTTCTCCCTAATAACCAATACATCTTTTTATATTTTATACCAAGCACTTTACGTTTCTTTTTAATGTGGACTTTCCAGCGAAGTCTAGCATCGAGTGTCATTCCAAGATATTTTGCTGTATTAGCATAGGGAATCTGAGCGTTATTTATTTTTATGGGAATGTGTTGGTTTCGTTTATTAGTAAAGTTAACATGAACAGATTTATGTTCATTTAACTTAATACGCCATTTTTTAGTCCAGGTGTTAATCTGGTCTACAGATGTTTGTAATTTTCGTTTGGCTTGTTCATGGTCTTTTCCAACAGCCAGAATGGCAGTATCATCAGCAAATGTTGCAATAGTATCGTGCTCAAGGTTAGGAATATCACTGGTATACAGTAAGTAGTGTACTGGACCTAGTACACTACCTTGGGGTACTCCTGCCTTGATTTCTCTTAGATCAGAATATACATCTTCCTGTTTTATTCTGAAATATCTGTTTGATAAATAGGATTTTAAGAGTTCTGAATACTGACGTGGTAGTAACAAATTTAACTTGTGGTTAAGGCCCTCATGCCAGACTTTATCAAAAGCCTGGGCCACGTCTAGGAAGAAAATGGTATATATTGTTAATATTTATTTTTTTGAAATAAATGTATTATTATATCTCGTCGTCGAGTTGCTTTTCTATAAAAAAAATAAAATTGTGTTTCCCATATTTTTACTTTTATTTATCAAAATAAAACCGTAACTACCAACAAGCTCATGAAAAAAAAAAAACATCTCGAAAATTCATTTTGCCCGTCGTAATTCTTAATTTACGAAACAGAATATTAAAATACAATTACTGGCCGGAGTCTCTATGAAAAACTTATTACGATTCTTTTTCTTTCATTTCTTTATTTCAGGAGTTTTCCAGGGATTTATAATCAACTTCTATTAAAATTAGCCAGAGGTTTTCTGGCCTTTTATATAGTTAAGAATGCTTGAATTATAATTGGAATATACTTTGTGGTGGAATTATTCATGCCCTAAGGAAATTTTAATACTCATGTCTAAAAGGGTTGTTCAAGCAACAGTTGGGAGAACTTGAGTTAATTTTTAATATTTTTTCTCGAGTTGTGCCTATTATAATTGGCCCAGAAGAGCTATATTTCCGGCCTAACAAAAGAATTCTTAATTTTATTATTAAAAAAATACAAGAGCTAACCTGAAATTGAAATTTACATAAATTGGTTTTTCTCGTTTCCACGCCTAACACATTCTGAGAAATGCTAGTTGGTGTTAGGAAAATGAAAATCTTACATTTTAGAAAAAAATATCGAATTAAATTTTCCTTCTCCAGAAAAATCGATATTGTTTTTAAACAAGATATCTTTTAGAACCCAAATTTGCCCTAAGTAATAAGGAAAAACGTTGAAAAGATGCAACACATTAAAAATATTTCCTGTTTTGAATACACTTTTCGATATATCAATGAAACAGGAAAGACCCCAATTTGTTTTCATCCTCTTGAATGCGTACAGAAAAAACAGGAGATAAATCAACCTTTTATAAAACGCGCATATGTTTCGAATCTAATGGAACGCATTAACATGATTGCAATATTTCTTTTTGATTTCCAGTGAATGTGTGGGGTTGATTTTTCAAATGTTGTGCCATAGATAGAACTTTTATGCTCTCGCCCCGGATTTGCATTCTTTAATGATTCGCGAATTTTGATGAAAGTGTTCCGACAATCGCATCCCGATCCCGTAAACTCTACTGCACTTAAGCCGTTTTTTAAATGTATTTTGAATGCGTTCAATTTTCCATTCATTCCAATAGTTCTGTACGAAAGTTTATTGTTTATTTTGAAATATTCAATGCATGGAGCAACAATCGGTAACTTTCGATTGCCGTTTTTTTCAACTGCAAGAAGGTTATTAAACTTTCCCTCAAAACGTCTTTTTCTGGCACAAAATTCAAAATATTCAAAGCTATGAAGAACCATGTCTTTCGCTCAAAGACAATTAATAACGAACTGGCTTTTGATGGCGTTTTTTTACGTTCTAAAACGCTATAAATATCATTCGTCTATACCAACAAGTGTAAAGTGTATTAGTAACGCCATCTCTTAGCAAACTCCACATTATTTACCAAACACCCATTATTATTGCATTTTTTTTAAGTTTTTAAGGCTCGCGTAATTTAATTATGAATAAACCTTGTATATATGCATAATGTATATTAAAATAAATAAAAGAAATTTATTATTTATATTTTTATACATACATTTTCTATCCCATAGAGTCAATAATCGATATTATTATTGGCTTTAAACTGTATACATGTCTGACTGTCCCCATAATAAGCTAGTTCCCTAAATTATGGTAATCAACAATATACAATGTACAGTTGTATACAATCAACACCTACTGAATTGTTAGGGGAGACTCGCGGACCCCTAAATCATCCATAATTAAATTGTAATCTTAGTACGATGTATTTCAAATTAGTTCTTGATATTTTTTAAGTTAACAGAATCCCAAGAAGACGATATTTTGATAGAACATTTAAATTCAATAGTTTCAAAACACTTTTGTTTTGTTCAGTAAAAAATTACAAAGCCAACTGACTATTCAAATGAACAGTCTCTCACGACGCCGACGCCTATGCCTCAACATTTACTTTTGCAACGTTACAACGTCAATCACTCGCCAATATTGATAATAAACCATAACAGAATCGTACGAATAGATTTTTCACAATGGAACGACGCATCCTGCTAACTTCAATTACCTTGGTAAATCAAATGACTTTTACGTATTGAAAGCTGACAGAAGTGAACAACTGGAAATATTTATTGACATATGAAGTGCAGTATGATATGATGTGTTTGGATTGGGAATGAAATAAAAGGGGATATTCTCTTTTTGTTATTTAAAATATTGAGTAGAGTATGTTTACCGAACAGTTTTGGCTTTGCCTGGCTTATGCAATCACAATCCTTAAACATCAAGCTCACTTCTCAATACTGTTTCGTCAATATTCTTGTTGAGGGTTCTAGAACTATCCCTATGGTGTACCAGTTTATCAGGACTACCGAGATATGCTCATAGCCTTTTTAAACTGTATCGTAGCTTCTAAGTGGACTGTAGTATTTATTGTCTTCCCAACTCCATTAACAAAAACAACAAACACCTTTTATTTAACGGTTTATTAAAAAATGTTAAATAAATAAATCACAGATTAACAACTTAACAATAAAATTACTTTAGTAAGTAATGAACGAACAACGCACAAATTATTAGTAAACGTATGTGTTAACAATCACTAACACATATTAGTAAAGAATTAAATTGATCACATCATTCAGAAAATATTTATAATACGCGTTTTTGGTGTTTTGTGTATGAGTGATAATTATGCACTGATTTAAAAGTTTGCGAAGTCTAGTCGCTCAAGCTTATCCCCGCCCGTCCGATTGTTCTAGAACGAATTGTTAACGTGGGCTAGGTGACAACCCTCATGTCGCGGGTTGAAAATGTTTGAACGTATTTGGTGCGAATTTATGAAATTTTATGGTGGACGTGACGATTTACATGTTGCTAGAAAACATCCGTTTGGCCTACATGACAAACTCCGCATAATTCAAAACCGTTAAGGCTTCTGTGTCTCTCGCGGTGTTGTCAGATTGTTTGATTGAAGCGATGTTGTCGATTTGAGTTTTTATGTTTAATTTGTTTTTGAAAATTAAACAATTCTCTTGTGACGTTGTGTCTGGAATAACACATTTAACCGGACTTTACATCATACAGACTAGATTACAATGTAATCTACCAAACATTAGGAAAAATTAGAAAGATTACAGATAGGGAATGGGCTTTTCACCCGAGTATTGCCGCATTACAAACATCAGACGAATTACCAATAAGAAAACAAAATACCGAAACCAATGGTTTAAAACTTCCATAATTACTCTATGTAGGAGGTAATTTTATTAAAAAAATGTTCTTAGTAAACACTGTTTTGCGAATTTATTTCAGCACATTGATGGAATTAGATAGTGTCAACTCATACTTTGACACGAATAAAAAATGATCACTTAGCGGTGAAAGGAATAAATCAACACTCAGACTATCATGTGCGTCCAAAAATACTATAGATTATTTTTTTCATCTGTCAAAACAATCATTGTGTTTTATACTGATTATTTTTTCATCTGTCAAAACAGTTAGAATTTGTGGTTTCAGCCAATAACAACTCAGGATCCTAACCAATCATTGTGTTTTATACTGATAAAACCGCTTCGTCGTTTTTGTTTTTTGATTAAACTGTGTTTACCTATTTGAGATGTCAAATGTAAACATTTATCAATTATTATTATACTAAAATGTATTGCAAATCTATGTTAATAACCAAATTTCAAAATGTATTTGTAAACTAACCTGTTTTTATTAGTTTATTTCAAAACGCCTTTAACATTTTTACATACCTCACTTTAACACTAAACTTAAAATTAATTAAATTAAGAAAGACTTCATTTCATTCTTCTTCTTCGCTTTTATTTACGGCGCCGTTTCGCGGGGTAGCCAGTCAAAAAATCGCCTTGGTGGCCCTGTATGTAAAACTATAACAGCTCAGGTTTCAATTTAAATTGGTAAAGAAAATTTTCAATATTTGTGTGTAAAGTGTCTTTTGCATAAATGACTATGTTCTCTGTTTTTAATACAAAATGATTCAAAAAATAATCCTTTCAAATACGACTCGTCCTCTGAAATTTTATAGATTAAATTTTTGATCTTCATACTCAAACGCCTTTATTTTAGGCAAAACCACTCAAACAAACTGATTTAAGATAAAATCAGTTTGTTTTCGTGGTTTTTCCAAATAAAGCCGTGTTTTCGTGAAAACCAAAAATTTAATCGATAAAATTTGGAGAACTCGTGGTATTACCTTTGATAAAACCGTTTCGTCGTTTTTGTTTTTTGATTAAATTGTGTTTACCTATTTGAGATGTCAAATGTAAACATTTATCAATTATTATTATACTAAAATGTATTGCAAATCTATGTTAATAACCAAATTTCAAAATGTATTTGTAAAATAACCTGTTTTTATTAGTTTATTTCAAAACGCCTTTAACATTTTTACATACCTCACTTTAACACTAAACTTAAAATTAATTAAATTAAGAAAGACTTCATTTCATTCTTCTTCTTCGCTTTTATTTACGGCGCCGTTTCGCGGGGTAGCCAGTCAAAAAATCGCCTTGGTGGCCCTGTATGTAAAACTATAACAGCACAGGTTTCAATTTAAATTGGTAAAGAAAATTTTCAATATTTGTGTGTAAAGTGTCTTTTGCATAAATGACTATGTTCTCTGTTTTTAATACAAAATGATTCAATAAATAATCCTTTCAAATACGACTCGTTCTCCGAAATTTTATAGATTACATTTTTGATCTTTATACTCAAACGCCTTTATTTTAGGCAAAACCACTCAAACAAACTGATTTAAGATAAAATCACTCGTCCTGCGGACAGTTTGTTTTCGTGGTTTTTCTAAATAAAGCCGTTTTCGTGAAAACCAAAAATTTAATCGATAAAATTTGAAGGACTCGTGGTATTACCTTTGATAAATCTATACGTGTCTCCTAAATTTAATCAGTCAAAGGGCAAGCCAAAGATGAGAAACTATGGAATTTAGAATTTAATTGATTCCACAAACTGTAAACTCGAAATGTTGTCAGGCGTGGTTTGCCTCATTATTGATAAAATTTTGTCAATGTATTACCCTTCATTATATTGGTGATATGGGTAGATGTCTATACTTTTTCCCAACGCTTTATTTATCAACTTTTTTAAAAATGACACCCGCATAGAGTAAGGGTAAAAACAGAGTGGAGCAGGGCAGGTCGCTGGTCGCTTACTAGCTTACAGCGATGTAGAATTAAAGTGTGATTCCTTACAGGCGTGTACACGGTGGAGCATAGAGGTTAGCTGGGATAGTAGCAGTGAGCTTAACTGTAAGCTGACATAATTGCCAAGTCGATTGTTTATTGTTAATAAATAAAATCAAATAAACTGTCCATCTTTAACGCGCCGACCTGCGACTGACTGAAGCTCCAGTGTGTGTGTTTACAGCTTCTTGTCAGGTAACCAGCGAGTATGCGGGTAAGCGACCATCTAGGCTACCAGCGACATGTTCAAGAACGTCAGTTGGTAACTCCAGTTCGGTAGCCCAAGTAATCGACGCCCATGGTTATTATGAGTAATTTGCCTAAGAAGCCAAGCAGCAAACTAAAATCTTAATATGCTGCATCCTAACTCCATATAATAATTATAGTTGCATGCATTTTCTTCTTGAAATTCCAGGAAAATTGAGAATATGCAAAACGTCTCGCTGCGTTAAGCACTTGCTTCAACGTAAATGGCTTCATACGGTGCTTGTTCTCGTTTTATGAGACTAATGAGACTTTTGTTGCCGGCTAGAAGCATTGTTATTTCGTTTAGTAACAATAGGTTATTATTATTTACTGTATTTAACGGATTATTATTTGCAAATGAACGTACTCATTGGGAAAATATTTTTCTATTCCTTTGTGTTACATGTCCCGGAACTGTAGTGCCACAGCCGGATCTGCATATGAAAATTAATATTTTAAAGAAAGAATACTTCTTAATCGTTTCAAAGTTTGTTTCTAGATACCTTGAAATACAATAGATACCCGAACAAACGGTATTTCAAATCCCGCATCGAACCCTTATCGGTTATTTTCAGAGTTCTCGATCCCTTTTAACAGAAAATGAATTTATATTTACGGCTTTACATTTCGATATTTCGTCAGCAAGATTTAAGAAGATTAGTAAATTAATATCTGTCGAGGTTCTCGTTTTCTCCATTGCTTGCTTTCGGGTTTCCGAATAAATAAACTCTATTGATCTATACTTAACCCGGTTGAATTTCCATATAAATTTGAATAATGTGACCAGTTCGGTGTGAATAGTATATTTATTCTTCAACGAGTGTAGAATGATTGCTATTATTCACGTGGATGAAGTTTCCAAAACAAGCGAGCGCAGCGAGTGAGTTTTGGAATCATCCAACTGAATAATAGCCATTCTACACAAGTAAAAGACTATACTTTCTCCACGACTATGTGTAAAAAAAAATCTTTCATTGGGAATCGAACCTCGATCGCCCGCGAAAGAGTCAAGTATCTCTACCAGCTTTCGACCACATTTATTTATGAAAATTTAAAGAACATAGACATAGGTAATTCTATTTTTAGTAGAAACCTTTACATTTTTAAATGAAATTATAACATTATTAGGAATAATAATAGAAATAACATAAATATAGGTACTTAATTTAGAAAGTTATTACAATTGCTTATATTTAACGTGGTTGGTATTGAATTATGATTAAAACTAGCAGTGCTAGTACTGGAGATTCTGTGATAAATTTATTTATAAATTCTGAGGTAAACGTTTTCGATTTCTTTGCTTGAAATCCTCCTTTTCGTTTAAGGAACGCCCGCAATTTTGAATAATTTTCAATGTGTATTTCATTATTAACATTTAACGTACTTCTTAGTATAGAGTATATTTTCCATAGAGTTGAAGGTTTATATTTTTCGGAAAGTTTTGTGAAATATGCTAGGAGAACGTTTTCTGAAAATGAACTTACTTTATTGGAATTTCTCCATACCATAAATGTTTCATAAATCTTATTATAGTCTTGCTGTGATCTCTCCGGTAGCAAATTCATTGTGGATGATTGAGCAATTTGTTTAATTTCGGGAGGCGTACATATTAACTCTTCACTATCGCTACTGTTGTCCATTTTGTTCTCTATATATACGTAAAATTATGATTATATGATTATTTTGACGTTTCAAACGACGCGTTGTCAGAAGCGATTTCCGTAGTTAGGTATTTGACGTTTTAAAAGAGACGATTTGATTTATTCATTTTAGCGTGATTTCTGATAATCATAGAATGTGATTGGATAACGAGAGTGAATTCTTTTTCATTCTTCACTGGTGTGAAGAATTTATGTCATTATTCAGCTAAATATGTAAAAATAATTTGTGCATTATTATATAGTCGTGGAGAAACTTATTAAAAGGGGTTTAATTTTCGTTTCCATTTTAATCGACGGTATATATTATAATGGTGTGAGATTTTTCTTTTTATATTTATTATTAATTTTTTTATTTAATTTACCTTCTTCCGTAAATTTAGACAGAACGTGTTTTGTAAATATTGTTATTGTAGTTGGGCGCCATCTGTCTTATTACATAGGAAATTATAGCCAATATCTATCTCAGGTTCTAGGGTTCTCTAAGAGGTTAGATTTTTATAAAATCAATCACAACGAACGGAATGAAACATTATAAACATTTATTAAAGGAAAAAAATTAACGATAAACTTTATCTGTACAGAAACAATTGTTTGGTGTAATACGGTAAGTGTAGTTTTTATAAACATAATATTTGCAAGTGTGATACAAAATTTTCTTAAACTTCTTACCTTATCACTTTCTAACCTAACATAATTAAACTTTTATAAGGTTAGATTGTTTTCAATCTAACTTTATTATGGCCTTTTATAGTTTAAACTTTTTAATATAGTTGGATCTGGATACTTTTATACAGGAATACAGCTGGGATTGGAGATGTCCAAACAGGAACACAGGATAGGATGGATAATTTTGGATAAAGCCACCTTTTTCAGATTGTTGTTCTTCTTGAATTATTTTTATCGTTTATTAACCTCACTTTTTCTGACAGGTAACAATTTTTTTCTTTTTAAATCGCGTTGCTTTGGGTTTTTCTTTTGTTTTTATGATACGGAGCGATGTGAACTCTTCAAAAGATTTTGGTAAAAAGCCTCGCTTTGACACACGAAATGCTTTTTATAAAGTACAATGTCACAGCTTCCTAGATGAGAATTTGACATTTTTTAACCTAAATTTTTACAAAATTAAAAAAAATTATTGATTTTATTGCTAATTTTGACTAATAACATCTTATTCTATAGATTAAAAGAAAATTTTTGATATACTTTTTGTATCATTTCGAATTATATTAACTTTGTACAAAGACACTTTTTTGATTTTCTAAATATCATTAAACTTCATTATTGTTGTACTTTTTTGCGATATTTCTTTAATTTTATAAATCCTAAACTCTTTTTCGTTTAATTTACCATCGTTTCGTTTAACTTAAACTAATTATGTTGAATTATTATTAGATTGACTTTTAAGGTTAACTTTTATAAGTAATATTTTCTTCCTGTCTAAGTTGTACGTTAAAAAAAAGGCTTTATATTCAATACCATTACAATATATGGTCTTTTATTTTTATTTCTTAAAAATTGTTAATGGCCAATATTGAATATAACACTGTTTGAGCGAATGATAATATACTTCTTCTCCTATTGGGATCTAAAGAGTCGTGATTTAATAGAACTGGTGAAATCTCTGGACTCTATAATATAAAATTTCCTACAATTAATAAGTTCGTATATTAATCGATCGGTCCATAGATCTTGACAGATTTAAGGCTCTAAAATTTTTACGATCAGACACTTTTTTATTCATAAGCCGGTTCTGGGAAGTCATCATACCCCTAACGAATGTTGTAAAACAAAAGGCCCTTAGTTCTGTTACTCGATTGGCTTTAATGTTTTGGAGCTCACACAAAACAGATTAAGCCAATTTATGTGTGGCTAGAGACAAATTAATTGATCCACATTTATGGACTGCCTGGCTACAGAAGGGATCATTCCGATCTATTTAGGTTAACACATTTGGGGATTTGCGATTTTCAAAAAGTTTGATTTATTATAATCGGGATCGTGGAGTCTTTTATTACAATTATTTTAATATAAAAAGTTGTTTTATTTTCCACAAAGAAGAGTATTTAAAAGAACAAACCACTATTTCGAAAGTTATGTACGGTCTAGTAAGTGAAACTAATTTCATGAGAAAAGTACGAGATGGTTTACTTATCAATACAAAGTCAAAAGCTCAATCCAAGACGTGATATTTTGTTCTGTTGAAGAGATACTGCAAAACCTAAATAACATTGCAGTTTAGTGGTGTTAAAAGATTAAAGAAAGGTAAACAAAAATCTTGTAGACAAATCTAACAAAAGAAATCAAAGTAGTCTACTACAACCTAAAAGTCAGAACCTATATCCCAACACCAACTAGATGTTTTCAGTGCTAGAAATTTAGCTATTGTCTAGCAATTGTAAAATTAATAAAATTATATGGAAGGGTAACGGTAATAAATGCGATTACACGGAATCAAAATAAATTCTACTTCGCCATAATTCTTTCTACAATTGTATTTTTACAAAATTGGTGGTGAATCATGCATTGGTGAAAAAAATAATATTAGTCCGCCATCATTTTGTTTTCTTACCTTTACTTCTTCTTGTAGTATCGATCCCTGTGCGCTCGAGAAATGGCCCTGGGCGACGGACTGGCCGATATTTGTTTGAATATGTATATGTATGTGAAAGTGTTCTTTCCTTTTATAAAGCTAGTTTTGAAAAACGTAGATTCAACTTTTTTCTATGCTTAACGAACCCTTAAATTTCGCACTACCCTTTCTATTATTTTCGTTTCTTTTACCTTTTATCCTAACTCTATGCCAAAAAAAAAGGATTTCATTTTTTCTGTTTCTTTTACGCTTTTACTCAAACAAGGCAAAATTAATTTGCTTCTCACAATGGCAATGCAATATTATAATTGAGATCTTTTGGTCAATTGCGAACCCTGTGTCAAATTTTTGTTGTTATGGGTCTAATTCCGGGTCTACAACAAGTCTCAAAATTTGAAAATTGGATGGGATAGTCTATTAATAATAGTTACATCTTTTTGTTAATATATAGCTCCATCAGGATGCTAATGCTAAATATAAAAGCGATAGAGTATTGGAAAAAAATATCTATCAAAAAGTAAGGCAAATATTCATTCGCCTAGAGTACTAGAGCGTAATATATTTTCGAAAATTTAAAAATAATATACATAATAGATTAATCTTAGCTCTTACAATGACTTTTTAAATTAAGAAAATTGAATTTACAATATTGGTACACGTGATAAATAAATGCGAGTATATTCACACACAATATATCTAAAGGCTTTTGTGGCCAAAATTGCGTTTTTTTATTATATAACATTCAGTATACCTTAATTAAAGTTATACTAACCCCTCTATTTTGTTGTACGTTTTGAATATTCCGACCTAAATACACTCAGCATTTCCTCGAATGCCTCAGTTTGGCAATATATACACCGAGTACAGGAGTTTCCATAGAAGGGAAAAACGAAAAACCTCCAATAATTTAAACCCTCCACGGGATTTGCAGAATATCGCGGATACCTGTCGAATATTTGCCTCCGAATACAATGTTATCGGGCATTCTCAGACCTCCCTATTCCTTTTATAACAAATTTATATTTACAGCGCTATATTTCTGTGTATTTTCGTCAGAGAGATTTAAGATTTGCCGATTTAAAATATGAATGAATTTGGATACATTGTTTTTAAGAGAACTTTTTTGTATTTCAACGGCAAAAGTTGAGATTTTAAATTAAAGCAAAATCAATAAAAAATACGTAACATATGATCATGTTTTACTCAAAAATTTATGTAGGAAGCTGCTTTTGCAAATAGCATTTTTGCAAGATTTGCAAGTCAAAAGCGGTTTAATTCGATTTTACCAACTTCAATAATGAAAAACAAACATTATTCAGGGTATAAATACTAGGAGTGTAGTAGGGGATTATCTAGAACACACTGTCAACGCTTTATCTGTATTTCTTGATTTGACCAAGCCATTTGGCATAGTTTCAAAAATACTTAAAGCGCATTTATGAAAATTATTAAAAAAGTTTGTTAAAATATTTCCATTTCTTATTAGTAATTTATTTCAATGAAAGGTAAGTAATGTGCATATCATTTTGACAAGTATTGTGTTCAATGCTTCCCAATAAAAAAAACGTGAAGAATTATTGGTGCCAGAGTTACCAATGCTGGTTTTTGTTTTACAGGCATAAGCGAATTTTGTTTTGCTTTTTATTGATTTTACACAAGAAGGTACGTATAAAACTCTGCCTTCCTAGTATACCTTATTTTTTTATATTCTTTGTAAAAGGATTTTAAAAGCTAAATAAGACAAATTGCTGTTTTGGGGATACACATAAATTGTGGGGGGATTTGAAAGTATTGACTGCGGAATTCACTGAAATCCATTAGCCTAACTATATATTCACATAATTTTTTTTGCTTTGGCAGATCTATGAGCCAATATCTAAATATTTAAAAAATAATAAACTTACCTTAAGAAAAACAGAAATATGTGGCAGAGTAGCTTTGAAAACTCTGTAGATAACTAGTGTAGAATTCAATACAATTTTTCAGACAAGTTTTATAAAATATTTTCTGACACTTTTGTTATCTTATTTCTTTCGAATGTAATGCATCCGCCTTTTGCCGTACTTTATGTCGAGTTTATTTATAAGGCATATTCATCAGAACCGAGAATACAGAATACATACAGAATATGAGAACTTTAAAATTTGTTCTTTATATCATATATATATATATATATATATATATATATATATATATATATATATATATATATATATATATATATAAGTGTATCTTTTATATTTTTTGACTTCAATTGGGATACAACGGATCTTAACTTACTTATGAGGACTCTCTGTATGTTTCACAGTAAAATGTTAAGTACTGGAAAAGCACAAGCGGATTTTGAAATAATAGAAATAATGAAAAACTTAAAATCGACGTTTAGAGTAGACTTTTATCTGAAACACCGTGTTTGCTTGTTTAAATAATCTTCCTTTTGGTTAATACATCTTTTTTTATATTAAAATGTTTTTAATTTTTGATGTTTCGACTTTTAGTCTAAGGACACCACGTTCTTTTATTATTTTAAATGAGTCAATCTGTATTAACACCAGGAAAAACCCTGCCAAGTTTAATATTTTTTAAATGCGGCATTCTAAGGATATTTGAAATAAATTGACCTGAAGATCCCATCTTCAACTTCGAAACCAATGCTCCAAAAGCACATGTTTATAGGAACTTTTCAATCTATTTTTGCATGTTCTACATGCCCTAAAAATATGTAACTCGTATTCATTAACACCCCGTATGTTAGAACTAATTACAACAGAAGTACGTCATTGGTTGTATTTTAACCTAACCAATATACTTCACCACTTATTCGTTTTTAATTCTAAACAAACCATATAAAACTCCGTTTTTTCTTTCTACGTTACCATCGATTTTTCTTATTAATCTTACCCTTATAATATTGTCAAACCCTCTAAGATTATTGTTTTCGATAAGTAGGTACTCGATTCGATATTCAATTGTTTCCTTTTGAGTGTTGTCAACCGCTGACAGTGACAGTTCTCGTTCTTAAATATCAGTCAATGACCAGTTTTTTGGACGAGATACGTGGTTTATATTGTGTTTCGTTAAAAGTGGTGAGTGAAAACTTGATAAATTATGAAAAATAATTCACCTGGCAGTAGAAAAAGAAGTTTAAGTTTTTGGGTAAGAGGTTTTTGATTGAATTTACACAAAATATTTGAATGATGGTCTATTAATGTGGAGATATTTTTTATTGTTATTTTAACGAATTTGTGTGGTCCTTAATGATAATCAATTCTTGGGGATTTTATGAGATGCAATAATTTCAAATTTATGAGGCATTTTTTTGAGATTGGTCATTTTAGAAAATTAGGCTGCATCGGAGTTACGCTTTGTTGCCAGGTTGTGTTGTATTCATTGTGTTTACAGGAAATTATTAACTATTTATTTCTTTTAATTGAATGTTATGTAGATACTGTATTGAAAGTATTGAAAATCTACCAAAAACATTAACTTGTCACAAGTACTTAAAGTTAAATTTTTTTCTAAAGCGCATAAAAATTTTTCTTCAAATCAGAATATGGCAGTTACTAAACAATTCTTTTTAGAATCACAATGTTCAAAATCAAAATCGGGTTTGCACAACAAATTTTTCATTAAATGAAATTTAAATAAATAAAAATATAGTTGCTTTTGGCAATAAAATTATTTATATAGTTCACTTAATTATTTAAAAACCCAACGAGTCATTTGACATAAATAAAAGTAAAATAGTATTATTTATTTATACAATAATGATTACGACTCAAAATTCTATTTAGTCACTCTGATTTCCAATGGTAATTATCCCCTATACTTTCTCCATATCCGCGTACTTTAATTAAATAGCTTGAAACACCCATTTTTAAACGATTTTACATTTTCCCCTCCGTTTTCTTTTATTTTTTATCGCTCCTCGTAGAAATACTTATCCGGAAAGCTGCAACTCAACTCCATTTTCAATAATCCTACTTTCCCGAATGTTTTGAATAATACCGGTGGCTGTTCGTCCCAAATGGACCCATTCATACGCTAATGTATGAATACTCTTTCAAGTTGTTTGCTTGAGAAACTGAACTTTGACACGCTGAATTTGTAACAAATTTGTAAGAAAAAAAAACTTCCTCTGAAATACGAATATGCTTTCTTCTCTCTCTGCCATTCAATTTGAATTTGAAAAAGGTAAAAAGGTGTAATGTAGAGGTCGTCAGTGGAATTTGTTTTTAAGATGCTAAGTTGACATAACATTAATATTGTAGTGGAAATTTAAAGAAGAAAATATAAAAATATCCTGCCACAATCCCCTATTATTAAAATTTCACTTATTATTTTACTTTTCTGTTGTCGAATGTTGTAGAATTTGTTGCATGCACCTGTTTGACTCTAGGTGACTTCTTAATTGTAGATTCTTTATTCCTACATTAAATTAAATTCTATTTTTATTATTACGTTGCACAAACACTTTAATATCGGTATGTGAATATAATCTTTGAATTGATAAAATCGATTCACAATAATCCTATATTTTCATTAAGCTAATGGACTGTTTCAATCAGGAATTAAAATTAATATTAACAATAGTATGCACTTAGTAAATAGATAATAATAATAATAGAAGATACGAATGTGAAAGGAAGTGTCTAGCTGCACGTTCTTAGCCAACAATCATTACCTACAGAGACATAATCAATGCCCTGAAGACAAACGTAAACTTATCTTCCCAATTTTGAATAAAAAAACTTTTCATACTTTTAATAGAAATATTTAGTACTCGAGTGCATGGAACAATTCCAATTCAGCCCTGCTCCGAATCCATGTAAATGCACTCCCAGCTTTCTGAGAAACATCTTATTTGGCATGCAGAAAACTATTTAGAAATTTATGGGATTTCTGAGTTCGGAAAAGTAGAACCGGAGTGCGTGAATACACAAGAAAACGAGAGTCGTGCATTTGTTTAATACTTTATTCAAGTCCATGATTTGTTGTAAAAGTTGAACGTGATTCAAAATCATGATAGATACAGATTTAATGAAACTGATAACAATATTCTAATAATAAATTGGCACAAAGTCTTGTAAGAGGGATAATTTCAAAAGCAAATGAAACGTTTGTTCTTACAGATGACTAAAAATTATTTTGATGTTTCAATTTGTCTGATCTTGATAGTTTTACTAACTAGTTTTTTATTATTATCTGCCAGGATTACTAGTTTTTTAAGTTTTTGAATGTTTTTTCTTGTGTGATAACGGTCACGGATCTCTGCATGCCGAAGCTAATTTTTTGACTAGAACATACGATGGTCCAGAATCCCAGTAAGCACTAGATATTTTTTCTTGAATACCCATTGGCATCTTTCCACTTTTGATAAGATATTTCATTACTGCTCTACATTTTTGGATCGCCCTATATACAAGTTTGTAACTGCATGCCTGTTCTGTTTTAAATTAAAACCATTTGAGAGGTTTAAAGACCCAGGAACTATACGAACAACTGTCGTTTAAAATATGAAACGTTCAAGTGCCTCATAAACGAACGGCGGAATCTGTGCCGAGCTGTGTGTCGATACAATTGAAAATGAAAACCACGCAACTGAACCGTTCAGGGTAACTGAACCTATAAATTTTTATTGGCCAATGAAGTGAAGTTATCGCTTTTTATAATTCATATATAATTATAATAAATATTTTAGGTTCCATCATCCAAGTAATCAAAAATCTAACATATCCGAAACAATGAAATTAATCTGTAATTATATTTTAAAACTATTTACACATAATCTGTCTAAATGTATAGAACACTCGATATACCCATTACCTGAAAAAAAAATCAAATATTTAGGTGTAATTATCGATTGCCGTATGAAATGGGACATGCGTATATTTTATGTAACAAATAAATTACGAAGTATATTATTTAAATTTAGAAAATTAAAAAATCTTTACCTGAAAGTTATCTAAAAATGTTATACTTCGCATTGGTAGAAAGTCACATTCGTTACGGGATTCTTGCGAGGGGTGCAGCTCTCAAAACTTTATGGTCTAGAAGTTTTTAAAATTAATTTTGTCTAAAAACTCAAGATATCCGTCAGATGAATTATATGCTGAAATAAAATAATGGGCATAAGGCAACTATACTACTTGTGTTCGTGTGTTAGCTTTCACCTTCATAAACAACAAGCTCCACTTCCATCTAATCAGTATAATACTCGCCAGAAACGTCACTTAGCTCAGACATTTATGAACAAATCTTGTACTCAGCGTTCTTAATTGTATATAGAGCCAAAATTATACAACACTATACCAGTAGCAGTATTTGTGACTTCAAACTACTGCTAAACACTTGATTAATAACAGAAATGGTCTACGGATTATTTTCTCCCTTTTTTAATTTAACTGGAAAATATAGAACTATTAAAACTTGAATAATTCCTAACAACATACATCATTAGTCTTTGATCAAGTGACAAGACTAAAAAGTAGACTTTAACAACGACTCCAATTTGTGATTCGTTCCATCAAGATAAGCGCCGAGATAAAAAACACTCATTCCAAGAGTTAAAGCTCGGCAAACTCACGTTTTCTTTTCAAATTTCTTGTTTATTAAAAGTGGCAAAAAACTTTACGAGAAGTTTCATCAAACTACGTTAACGTATTTTCGGATTCGCACTAATAAAATCTAAAATCCTTTAAAACTTTGTGTAAACACTTTTAGTTCACGCGCCTCTCGAAGAAAAGTTGCCACCGTATTTTGAAATTGTTTTTCATGTAAATTATACTCGTCGCGACTTTGTCGCCTCCATCGAGAAAATTTGGAGGAGTGCAGAAAGAACCTCCCATTGTAAGGAGAAATGTAAACGAGATTGTGTTCTCCAAAGTTCACTTCAACGCCACTTTAAGCTGAAATAGACGCTTCAAAGCTTGACTATAGAGCCATGACAAAAAAGCTACATGCACTAAGCACTCCAAAAAAGTGCGACCTAACATTTTTCTCAAATAAATTTATTTTATTTTCCAGTTGTAAATATTTTAGCCATAGTGATGGTTTAAGTTACTTTTATACTAGTCTTTAAAATCCTATAATAGAGACAAAGATAATTATTGATAACTAACATCTGACTTTCTTCCGAAAGTTACCTTCATAGATTGACAGTGACATAAAAAATAATAATATTGCAGAAACAGATCACTGGATAATTGTACAACATGGGACAAAGAAAAAGATTTTAAAATTTTGGATTTTCGATATATGAAAGAGTAATGCATTTATTTATTATGAAAATTTGAACTTCATACTATTAATTCTTTAACTTTTAAAATCTAGTTGAAGAATTCCACCATGTTTACATTTTTTTTTTTTTTAGAATTGTTTTTTCTTCTAATATACGATTAATGTTAATGAATATGAATATCTATAAAAACAATCTTTTGTATTCTATATTTTATTAAAAAGTTTTGTATTTGCAGATTTAAAAGTGTTTTTTTTGTTTGAAAAACAATTCTATAATTAAAGTTATTGCCTATCCTAAAATGAATAATAAAAAAGTTCTCCACATGCTGCGGACTTAGTGAGACATTCTGTATAAAAGACTTATTGAAACATTAACGCCCTGACTAAAATGCTGATCCTAGAAAAATGGTTTTTTGGTTAATCATAATCATAATCATCTTTATTAGTTCTTTAGATCATACAAAATGATATAGAACACGTTGTTATATCTTTTGGTTTTACCAAGAATATGCTTGAAATATAAATATAACCAAATAATATGAATGAGTAAATTAAACACTTCTTCCTCTGCTAATTACAATATTACTACTCAAATAATGGCCATGTCATAGTGTCATGCGCAAGCGCACTGGTTCAGTATAAACTGTAGTACATGGTGTCCCAAATATATTACACACGTCAATTCAGTTCAATAAATATATATATATATATATATATATATATATATATATATATATATATATATATATATATATATATATATATATATATATATATATATATATACCGGTAATCTTACGTACTGGCACCAAAAACTAAATCGACGTATACAAACCCGGAATTGTAGAGAGATAAGAGGTTCTACCGGCACCTTATATATGTTTTGACTGTATATGCTGTCTGGCACCATATATATTATTTCAGAATACACTTTTCAATTTTATCTTGGACAGACATATTCGACTCGAACGCTTAAGGAGGTTGGGGCGTTAGACAAGAATAATGAAAAATCTGAAAAAATATTTTTTAACAAATTAATGCGTATGACAAAATTTTCTATAAAAAAAACCTAAAGTCAAAAAGTTAAAAAACTTTTAATCCTAGATATAGCATACAAACAGTACATTTTTATTCGAGCAAATAACCAATAGCCCAGTTGTCAGAGAGTTTGACCTCGTCAAAATGTGATATCGATGAAACTTGGCATTTAAGTACTTGAAACGTTGCAGAAAACGATAAAAAAATCTTTGCTGCTCTAAAGTGTATGCTAACTTTACAATTTTGAAAATAAAATCGTAAATTTGGTTTTTCCATTATATCTCGAAAAAAAAAATTCGAATTACTAATAGCACCACGTGAAAGAGCGGAAAATTTTACTGAAAATTATATTATAAGTTATTTTTAAAAAGAATTTGTATTACTATAAAAAATTTTATTTTATATAAATCAATTTCTACATTATTTTTAACTTTATTAAAAAAAAAATAATTTCTGATTTAAATAAACACTATTTTGAAAATAAAAATTGCGTCGAATAAATATTGTAAAAAAAATGAAAATTTTAAAACATAAGTTTTACTAAACCCAGATAATTATCATTTTAATTATATTTAAATCAAAAGTAAAAGTATAATAATGATAAATCTACAAGGATTTTTTTTTGTTATGCCTCTATTAATAGATATCTTCACTTTTATAAAGAGCAGTGAGAATTTTAGAAATTATAACTGCCGATCAAATTTTCTATGAGAAAACAAAAAATTTTTTAAAAATTAATGGATTCCTGAGAAAGCTTAGAGTCTCCTCTTTAAAATGCTTCCTTTTTTGTTTTTTTTGCTTACAATTTACACAAAGATACTTTAGTTTTTCCGAACGTCTCGCCTGAATATTTGAATTCAACGGCTCGGCGCGCGTCGAGTTTTCGAATTTGCTTTCTTACTTTTAATAATTTTTTACAGTAATACAATTTTTTTTAACTAACTTTAACTTTTTAACTTTAAATATAATTTTTAGTACAATTTTCCGCTCTTTTGGTGCTATTAGTTTTTCGAAATTTTTATTTTTTTTCCAGATATAAGAAAAACCAAGTTTTCGATTTTATTTTCGAAATTGTGAAGTTAGCATATACTTTAGAGCAGCAAAAAATTTTTTTTATCGTTTTCTACACCCATTCAAGTACTTAAATGCCAAGTTTCATCGAGATCACATTTTGTGCGAGCTGTTGGTCAATATCCTTCTTTGGCAATGCATATTTTAATATTTATTCCAATTTTATAATGAGACTTTTAATTAATAAAAAATACTATTAAACGTTCGTAAACTGTTGAATCTGTCTTTTTAATTAATAATTTCTATTAATTCATTTTAATTTGAAGTCTTGTAATTTTTGCCAAAATCGCGTATTCTAAAAAATGCTCTAGGTTAGAATATACAGTATATCCACAAATGGAATCGAAAAGTGGAAAAAAATATTATTTTAGTTTATTCTTTAGAAAAATCTTACTAAAGTTCATAAAATAAGATCAGAATATCCAAATCTTAGAATACCTGTACGGTGTCTTAAAAAGTAGAAATGTATCAATAGAAAACTAACATTACTTATTATTATTCACAAAATGTTTAGGAATTGAAAAAATTGTATGCATCATTTAAAATAAAATATAAATATAAATTTTCAAATTAAAAATTAAATTTCAGTTTTTAAAACATAAAAATTAGTCTTATGGACAAATAAGATTGGCAAATCCAAATTTTAGTTCATTTGTAAAAACACAAATGTACTAAGAAATTAATTAAATGAGAAAAATTATCGAAATTATTTATTAATTGACACAAATTGCACAATTGTTAATATTTTAAAATGAGCCACATTGTTTAAACAATATTCTAAGTATAATTGAACAATTTTTATATTATTTCATTTTGTTATTGCTTTCTTGATGTTGATATAAGTAAAGGTTCGATTTGAGGGTTTTTGACGTAAAAATTTTTAGTTTGGACAACAACTTACTTATATAAACATTTTGAGTAAAATACTAAATAATCTTAGTTACTTTTTAATATTCTTAGACATTTTCTTAATTTTCTACATGTAACTTAAAATTGTGATATACGAATCTTATTTTTTTGTTTTAGTGGTTGTTGATAAAAGAGGGGTTTTTAATGCCCAAATGTTATTATCTATATAATTTTTAATTAAAGAGCTTGCACCGCAATCCGTTAAAATACCTACCAAGTTTTTGTAAAGATTTTTCAACAATTTTTTAGTTTTTACGCGGAATTCACAAAACGCTTCTAAATGGTGCCTAAACGTTCCTTCCTGCGTGGTGCCACAAAGTTTATATAATATAATAAATTGAAATATATATCCTTTTGGCACCATATATTATTTTAATTTTATTTTGAAAAGAAGTATTCGCCTCGGAGGTTGAGGCCTTAGACAAAAATTGTTTTTTATTAATTTTCCAATTTTTTAAAAACTTAATTTTACTTTAAAGTGCTTCTAATTTTTTTAAATTATTACATAATTTTTATACATAAATTTATAAATTGCGGATATTTACATAAATTTAATTTTTATTACTAAGTGAGGACAAAAAATTCAAAAGATTCAATGGATCTAAATAAGTAAATAATTATAATCAATGGAGTGGCGAACAAAAAACTAAAACTGTAAAAACTTACCTTGAAAATATTAAAAATGGCAAAAGGTCTTAGATATTATATTTTTTAATAAATATAAAAAAAATAATCGGTTTGGTTGTTATTAAAATAATTGATTATTTATGGATACCGCTATTATAATTTAAAATTAAAATCTAATGTTAATTATTTAAATGTAAAAATGTGAAGTGTAAAATGTAAGTGTAACTGTAAAAATGCAAAGTGTAAAATGTAAGTGTAAATGTAAAAATTACTCTTGAGAAATGAATTGGCGTTCTATCGAAATTTTATAAAAACACAACTTAATTAACTAAGAAATTAATAGAATGACTAAAATTATCAACATTATTTATTATTTTACACAAAATGCATAATTGTTTATAATTTAAAATGAGCCTTTGTGAAACAAAATTGCAATATTTTATTTATTTTACGTAACCTCTCATCTCCATACATTTTTCTGCTCTTAAAATACATAATAATAATAATAAAATAATAATAATAAACTTTCAGAAATTTTTTAAAGATATTTTATAATTAATAATAATAATAGCACTTTATTGACAAAGTCAAATGGCCATCGACCGAGGTCCTTCAGCAATTGATTATTTATTTAAAGCTTAAGTACTTATTGTTTTGTAAAAGACAGATTGTATATTTCTAGGAAGTTAATAAAAAAAAATTAAAGCTTTTTTTGTAAAAAAAAAATAAAATTTTAAAGATATAGCATCGATATTATTATAAGTAATTGTTTCATTTAAATAAAAAAAAGGTTTTTGATTATTAAAAATTTTTGTGTAAAATAATACATAATCCTTATTATTTTTTAATTCTTTTACACATTTTCCTAATTTAAAAACATTTAAGACTTTCATATGCAAATCTTATTTTTTTTTAGAAGCACGATATTTTGTAGACTGACTTTATTTATGTCATAAAGTATAAATAATAGTATATTCTGTAACAAGGTTGGAATGAGAATTCGACACAAGTGGAGGAACCACGAGTGTCGGATCTTCATTCCAACAGAGTAACAGACTGTACTTTCTCCACGACCACAGAAAGTAGAAATTAAATATATTAAAATGAAACCTCAATCTCTCAACATTGTGGCGGTAGTATTTTTATATTCATGCTTGTATTTTTGCGGTAGCAAATTCTACATCTGAATCGTTTGATTTTCTTCTTCTTTTTAATAAATTAAAAGTTTTTACAAACCAATATTAAGACCACGTCAACTAATTCGACATTCATGGCAAACCTTATTTTTTTAAACAAGTATGGAATAGAGAGTATCTCTAGTGATAGAATGAAGTACGTATAAAATACATAAAAGACAAATGTTTCAGAATTTTCTTTCAATCTCAAGAGCGAGAATGTTTCTTTTCTGTTATTATAAGTGATTTCAGAATAACTACATTCAGTAGTGGCCGCGGAGAAATTTTTTTAGTGATTCTTGATAATTCCCAAATGTTATTATTATTTATATTATTTTTAATAAAATAATTTATGAAAAATTATAATTCTACCTATTAAAGCATGAATCGCAATCCAAAAGCAAGATTTACCTCTTAAGCTTACACCGCAAATATCAAGTTGTTTATTTTTACATCGCATTCACAAAACACGACTAAAAGGTGCTTGAACGTACTTTCGTTCATGGTGCCACAACGCTTCGGTCGCGTCCTGGTGCTTGTACGTAGCGTATGCTATAGACGAGTTGGGGTGACCCCTGGGGAGTATACGGATTAACTAAAATCGGGTTTTTACATATAAATGGTCCAAGTGGCACCTTCCTGAAAATTGCTGTGGGGCATCCTGGGGTGCTCAAGATACCAAAAATGACTTAAAACGTTGTGGCACCAAAAATTGGTGCCACAACGTTTTATATGGTGCCACAACGTCTATATAAGGTCGTTTTTGGTGCCGGAACGTAGGGTTACATATATATATATATATATATATATATATATATATATATATATATATATATATATATATATATATATATATATATATATATATATATATATATATATATATATAAGAATTTAATTCTTAACAAAGTACATATCATTTACATATAAAAGTTCAATTATAGTATAAAAAAGTAAATAAATAAATAAATAAAGTAAAATATAAAATAATAAGATTATAGTTGTCTCCACATAATTAATAAACATTTACAAACAAAATAAAATAAATATCTACTTAGATATTATTGAACACAATTATTATTATTAATTTATGATCTTATCGAGATTTTAGAGGTTGCTATCGTTCAGATACTCTTTGTCCAGTAACAATACTTTTACTTTGATCTTAAATTGCCGTATCGATAATTCCTTATATTCATCTGGCAGTTTATTAAACAATTTAATTGCCATATATTTCGGACATTGTTCTGTTTTGCTCAGGCGATGAGTCATAATTTCGAGAGTTAGCCCATTTCTCGTTGTATAGCAACTATTTCCGAGTGTTTTAAAAGTGTTAATTTCACTCCTTGCGTATATCAATATTTTAAATATGTAGGCTGAATATAAAGTTAATATATTAAATTTTTTAAAAATATCCCTACAATTTGTTCTTCTTGGAGCATTCACAATATTTCGCAGTGCCCTTTTTTGTAAAACAAAGAGTCTTTGGGTTTCTCCTGATGTGCCCCACGCTACAATACCGTAACCCAGTAATGAATGAAAATATGCATGATATAATGTTAATAGTACAGATTTTTCTACTGTTTTGCTTAGTTGATAAATTAAATAGCATTGTGGAGCTAATCTTTTAGAAAGATATTCGATATGATTAGACCATGTACAATTTTCCGATATATTAATTCCGAGAAATTTAGTGGTTGGAACTTGTTTAAGAGATTTAGAATTACTATTTCTCACAAGGATACAATGATCTAAGGAAGATCTTACATGGCTAAAGCGCATAACTACTGTTTTTTTTTCATTCAATACAAGTTTATTACTTCCTAGCCAATTTGCAGACTGTTCAATTTCAGCATTAGCTGCATTGATTGTCTGACCTAAACTCTTTTCAATTATAATAGAGGATGTATCATCGACAAACAAAAACGATTTTTTTGTATTGAAGTCATTCACGTATATTATATATAAAAGTGGGCCTAGCACAGATCCCTGTGGGACACCTATGGAACATACATTATTTTTAGATTTTTTATCATTAATTTGAATGTATTGAAATCTGTTATCTAGATAGCTCTTAAGCCAATTATTAATAGTACCTCTGAAACCATACCTATCTAATTTGTTTAAAAGTATTTTGTGGTCTACCAGGTCGAAAGCCTTACTCAAGTCTAGAAAAGTACCTACCACCTTATTCCCTTTATCTAGTTCTTCATATAGAGTATTAATTAGGTGTGTTATGGCCGTAATAGTTGATTTACCTTTTATATATTTATATATATATATTCTTCATACCTTGTAATGCAGGTGCCCATGTGCAAACGATTCTTCAGATTCCTCTCAGGGGGTGGAAACTGGTAAAGTAGTTTTTTACGTATAAATATCGTAGACAGCCACTAAGAAACAATTTTATGTTCTTTAGAATTATGCACTTTGGAAAAAACGTTGCTTATTTCCGCGCGTATCATCTTCAATCATTTTTCCTAATTCTACGCGAAAGAACAAGCATCGAAAAATTACTATCGTAAAAAAAAAATGCGCCGCCGCTGTTTTGTTAAATCCATTTGAAATAAATCCAGCAGTTTCGGCTTTCCAACCACTTTGTCCCCAAGCCATTGCCATAGCGCGCTTCATTTGCATCTGTTACACTGACGATTCCCCGATCTCACACCGCACCAACCAAGGATTTTCATCCACCAACACCACCGCTTTCTCTCAATGGAAAAATCAACAAAATATAGAAAACGGCTTTTACTTATTCCACAAAATATATTTTATATACTCTACTTGAAGCTCAATATAGTAACAGTGAGGTTTATATTTTTTTTATAATGTATTTATCTACAATGGTCTAATATAATATAATTTTTTTTTAATAATAATATTTTTCTAGCCATGAAAGACATCATGCATTTGTCTGCCTCAAAATTAATTACAAACACTCTTCATATTTAATTTCAATGTCATAATATGCTTCATTGACTTTCTTGTAGTTGGACATAGAACCTCAGTTTATATTATACTAACCAGTTAATATGAAAGAAAATACAATTTAAAAGTGAATCCTTAATACACACCTGTTACAAATTCAGCTCGCTTGAAGCTTTTTACCCTAATCACGCGCTGTGCAGATGTTTTCGCTGTGTTTACACTCCTTTCTTTCACGATGGACATAGTATAGCAATAGATTTATTATTTTAAATTTGTTTCAGTCCACCCCTGAATGAAGAAAAACTATAAACATACCGTTTAATACACTACAAATAAATTTTCCATTTCTATCATTATTCCTTTCGCCATCAATCTTTCGTTCGCTTTCGGGCGCTCGTAATTGTTTTCCATATTCCTGTCAAGTCAAACATTAAAAATCGTGATCGGGATAATCTCCCCATTCGGGAGAACGAAATCCCCTTTCGTAAAGTGGCACATCCGTCTTTTTCGATTCATCGAACCTCCAAGAGACAATTACTCTCGGAAAAATCGTCCAAGAAAGACGGCGAGTTACGTATGTGACACCAGATTTAATGTTTTTAAAATGTCGAGGATCGTTTTTCTCGCGTCACTTTTCGTTATTCAATCAAGCGAAAAAAAATCACCTCGTTTTACGCTACCCCAATTTTACTAAAGTGATTGTTTAGTGAGATTTCGGTTTATTCTAAATAGGGATTTATTACCGAAATAGAAAATGAACAAGGAAATGACAAAACAAATCTAGTTCTAAAGGTAAATAAATATAGTTTTTTAAAGGTTTGACTTAAATAAAAAAGAAAGTATTTCAAATTACTCGGTAAGTCATAATTTGTATCATATTAATTACGAGTTTTTTATAAAAAATAAATTGGGAACAGTTTAAACAATACAGAAGAGGCGACTTTTTTCTGCATGCATAAATTAGAAATATATACGTACATATATCCCTACTCAGTATAAAAAAAAATTGAAAAAAAATTATTTCTCTCAAAAAAACGATTTTAAAGTCATTGAGTTTGAAATTCGCGCGGAAACGCATTTTGCTCGGTTTTCGAATTCGTTACATGGTGTACTTTATATTACAACAATTTTTTTTTGTAGTTTGAAGAAGATATGGTGAATTTTATAAAATACCACTTTGTGCTCGTACAAAAGCCATAGTATTGAAGAAACAAAAAACACAAAATTATTGTATCTAGTCTTTTTGACAAACTCAAAACAATATAATAAATACAAATATGCCGAAACTAGTCGCCGCTTAATTTCAATTTGTTCAATAAAGCTGTACTGACTTTGAGAAGTTTTATTTCATAAAAGTAAGGTTAGCTTTTATAAAATGTCACTGTCACAACACAATATTCGGGTAGTGGTCGGATTATTCAAATTTAATTGATTTTTAATTCGAAAATTAATAGTGATTTTTTAAATATTCCTGGCAAATTGTGGACCATCTATTAGCATAATTTATATTATAAGATGATTATTAGAAGATTATCTCACAGGCGCCTCTAGCGTATTAAAGCAAAGTTTATATCTAGGCCAGTGTCTTTCAAAGTATGGGTCGCGACCTCCTGGGGGGTCGAAATGAGGTACTAGGGGGCTTAGTGCCAATGAAAAAGTATCTTGCTGTTTGTGAAGGACATCCACCTTTTTTTCAAAAAATTCTACGGGTTTGTCTTTTTTATCTTGATGTTTGCTATTTAAATGTCGAAGTAACTTTGATGGATTCATGCTTACGTTTGACAATACTTATCCACAAATAACACATTGTGGTTTATTGGAAATAAAGGTAAAACCAGATATTCATCAGTGTAAAGTCTGTTTTTCTTTTTATTACTTACTGCCACGCTATTTTTGTCACTATTTTGGTTTGGGTGATGAGTAGGCGGAAATAGGGGGTCGTGAGCAATTTTTTAATGGGAAACACTGATCTAGGAATTTGAAATTCGCCATATGCTTCTAAAATCTGGTGAAAAAATCACGTTTAAATTGTCTAACTGTTTTATTTGATTTATATTAATAAATCAACTATAACCCACATATAAGAAATATATTAGCAACATGGAGGAATATAATTTATCGTCTGTAACTGACTTCCTTTTCTCCCTTAGGAATTCCGTCAAAACAAAACCGAAAAACTTCCTCCATCCCATTACTCCGCGATTCAATTTAGCTCGGTAGCACTTTAGTAGTCTCGATAGCTAAAAAATAAGTGGGCCAAACAAAAACGTTAATGCCCGCCCGGTCTAACGAACATCAATTTCTCACCTTCACGTTTGGTCCGAGCGCCCTCTTACGAATCAGGGGCGGATTAGCCCATAAAATAGGTTTTTATATTGCGAAACGTAAATTATTTTAAACTAATAAAATGTAAACATAAACATAAAATGTTGCATATATGCATGGATTACCAATTAAAATTATTTAAATTTAAAATAGTTATTTATGAACCAAGTGCCTTATACAGATCCTAAAGCCCGGGGGGTAAATTCAGCTACAGGTGCATACAAGATTTTATTTTTCACGAAAAATGTATTTTATTTTAATGAAAAACCGATTTTTTGCTATTTTGACGTTTGTTGTCAGCGTTTCATTATATTTAGTCATTGTTGTTTTGTGTTATATAAAAATATCAAAGAAAATGTGCAGCCAAAGCAACCAACAATTTATTGCCGGAGTAATCCAGACCCTCCTCGTAACAATGAACGGGCGTTATGAGTGTATCTATAGCAAACGTATCCAAAGCAAAATAAACAAATAATATACAATGAAAAATAAAAATATATACGGTGCTTGACTAAATTTTTATATCACTTAGGGCCAGTCTTTTCACCTATAGATAGATAAGCTTTAACCGTCAGATAACTATTGTACAGATAAATTAACTAGAACTCGTTATCTAAGGGATAACTGATACGAGTCTTTTCATCTCGAGTTATCTGATAGATAGCTATCTCTGAGATGTACCAATAGTCACTCTCACAGTGAAATCTAGCCAACTGAAATAACACCAAAGGAAGAGAAACAAAGATAAAAGTGTCATGTGTTAGTAAGAGAAAGAGAACATCGCAAATATGTTCTATAAATCAAAATAACATGGCTGACGGCCGTAGTTGTTATTACTTTACTTTAAGAGAGGGCACCACGGTTAGTTATTTGTTTGGGTAGATTTTAGTAAATAAAAAAACTTTAGAAAAAATGTAATTTGTTTTATATTAAAAAATTATTTATATATACAGAGTGTTTCATTACTAATTGGAAATATTTTAACTGTAGAATCCTGAGCTTAAAATATGAAGATTTCTCCCAAATCACTTAAATAAAATGTGTCTCCTGTCTGAGTTACAGGGTGTTTTATTTAAAGATTTGAAAATGATTTTCGACCATTACTTTAAAACTATTTAACGCATTATTGTCATACTTGACGGTAAGTCTAGGTACTATACACCCTGCTAAATTATGTTAAATAAACGTTTCTGGCTACTACCAAAGGCGTACGACAGGGGCAAGTGACTGATTGATCCTTCCCAAATTCTACGTCACTGGGGGAATTGCAATTTTATCACGATTTTTGGTTTCTCCAATACTTTCTACGTAAATATCGTACTTTTTCTTCATAACGATAAAGTCATTATTTTTCGAGATATCTTAAGTTAAACATGAAGCTGCACAATTATTTTGATTTTAATATGTATTAATTATGTCGGTGTTTTGGGTCATTGGATTGCATTTATTACACAAATGAACCTTTAATCCATATTAACAAAAAGAAAACAATCTTATTTGTCGATATTTCTTGAAACGAATAAACACATTAAATTATTAAAAACAAATTGTAGTTCTGAAAATGTTATAATCTAAATAAAAGAACAATGTTAATAACAAGAAAATATCAAAATGCATATGAACAAAACTTAAAAAGCTTTTATAACAAATGTTCAATATGACCTCAATAAGTTTATCCATTCTTTCGCTGAACGATCTTCTAACTTTAAAAAATATGTTTGGCTGATTGGCAATAAAATTAGCGGAATTTACAATTTGCTGCCAAAGTTCCTCACGAGTATTTATTGCTTGGGAGTATACTAGTGATTTCATATGTCCCCAGAAATAGAAATCTAAGGGATTACCGTCGGGAGTTCTAGGCGGCCACGGAAATTCACTACCTCTGCCAATCCAACGATGAGGAAATATATGATCGAGATAGTTCCGCACTATTAGACGATAATGAGGTGGTGCTCCATCCTGCATGAACCACATATCTCTTCTTCGATTAAGTGGCAGTTCCTCTAGATAATCGAACAGTGTAGTTTGTAAAAATTGTAAATACGAGTTACCATTCAAATTTGCTGGTAATTCATAAGGACCCAACAAATTATCTCGAAATATACCGCACCATACATTAATCTTAAATTCGTGTTGAAAATGTGATTCTCGGAATAGATGGGGATTTTCAATATCCCAATAGTGACTGTTTCTCCTCTACGTGTAAATGTGGCCTCATCAGTAAACATTATTTTTTCAATAAAATTACGATTTTCCATTTTTTTATTTATGATCCAATGAGCAAAATTAATTCGTACATGATAATCTCTAGGCAATAAATTCTGTACCGGTGTAAAGTGGTAAGGTCGTAAATTTTCTTTTTTCAGTATTCTAAAAACTGAAGTGTGGCTTAATCCAGTCATTGCTGCTAAACGCCGAGTGCTTAGTTCGGGATTATCAGCAATTCGCACTAAAATATCATCCTTCTGATCCACAATTAATATTTTCGCCTAAATTGTCCAGTTTCTCCTAATCGATTAAAAACATTACTGAAAGTCTGGCGATTGGGTTGAATTCTGTTTGGATACATTTCTTGATATCTTCGAGTAGCAGCAAGGCAGGAATAATTTTCGTTTACATAAACACAGAGCATGTCTCGCATTTCAAGATTAGAAAAATTATTGGGCCGCGGCATTTCCACTTAATCGACTTTTTAAACTTTACAATAATCACAATCTTAAAGCGACAGTAAGAATAATTAACAGCAATGACAGCAACCTACTAGATCGAAACAATTGAGTCAGACCAGAGCCAACTATACAAAATCTAAGCTTATTTTCAATATGTCGTACGCAC
This sequence comes from Crepidodera aurea, assembly GCA_949320105.2. Taxonomy (NCBI): domain Eukaryota; kingdom Metazoa; phylum Arthropoda; class Insecta; order Coleoptera; family Chrysomelidae; genus Crepidodera; species Crepidodera aurea. Next base: position 27,270,110 of record OX439477.1, read on the forward strand.
TTTAATACCACGACAGCATGTAATGTCAAGGATTAAAGTAATGGTCGAAAATCATTTTCAAATCTTTAAATAAAACACCCTGTAACTCAGACAGGAGACACATTTTATTTAAGTGATTTGGGAGAAATCTTCATATTTTAAGCTCAGGATTCTACAGTTAAAATATTTCCAATTAGTAATGAAACACCCTGTATATATACGTTGATACAACAAAAAGCTAATATTTATATAGATATATAGATTCTTTATTGAAGTAGGATATCCTAATATAGGTACACAAATCAAGAAAAAAAACTACAGTATCTATGGGTATACAAAATTTATAGGTAATTGTTAAATTTGAAAAATTTTGTTAAAAAGGCACTTTAATATCATGGATCATAAATAACGTGTATACTGGAATATTTAAATTTGAATCAACGAAAAAAATAGTTAAAAATTACATATTTCAGTTAACTTGATTCAATAATTCTTGGAAATAATCTATAAATGTTGTCCGAGCATTTTCATTATTTTCTTCGCCATCATTAAACTCTCTAAGATCTTCCAGAACAAATTCATTTTCTTCAAAATCATTCTCATTTTGATCAATTGCAATATGTAAATGTTATTCCACTCATTGAAATGTTCTCTTCTTGATCTAACATTGTAGTCTTGTTCACGATTTAATGCTTCTGTGTCGTCAATTAGTCCAACATCAACAAACATCTCAAAATCTTATAATAAATCCATTTTGTTTAAATAATTTTGTTGTAGAATGACAACAGTTTTCACTTTAGTTTGTAAAACACCACTTATGTCTTTAATTCCGAACTTAAATTTAATTACTTATCTCAAATAAAAATAATAATGAAGTTTCTGTTAGGTTATGTTATGTTGACAATTCGCCCCTCATTTTCATTCATTGCGCATGCTCTTGGGTTTTAACTGGTAGATAAATTCAGTATCCGCTACATAAACCACCAGATAGGTTATCCTGGGGATAAGGGTACTTTAACCGGTAGATAGCGCTATCTGAAGGTGAAAAGACGGTATTTTCTGTTATCCCTCAGTTAAAATTTATCCTTAGGATAAACTACTTTAACCGAAGGTGAAAAGACTGACCCTTAATGCTAACCATTTTTAATTTTGACCTGCATGAAGGTTTGTTGGGTGTGGAACTAGTTGGAACTTACTTACTCCCCAATCTTTCTCAATTACTAAGCAAAATATAAATAACTTTTTCTTGCTCATAATATATACCCTTATAAGGCAATTTTAACTAATTTATTTTCGAGTCCTCCACTGGTTTCGTACGGTTCAGAAACATACACATAGCCACGGAGAGTACGAGGAACAACCGGTAGAGCAGCCGCAACGGTAATCATTTTTACCTCTGTGTAATGTCGTAATAAATTTTCCAGCACGTTGACGTGACGTCGACAAATTATTTCAAGAGGCTGTGGTTGGTTTTCCTGCAAAAAAAAGTAAGAGAAAAGATGTTGCCGGCAGAGGGGAGACTAACTGATGGCTTTCGGCAGATACGCCGCGAAAATGCATGACATCCAAGTCTTTAAAGGGAGTTTATCATTCGTTGGTTCGAAGAAGTCGATCTCTTTTTTGCGATTTTTATAGCGTTGCGACTGCAAAATTATACGATGTTCGTTTAATTGTGAGCAGAGGTTTAACCCTCTATTAAGGTTTTTTTATTATAATATCAAAGGTTAATCTGTTAAATAGAAGACACTTAATTCAGAAATAGACACGCAATTTGCATGAAAATCTTGTAATGTCACTAAAGATACTAAAGAGTGAAAAGCTACGAGATAGCTGGCTGTATAAAGATGTATTAACTAACGTATTTATACAGGGTGTCCCACGACGTACTGTACACAGTCCAACCATAAGTACTATGGACCGAGGCCATTTCATAGCTGGTATTAAAAAATGGCCTGTTGCCTGTTGCCTGTTGCGTTTTTGACGGATATACAGGGTGATATTTGAAAATATGTGAATTATTCTACGTTAAGTATATCTAAAAGTAAAAATCTCAGACCAATCAAATTTGGGATACTGAGTGTGCTCCCTGAGATCAATAAAATAGGTTTTAGAAAAATTTTAATTTCAGGTCCGGCCTTAGTTTTTTTTTTAGATTTTTATTGGTTTTTTGAAAACAACACCCTGTAAGCCAGATCAGACAATTTTTATTTTTCTCACTTTAAAGAATAAGGATGATACTAAGCAACAACCAAAAAAAATAAAACTTTGAAAAATAGTATAATTTTATTGGATTCACATTCTTCTTATGACTGATGCATTGATACATTGATAGCACATCATCATTTCTGAACAAAAATCATAAGGACAGTTCATTTTACTCGATATAAAGTATTAATCAATCAACTGTTGAAATTCCAGGGCCGTATTAATTTTTTTAAAGTTTTTATTGATCCTGTAAAAACAACACCCTGTAAGCGAGTTGTACAAATTTTCTTTCTGTAACGTCAAAGAAAAAACTATTACTTTTGATTATTGTGCAAATACAAGTAGGCTTTGAATTCGCTTTGACGTCCATTTTGACAGTTTGTGAAAGAACGTGGTGAGCGACTGACAGAAGACCAAAAAGAGGGTATTTTGGAAATCGTAAACCAAAATGAAAAGCTAAGTACCCGACGAATATCCAGTATTTTGAATATTTCTAAGTTCACAGTTTTCAGTACGTTAAAGAAAGATCTCCTCCATCCGTATCACCCCCTGGAATTTCAACGGTTGATTGAATAATACTTTATATCGAACTGTCCTTATGATTTTTGTTGAAAAATGATGATGTGCTATCAATGTAGTGCCGCATCAGTCATAAGAAGAATGTGAATACATTAAAATTATACTATTTTTCAAAGTTTTATTTTTTTCTGCAGAAAACAAAAAGTTGCGCGTTCAATTTTTTTAACTGTTGCTTAGTATCATCCTTAAGCTTTAAAGTGAGAAAAATAAAAATTGTCTGGTCTGCCTTACAGGGTGTTGTTTTCAAAAAAACCAATAAAAATCTAAAAAAAACGGACCTGAAATTAAAATTTTTTTAAAACCTATTTTATTGAGCTCAGAGAGCACACTCAGTGATTGGTCTGAGATTTTTACTTTTAGATATACTTAACGTAGAATAATTCCCATATTTTCAAATATCACCCTGTATATCCGTCAAAAACGCAACAAGCCATTTTTTAATACCAGATATTAAATGGCCTCGGTGCATAGTACTTATGGTTGGACTGTGTACAGTACGTCGTGGGACACTCTGTATAACAAAATAATCCATTAAAGGAAATATTTCCGAATTTTTTAATCCTCGTACACCACTGATTTTAATTCTGTCTGACGGCTAAATAGGGTAGAACGTACGGTGCTTATAAATGTACAGTGTAACACTTGATATGACGTTGCCGCCGTCATTATTTCTCCAGCAGTAAAATCCGTTAAGAGTCTTTTGTTTTCGTGAACGGAAACACACTTGCCGGGGAAACTAACTCTCTATGGGCTCTATGGCCCCCGTTTCGGCCGTTTTGTCATTTACGATCACTCAAGATTATACGGCTAAATATAGCTGGCCACTTATTGAGGACGTAAAATATTTTCTCTTTATGATATAAATCGTTTCCGAAAACGGAGGATGTGTTCTTTTACCGAGGAAAAATCCGAAAATTAAAACTTTATTTTGTTCAGTCATTTGCAAAAAGGTTGGTTTGAGGAGTTAACGAGGCGTTTAGGCACTCACTTCAACCTGAAAAAAAATATTTTATCTCAAACTTTTTCAAACATCTTTCACGTAAATTTGTTTTTTTAAGTTCTACGACAACCTTGTGTTAAAACTACAAATTAATTTTTCGAATATCTTGATGTTACATTATCGATTTTTTATAATAAAAAAATATGTTAATTTTAATTTTTGTTACAGAGAGGTAGCGACGAATTGCTTTCACAATCAAACGTATCAGTCATGGCTCCTTCTGCTCCACATGCTGATAACAACAATCAAGAAAATGCCAAAAAAGTAAGTAATCCGTTTTCAAATTCACTGCTCTCCAAGAAATTAACATTTTTCAACATTACTTTATTTATTGGTTGAGCAATAAATTTATAATTATATTTAATAATAGTTTATTGGCAAAAAAAGTAACCAGTAGGTACGTAATACTTCATATGATTGAAAGTTCTACATCGAAAAAGTATGGGTCAAGTCGATTTGGTTGGATGTTTACATTTAAAGTAGAGTTATTCAGGGTTCAGGGTTCTTATTAACTGGTCCAAATTCTTAATATGCAACGTCAAATCGGAAATTTGACATATAATAAGCATTGTTTGAACAATATTGGAGTTACCGCAGAATAGCTGGAAGGTTGTTGTGTCCCATGGATCGGTTTCTCAAATTTTACAACAAATTCTTGTACCATTTACCCCTTTTATATTGTTCCAAATTGTTTACTGGTCCATGAAAACGTCCGACCTCATAGAGAGCCGACGGTTCTGAAATATGTTTTGGAAGGTACGGCCAGCACGTTGCCCAGACCTCAATCCTATATAACTTGCGCTTGATACCTGCCCAATAACTGCGAGAAACTGGGGCGTATCCTTAACGAAATATATAGACTGGACTCGATCGATGCGAGAATATAATCCAAAACAGAGGTGAAAATACCCGGTATTAATGGAATCAGAATTATTATTGACTGTTTATTCCAACATAAAAACATTTGAGTTTAACGATTTTTATGTTTCTGGTTTTTTTATTTATTAGGTTAATTATTAACTATTAGTTTTTTGAAATGCTGGTTTTTATTATATAAACATATAGTGCAAAATTTGTAGTTTGATATTTTAAATGCCAAAATCAATTTTCACCGAACAAAGGACCCCGCACCATTCTTATGGAAACGGGAGCACCGTCAAATTGTCTAGCCATAGGCCCATGGACACCATGAATCAGGACATCAAGTACTATCAAAAATTGAGACAATATGACGGTGTTTTTAGATGTGCTGCCATCTATGATTAGAAGAGGGTATTGACAATTATTAAAAGCGAAAAATTCCCGGTGTATTGGGGTTGCGTACACAATTTGCATTGTGTGTTGCAAAGCTTTTATTTGACTGATTCTAGTCAAAATGTCACTCTCTTCTTTCGTATCCCTTTCAGAGATTAATACAAAGTTAGAAAACGAGTAAGGAATTTAATTTATCAGATTCGACATCCTAAGACCGGTTTCTGCCTTTCGGCTTCGTCAGTTAGGCTTTTCGAATCCAATAAATAAAATTCCAAACTCGTACAAGTCAATAGCTATATCCGCTATAAGATAAAATTTTTAGATGTGCTGCCATCTATGATTAGAAGAGAGTATTGACAATTATTAAAAGCGAAAAATTCCTTACTCGTTTTCTAACTTTGTATTAATCTCTGAAAGGGATACGAAAGAAGAGAGTGACATTTTGACTAGAATCAGTCAAATAAAAGCTTTGCAACACACAATGCAAATTGTGTATGCAACCCCAATACACCGGGAATTTTTCGCTTTTAATAATTGTCAATACTCTCTTCTAATCATAGATGGCAGCACATCTAAAAATTTTATCTTATAGCGGATATAGCTACTGACTTGTACGAGTTTGGAATTTTATTTATTGGATTCGAAAAGCCTAACTGACGAAGCCGAAAGGCAGAAACCGGTCTTAGGATGTCGAATCTGATAAATTAAATTCCTTACTCGTTTTCTAATATGACGGTGCTCCCGTTTTCATAAGAATGGTGTGGGGTCCTTTGTTCGGTATCCGAATTCGTTGTGTGCAGTAACAGTTAACACTTTAATATGTAGCAGGGAGGCTTAAAAAATTTAATAACTTATAAGTTCTATCTACATTCTTTTAAGGAACGTTTATCAAAATTAAAATGAGACCCGCAAAACAATATTACAGTTTCAAATGAAAAAAAAACAACATATAATATAAAATTTAAGCCGGCTATTTCCCCCTTAAATAAATGAAAACTCAACCATTAAACCACGATGCAGGCGTAAAATTGATTACTGGAATAACTCCCGAACCCGCAAACGAGAAGCAAAACTCACGACGAACGGAACGGTGGTTCTTCACTACGAAATACACCCTTAAGAAAAGAAACAGTAAGATAGGACGAAAGGGGAAGGCCCCGTGATATTCAATTTAATTTGAATGAAAACGACGGATGGGTCCGTCTTACGGCTTCACATTCACCTGCCTCGTCTTCGTCGACAATAGACAAAGTTTCAATACAAAAACCCCGCTCGGTAATGCGTCTACATTAAGGATGTCAGACGCCGCTATTACCTTGTATAGTGAAACAAATAGCGACTCCTGAAAACTGCCATAAATAAGGACTCGCTATATTAATTATCGCAATAAAGATTCCTCCCACCTAAACGCTCCAGTATGGTGAGAGAACTACTGGAGTTTTAGGGGACTATTGTCTAATATTTTTTTCAAGACGTGGTTTAAGAGAATTACTTGGAAAAGTTAATATTGTATTCGCGGAAAAATTGTGGACCACGTTCCAAAATAAATACATGGTCTAAACTTCATCGAAAACACTGTAGAGTCACAGACTAGAAAATATAAATGAAACTGATACTGCCTAAAACAACTAAGTTGAACATTTTAATAAATTGGGTAATAGGATTTTCTTCTTTTTTGTCTGACTAGGATTGCTCCTGTTTGTCTGCCTCTCATTCTGTTTCTGTTGTTGTTGACAGTAGATTGTCCTTCCATCTTTTCTTTGGTCTTTTGCTGTAAGGTTGATTATTTTTACAGAATCTGTCAGGTGCCATTCTATTAACATGACTATCCCAGTCTCTTTTCCTTGCTTTTACCCATTTGTTGATGCTCTGGATGTTACATTGCTCCCGTAAGCTCTTATTTGGGTAATAGGATTTTAATTTATTTTATTTTAATCGTTTGTTACAAAAACTTACTTTGTTACAAAGATCTTTTTCCTATTTTGTTTCGTTTTCCGATTTTCTCGCCCACGCTTTCTTCCATCTACCCCGGTTTGCCCGTTCTCGTTATCAACTTCATAATACGAAAACTTGGCGGCCATTGTCTATTGTGTATTTTATTACACGAGATCAGAGAAGAGATTTTATCTTAACAGCTCATCCAGTTCGAGGCTCTAAACGAAAAAATAGTTTTCTGAACTTCGCCAGCCAGTTTGTTGTGTATTAAATGAAATATGAAAAGCTCATTCGACGACCATTGTTAGTTTTAAATTTGTTCTCATCTCGCTTTGGTGTTGCTAAAACAATGAATCGTTGCCTTTCGGAGGGGTGTATATACAATAGTTAACCGTCGTCCGGCATGACATTCTTGTTCAATAACAATGAAAGGATATAATTAACAAACAGCTGAAATGAGAATTTTCGATCGGTACGGACGTTTCTAGAAAACTTCCTCTAATTAAGAATGAAGAATGAAGTATAATCAATGTTTACCAAAACATTTTTTTGCAGTTGGTTTAAGTAGATGCCGCTATTGATTAGTAAAATCCAGTGACAATTTCCTATTATATAAATATTAATTTAGTTTGAGTTCAGGATAACTACACAATACACAGCACATACACAATATCACTAAAATCTATCGGGTAGGTCACACGGAAGATGTTCTCAGCTTTTCTTTGGACTGAAATCTTTCCAGAATGTCTATATTTGAGTGGGGATACTGTGCCCCACAGCTGGATTCCATAACTCTATATGGGCTTTAGTATGACTTTATATAGTAGAAGCTTGTTGTTGTTAGTTGGGATCTACGGCCTATTATCCAATAGAGTTTGCTAAATTTTAAGCCTAATTATTTTCTCTTTGTAAATATATGTGTTCTCTACGTTAAACGTCGGTCCAGGTGAATTCCTAGGTATTTTGCATTTTCTTTTTGTTTCAAAAGCTGCCCATTTAACGCCACAGTTGGACAGATTCCTTTTCGTTAGGTATAGGTAACATGGATTGATTTTGTTTCATTCCCCTTGATTCGCCATGTTGGGCTGCAAGATTTCGGAAGAAATAACAGGATCTGGATAAGATGCCAGGACAGCAGTGTCATCTGCATATGTTCAGTTATATTGGTGTTTGTGGGAATATCCGCCGTGTATATAAGGTAGAGGATCGGGCCAAGTACACTTCCCTGTGGAACCCCTGACATTATTGGACGCAAAAAAAAATTGTAGTAAAAATAATAATTTGTTTATTTTATCATTTAACCAACCATTCTTTTTCCAACTGGAGGTTCAGATCTGTATACCGATTGGCAGAGAAATACTTGAAAATGTCGACGTACAATTTTTTTTTATTGATTCACAGTTAATCTACTTAACAACATAGTGATTATTTAGTAAATTTGACGAGTGGTGTGTGGCTTGTGGTTGGTACCGTCCCTAGGTCTTCGAGCCAGGTCATGTGAAGGCGTCTAGTAGCTAGTGGTGGTTGGTACAATTCTCTTAAGATGTGACTATCATTTATGGAATTTCTTTCTTTGGCTTTATTAGCGTAAAGGTTAATGGCATCTCTTATAAATGGAATTCCAAGCTCGTTATGGAGGGTTATGTTGGAGACGTACCATGGAGCGTTAGTTATCATTCTAAGAGTTTTGGACTGGAGATTTTGTAGTATTTTGGTGTTGGTAGGTTTACTGCAACCCCAAAGTTCAATCCCGTATGTCCTCATTATTCGATGATCGATGTATCTTTCTGGATCCTGATATTGTATAAACTTTGTTATAACTTTACCCATTCTTCCGTATTTATTTATGACAATACTATCGTTTTAAATTAATGATTAATAGAAACTAACGCAAAATGAAACAAAACGTCGAATTTCAAAAAAGTTCACCTCTTTTTTGTGTCAGCATTCAATAAACCCTTCCTTGATTAACTTTTCATCTGGCTTAATTCTAAACGGGCCTAATTAGGGCACTATACGGATTACGCGTTTCCCGCCTGTATTCGCCCGCCGGATTTCGTGGTTTGCCGACTCTGTTTTGTGTCCTTACAACGGAGCGAACACAGAGACACATAGCGAACAAGTAAATTGATCACGGTCCTATGCCAAACAATGACGTTTTATCGGTGACCCTTCTGAGACTCAACCAAGAGAAGGAGTAGTAAGAGAGAATGACAGAGAGAAACTGGAAAAGGGAGAAATACATTTTCGGGATACATCTAAAGTGCTTTTGACCGCTTATAAGTGGAATGCAACAGTTTACCATAAAGGTCGTATATAATATCGTAGTTTCGGGGAACTGAAGGAGTTTAAGTTTTTAATACAAATCATAAATTATCTCGAAGTCGGCCAGTGACATTTAATAAATGAAACTGCACAAAAAATTGTTAAACAAAAAAAAACGAATTCATGTCTCTGATAGTTTGATCCAATTAACATTTTTGTAATACGCATGTTAAACAAAGTATCTTAGTTATTTCCAAAATTTTCTGTAGAAGATTTGAAATACACTTACCTATTTGTTACAATCAATTATTATATCTATAAACTATTTTCTTAGGACGATCTTTTCTTATCCCCGACTTCTATAATTCTCGTTGTTTCGTTGGTCGTGTACTGTCAATCTATTTGTTCTGTAGCAGACTGTGAAGATTATTGAGACGAGCACAACTTTAAAGCGACACCACCGGTATTAATTTGAACCTTCACGAAAAGCATAATTTTGTTTGTTTACCTGCAAGTCGAACGTGTGTTTTGATTTTGTGTTTCGTGTATTTTGCTGTTATTTGTTAGTTAAACGTTAAAAATGCCCAATAAAAATAATACAAACTATTGCGTTTATGGGTATACCTCTAGGAAATCTAAAAATCCGGAATTACACTTCCATTATGATCCACCCAAGAAGCAACAAAAAAGGTGTCATCGTCGTAAATTCCGGGAAAAGTCTAATCAATTTTAAATCTGAAGATTATATTACAAAATCAGGTAAGATAAAGATTAGCATTTCTGAGATTATTTCTTGATTACTACTGAAATGTTTTTAGGAATTATTTCAAACAAAATAGCACCCAAGTAGTGCAAAAAGTGTGTGCCATCACATCATTTGCCCAGTAAGCCACTTGATGTTAAAACCATTAAATGTGCAAGGAATGATGGTTAGTTAGAAGACAGCAAAGTGTTGCCTATAAACTAAGTAAACTTGTCCTTAAAAACTGTCGAAACTGTGTACAGTTGTATATGTAAACTTAAAATCTAATTAGGTGTGCACATCATTGCTGATATTTCAACTTATCATTTTTCTAAAGGTAATATTCAGTAAAATAAAACCTTTGTCACATCATAATTTTAAAATTACCATTATTATGTTCCCCTCTTGTACAACACCTGTTTTCAATAATTATACAGTTACAATTAGTAATGAATTATTATAATAAAATGATAAATACTACTAAAACTGAATAATTCAAAGTTAGCTTTGAAGTTATGTTAAAATAAAGGATTAAAAAATATACATTTTGTGTTTATTTTGAAAAAAACAAAGTAGATAAACGAAATAAAAATTTTTGCAACAGATACATTTGATGGCCTATGAAGTGTTTTAAGCCTAGAAAAAATTTTCTTAATTTTTTATATTTTAATTTGATATTGATTTAAAAAAATAATTTTGAAACAACGAATGGGATATATTTTACCATAAATCAATCAAAAGTAGGTTTTTAGAAATCATTTTTTATTTAAATCACTTTTACCATTACAATTATTATCCTGAAAAAATTGAAATAAAATTTATCAGCAGAAAACTGTTGTATGTTTCTTTGGCATATGATTTAGCTCCCTTCTAATATCATTCTATATTAGTAGAGATGAAGATGATAATACCTCTAGGCTATATTCATCCTGAAACACAAAAAAAGCACACAGAAACAGAAGTAAACAATAAATTTCTGAAAAACGTAAGATATGCTAAATAAATATCCTCAATTTTAGAATAACGACACAAAAAACAGGTTCAATTGAGTCTAAATACTTACATGTACAGGTTTATTATGGTAATTTCCAAATCAAAAACCTCAAACAATCACAAAAAGTCTTAAAATACTACAAATAAACCATTCACTCAGTATAACTTAATGCACTATTTACCAAAAATTACGCGTTTCGTGTGAACAGCTGATCGACGACTGTGGCGCCGCCATCGGTAATTATTTGTCTCAATAGTTAATCAAGATCAAGATGTCGACTATTTCCAACTTGTGCTCTTTTTTACCTGTTCCTAAAAATCACTGACCAACTCGTGCTCGATCAAATACCAGGTAGACAACCAAATAATTATATTTTTTCTTTACATTATAAGGAATTTCAAAATGAGGTCCAGAGATCCAGATATTATTCTAGGGTGGGCTAATACCCTTTTTTTAAAACAGTAAATAATTATTGAAAAGTTAAGTCATTTGAATATTATTGAATGTTAGCCGTATAATTAAATCTACCATCACATTGTTATACAATACTGACAATAACTTTAAAAAACTAATTCATAAGTCCGTTTTAAATAAGTGGACCTTGTCGCAGAATGACCTACCGTAACCTGTTGTTCCCATATTCCGAAGACTGCAATCAATCAATACTATATCTAATGGATCAACTAGTTTATGTAGACAATGGATTAAGGTTCACACCTACACATTACGTGTTCGTGTTCCACGAGAATGTTACAGTAATAGACCAGTCATAATTTTAGAAAATCGTATTTCTCTTTTTCTGTAGACTCTTGATTTATGACACACCAGCCTTCTCTGTATCTCATTACGATTTCCTTGGTCTTACCACCATAGGTGCATTAAATATAAAATATATGGTCAATGGTATTGTATGATTTCGAAGCATTGGTTAGTTAATAAACAAACAGAAGATCTGGCATTGGACGCTGGATACTGGAGTGACACAAATAAAAAAAGCCAACTTTAGCTCAAGTAATTACTTTTGTAACAACAGACATTCAATGGGAGTTATAATTGGAGGAAAAAGTTATTAAAATGCCTGGAAACGACTAAAGAAGAAAGCTTAACGGAATAATAGAAAAAAGTATATAGAAATTGTGAATAAAATTCAAGCCGTGCACTTGTAGTGCACGTATGCACGACGAGCTTAAACTATCTGCCTCTCACAAATTACTCAAATGACATTTATGAAAATTGGTATGCTTAGTTTCTCGTTCATGTTGTATTAAACTAAAATATTTTTATATTTATTATGACACTTCCTGGAATGCCGTGCTTATTTTTAATGGAGTAATACGTCGTATATATTTTTTAGTTTTCAGATAACCTGATTAATTTTAGTAGTGGTTTTCGAGATATTTTTTTAAATATTTGTTTTCTTAATAAGGTATTAAATTAAAAAAAAATACAGAACTGTGGTTCTTATATCTGTATAAAAAGAGACAATAATTAAATTTTGTATATATATTCCAATATATAATAATTTACAAAATGTGAATCACTCATTTTTTTTAATAGCAACTTCTATTTTTCATATTCACGTTCATAGAAAATAGTTTCTACTATTTGGTCGAGCTCAAATCATCCATTCTATAAAATCAAGTGATGGATTATATCAATATTTTCTAGAGTAGATTGCCAACAAGTTGTTCTATCAATCAAATACCATAATTCCAGATATTTTGCAAATATTGAATAAATACACTCTGGGCCTCTTTATGTTTGCAAAATATTCAAGCTTCTTTGTAAGCATTTTCTTTTTTTTTCCTGTTTTTCGATTAATTATGGACCATAATATTTTTTTTGTCTTTCTGTCATATAATATTATTTACTCTAATAATAAATTACTACAATTTTCCTATAAAAAAAAATTCGCTAATAACAGATCGAACATTTCTTTTTACTTGCCAATATATTTTTCTCCTGTGTTTTGAGGTAGCAGATGTTTTTTTTTTATAGAGCGAATAAGGGGAGAAACGTAATCCCGTTACGATGATTTATATTTAAAGCTTTTTAAATAAGATATATGTAATTATCTAAATGCCTTATTTCAAAAGCTGTATTATGTGTGCAATAAAAAACTAAACAAGGCTAATAGTATTAAAAAGCCGGAAAGTTATCTTTAAAACTGATACAGAAAGATTTTTGTTCACTGAAAAAACTAACTAAAAATATTGCTATGCAGTAGAAACCTGTGTATGTGCAGCTCATATACTATTGGTAAGAAGAATGTAGTGATAAAACAAATTATGAAAATCTGGACTTAAGAGTTAAATACATTAAAAAATTAAACATCAACACAGGGAATTATCGATTATGAATTATGTTGATTTTATTGACAGATATTTCATTATCTAAAAAAGCTTACCACCAAGTACTTATGCTTCGACATGGTGTTTGATGTCTGCTTTTCCACGTTTAAATTTGGAAATTCCATTTTTTTTAATAGCTTACGAAGGACAATGATCTTTTAGTACATTCACCATGTGTATAAATTTCTCTTGTAGATAACTATTTCAAAAACAAATCTATTAATTTAGAACTAACTAGAAATTCGACCACCATAATTTCGATTATAGAACTTTACAAATCTTTTACAATATTCGGAAATTTTCCAAATTTCATAGTGAGATGTCAAGTGAAGGTGTGCGACTAAATTTTGTTTTTCTTTTTTTACAGGTAAAATTAGAACAAAATGTAGGCAAACCGTCTAGAGTAATACACATTCGAAATATCCCAAGCGACGTTTCGGAAGCAGAAATCATCCATTTAGGCTTGCCCTTCGGCCGAGTTACCAACGTTTTAGTCTTAAAAGGCAAAAATCAGGCATTTTTGGAAATGGGCGACGAACAATCGGCGACTACAATGGTTAACTATTTTTCCAATTGCATAGCCCAATTAAGAGGTCGAGCTGTGTATGTACAATATTCCAATCACAGGGAACTCAAGACCGATCAGACGCATTCCAATGCGGTAAGTTTTTTCTTTCATAGTAATTTTTATCAGAACAATGTAAAGTAATGACGATAACAGTATTGAAACTTTATAAATTTCGGTATGAAAACTACTGTTGAGGGTTCTGGAACCAACCCTATGTTGTGCCAGTTTACCAGGACTACCGAGATAAGCACATAGCCTTTTTAAACTGCATCGTATCTTCTAAATGGACTGTATATTTGCTGTAGTATTTTATCTTCCCAACTCCATTGACAAAAACAACGAACACTTTTTATTTAACGGTTTATTTAAAATTTTAAGTAAATGAGTCACAAACGACTTTAATAAGTAATCAACGACAAATTATTAGTTAACATATGTGTTTAACAAACACTAACACATATTGGTAAAGAATTAAAAATGATCACATCATTCAGAAAATATTTTTAGGTGTTGTACGTAAGAGTGATAAATAAGCACTAATTTTTGCTGCACTAAGGAGCACTGAATTTAGGTTTAAAAAATAATAAAGTGGACCGCCTGATTCGCAGCTAAGTACCACTGTGAAAACGAAATTTGCTGCACTAAGGAGCGAGGTGTTGTATGTGTGAGTGTTGACAAGGCACTGATTTAAAAGTTTGCCAAGTTTGTATCTTTTCAAAGTTTCTTCCCCCCCGTCCGTTTGTTCTAGAAAGAAATATTCGTTATCTAGTGGGCGAATCGATTTGTTAGATATGTAAGTTTTTTATGTCTGTCTCTTTCTCTCCCGCTTGAGAAGACAAGGATTAATTTAATTACGTCGTTATGAGTTTTGGGTGGACGTAACGAATAAGGCGTAAGCCTAGAAAAATTCGTTAGAATCTGCGCTGCAGATATTTGGATACGTGACGATCGTAGCGTAATGAAAAAAAATATTCGTTGAGACTTCCTGTCTCAGCGCTGTTGTCAGGTTGAACGGGTTTGTGTTTCCTTTGGTTTGAAAATTAAACAGATGCGATGTTGTTGATTTAAGTTTATATGTTTAATTTGTTTTGAAAATTAAACAACTACTACGACTAACAATTTTAGCTATAGCAAAACCAAATTATTTTTTCTAATTGCTTTTCTAAAATTATCATTTGTAATAGCTTTGGCCCATTTTCTGCTGATTCCTGTATATAGATAGTTTTTTTAAACAATCCTTAAGAACTTTTTTTATTTTTATATTTGCTCTATTACCGATACAATGTACACAAACCAAAATAGCCGTGAGCAGTAAAATAAATTCAACTACCCAAGCAACGGAACGTGTAATGATAATGAATGTGATTTTGTTTGATTACCCCTAATTTCACCTTCAACTAATTGCATATCCGTTTGTGACAGTTGAAGTATATAGTTTTCTACCCATTTTTATTTTTCCTTTCTATAACGGTAAAATCGATTTTAGATTAAAGCTGTTGTCAAATTGAACATTGATTTCTCATTATCATTTAACTGAAACAGACATTGTTATTTGCCGATGCATTTATAGTCTAGTAAATGTAGATCAAAATAGGTAGAAAATTGACTATAAAATATAAATATAATAATAATGGCGGTTGAGCTCTCTAGCCGGTCAGTTTTTTCTCTACAATTTAAATTATATAAATACACTCGATACGTCGTAATACTGTGTGTGTCTCGCCCAACCGTATCAACAATATTGATGACATTAAAGTCTGGCTAGTGTTAGCGACACCAATCGAAGTTGACAATCCTGTTGACAGATGTCAGATACATGCCCAAGAGAAGAAGCAGCATGGCTGGGACAGTGAGATCCTGATTGCTAATACTTGAATAACGTGTTCCCGTCCTTGCTTTACTTCTTTGCTTGCTGAAATCCTTAAAAAATATTTGCAAATCTGCTACCATCGATTAGCAAGACTGATTCTTCATCATTTCTAGTGAGAAACTCAAATCTATTCAATAGAGCTTTCGTTAGGCATTGTTAGGTTGTCAGTTTTGCTGATAGACTTTAATTACTTACATTATTTCTGATAAAAACAAAAATGAATGTAATTACTCTCTTCCCTATGCCCGTTTTCAAAATAAAAAATTAAATTGCTTCATTTCAGTGAATTGAATCGATCTTATTTTATTTTTACATGATATCATCGGACTCTCAAGCAAGAAGTAATGATATATGTTCTCTCCACCTCATATCCTGCAATCTCATTTAGTTTACTAGTAGAACGATCAATTACAAGCAGGAATCTGACTTCAAAGTCTCTTTATGTCTGGTTCTTGCAGCGGCGGTGAACTGAAAAATCGCCTTGGAAAATTTAATGATGCGATGAAATTTTCTTTCGGCTTTTCTGCCATCGCACCGAACTTAGTTTAAGGACCCGAACCCGGACGGCTTCTAAGGACGAAAATTTATTGTACTCCGAATTAGGAAATCGAGAGGGTTGAAGGGATTTGATAATTTGATGATTGAAAATGATTTCTCGGTTCTGCTGTGGAATTTGTACGTTGCAGATATTCGAAAAATAAATTCGGTGCGAATTTTTTGAATCGATCCGTAGCTTATGTCTTACTCTCTTTAAAATACTTGTAAGAGGATTCTCAATAACGGGCATTACGATTCTATATATTAATTTTATTAGGTTATCGATGTACGTGATAAACTCTTCTAGCAAGTGGCAAGATTTTATAATATTCCCCTAACCTGACAAGTTATTTTGTGCTAGATATTTCATAGCCAATTTTAAAATTAATTTGTAGCAAATCAGGTTAATATTTAGGTATTCTTCTCAATCTATTATTACTATAAAGTAGGTATTTGATTCGGATAAACTAATGGTGAGCCCCTGTATTGTTTTTGTGACGCTAAAAATGTATTAATTAATCCCGTTGATTTAAATTCTCGTTCGTTCAGTGCACAAAATATTCTGAAAATAGGACGATAACCAAATATTGCTTGATTAAACCAAATTCAAATACGAATTCTGCAAGAGATTATGTTACGTATCAGCATTATTCCATTAATTACATTATTATAAAACAAAATTTATTGCAAACAATGTACGCGTGTTCAATTTCGAAGTTTATTCCCAACATCAAAACGATAATTATCATTGTACTGCCTTTTTGGTTGATTATTTATCGGAAATGCACCACAATTTATGCCAAGTTGAATATGTTCAATTAACGCTTTTGATATTACCAAAGCTTAAATACAAGTATTATCAAATAGTAAATTGATCAGATAAGGCAGAATATTATTTAACGAAGTATTGTATATCCAATGTTGGGTACATATGTATCCATATGTTGGGTACACCCCAAAATACGAAGGCCAAAACCTTATGAATACGAAAGCAATATAATTAAGAGACTCCTCCACCATAATTTGCAATACAAGTATTTCATAAAACTCCTTCGCCAAAATTCGTAACGCATCCACCAAAATAAGAGAAAACATTTGCTGAGAGATCTCTCTCATTATACATGATATTAAACAGCAGAAATGATTTAAAATAATTAAAGAGGTATTGGAAAAACAAGTAAACTCTAATTAAAAAGTTCTCGGTAGAAATAAACTAAAATTTTTCGACCAAAATTTTGTCAAAGGTAATACCACGAGTCCTCCAAATTTTATCGATTAAATTTTTGGTTTTCACGAAAACGGCTTTATTTGGAAAAACCACGAAAACAAACTGATAAACTGATAAAATCACGAGTCCGCAGGACGAGTTCAGATTTCAGTTGATTATAACTTAAAAAATGTAACCCATCATCCTGTATGACTGTGCAAAAATTCAAATATGTATTTCTTCAAATAACGAAAATATGGAGGTGTCGTCATCTTAAATGTGACACACTGTAAAATCAAAATATCTAAAAACTGATTTTTTTTTGTAATATTTTAAATACTTTCGCCAATTTAATGTTATACATCTTTTATTTACTGATCCAGGTGTGTTATTTTATATTCAAAGCATTTTTTATTTAATTTATATTAAATAATGAAGTTTGAAATTTGTCATAGTTGTAGTTATCAAGGTTTTAATGACAAAAAAAAATCGTCATTAATACCTGTGGATTATAAATGCTTTGCATTTTAGAACTTATATAGAGAAATATAAATATTTTTTTGAGTTAAAATACGTCAATTATTATTATTAAATATTTGGAAACAAATAGAAATGAAAAAAATACACTACATTCAATAATTTTCTTTTCTCATTCACATAAATATTGCTTTAATAATTTTGAAATTAGTCATCATCAAAACTGATACATGACGCTACGAAAAGATTACTGACAACTTAATAAATCATAAATTCCCAATTTTTGGTCAAAGTGCCACTCTTCGTGAAAATGTTCTTCATTCTGGATATTAAAACCACTTATTTATATCAAAAAAGTTTTTAATTTTAACGTTTCGATTTTTAATTCTAAAGTCGTTTTCAAAAATTGATGTAACAAAAGATATAATAATAATTTACTATGGAAACAGATCGCTGGATAATCTCACGAAATATGACAACAACATAGAACAGAGAAATAGATTTTGAAATTTAAGATGCCAAAATCTGTTGCCAACATATTTTTGTGACATTTCTGCAAATTGCGGAGCCCTATTACTAATTAATGCTGTGGTTTTGCCTAAAATAAAGGCGTTTGAGTATGAAGATCAAAAATTTAATCTATAAAATTTCAGAGGACGAGTCGTATTTGAAAGGATTATTTTTTGAATCATTTTGTATTAAAAACAGAGAATATAGTCGTTTATGCAAAAGACACTTTACACACAAATATTGAAAATTTTCTTTACCAATTTAAATTGAAACCTGAGCTGTTATAGTTTTACATACAGGGCCACCAAGGCGATTTTTTGACTGGCTACCCCGCGAAACGGCGCCGTAAATAAAAGCGAAGAAGAAGAATGAAAATGAAGTCTTTCTTAATTTAATTAATTTTAAGTTTAGTGTTAAAGTGAGGTATCTAAAAATGTTAAAGGCGTTTTGAAATAATAAAAACAGGTTAGTTTTGAAATTTGGTTATTAACATAGATTTGCAATACATTTTAGTATAATAATAATTGATAAATGTTTACATTTGACATCTCAAATAGGTAAACACAGTTTAATCAAAAAACAAAAACGATGAAGCGGTTTTATCAGTATAAAACACAATGATTGGTTAGGATCCTGAGTTGTTATTGGCTGAAACCACAAAATCTGACTGTTTTGATAGATGAAAAAAATAATTGATTAAAACTTTTTTTGACAAAAATTTTTTCTACCCAAATTTTTTCCATCCCTTTTGCTTCCATGTTAATTTTATCCGCCTATAATTTTAACATCCTCTTGTGGATGTTTCCATTATTTTGCCATTGTCTTTTATATTGATCTTTTCATATTTTCTTCTTTGTTAATTGTTTTAACGTTTCGCAAAATAATTATGGTTTGTTTCGTTAAAATAATGCATTTTAAATTAATAAATCAGGAATGAATAAACTTTTCTTCGGACTACCCTGTATTTGTTTCCATTATATGACCCGTAAACCACTTGATGATATTCATTAACCTAAAACCGGGAGCTTGCACGTTAATAAAAACCTAATTCGTATTTAAATATCACACAAAACCGCATTATTAGCAAATGTAATTAATGTGGTTTCTGCATTTGCTCGATCTCCGAATAAAACAGAGGGGCATGAAATTCATTTGCAAACTGAATTTTAAGAGTATAATGCAGCAAACACATTTTTAATTAGACTAGATCCTATTATTATTATTATTATTATTATTTCTGGGTATCGCAAAACATAAGTCTTTATGGTTTGATTTAGGAGAAAACACCAAGTGCAAACCATGCACCTAAGATGGTATCTCTTTTTTCTATATTTCATAGCACTTTGCGTACTATGCGAGCAGTACTCAATACTACTGCCTTCTGCATCATCAGGGGGTTGTGGCTGCCAGGGATTTCTTTTATCGCTTCATACGTAGCATTAGATGTTAGTCCTGTGGCTCCAATGACGATCGGTATGACTTTGGTTTTCATATTCCACATTCTTTGTATTTCTATTTGTAGATCTTTATATTTAATTTTCTTTTCAGTCTCCTTCTGTTTTATGTTATAATCTGACGAAACAGCTACGTCTATAAGGAGGCATGAGCTGTTTTTCTTATTCTTTACGATGATGTTTGACTTATTTGCTATTATATTGTGACGTATGGAATGTTAATGACAGGATCTGGACTGTGTAGGTACCATTTATCATCTATCATCATCTATCATCTAGTGCAGTAGAGAAACAACTTTATTGTGACGGATTAACTTACTCCTGATTTTGAAGTAATTCTATGGAAATTGAAAGCACCTAATAGAATAATTTGAAAGAATTCAGCGAACGATTATAATAAATTCAAGAAACTTGAAAACCTAAGAAATACCCAACAAATGGAGAGGTAAAACAATTTTCGGGTGAAGAAAGCAGCTCGTTAAAAAGTCCGTTTAAAGTTGTTCTTATGTGTGAAAATGTGAAAATTGTCATGAAAAACTTTCGTAGCCCTCAGCGCTTGTGTTTCGCAACAAGGGCGAACAACGGAAGTCGTTTATGCGGTGAGTTACATTGTTGTAAAAATGTGTCAGGAGCTTTTCGTCTTCTTCTTTTTTTACTCCTTTTGTTACGTTCGTAGTTTTTCGCGTCGCGCCGACTTTGAGATGAGGATTTTTTTTTTCAGATGGTAGGATATAAATTTATCTACTCACGCGTGAAGAAATTTACGTTTTTCGTTACTACTATTGTATATGGGAGTCAATTGTTGAATGTGCTTTTAACAAGTTGTTGGATATAAGAAAATTAAACTAGTTATTTTAGCAGCTTGATGAACCTATGATTTTTGAATAATGTATTATTTAAAAGATAGTTTTGAATAACCAAATTTCCGTTTTCAATAATACTTTTGTTCTCATGAAAAATAAGCTAATAGCGTTAATATCGAAGTCGAAGCATTGTTTACCGATATCTTATGATTTTATTTCTCTGCTGTGTGTTCGGCTCACCAATCAAATATTAAAACCAATCAACACCTAGGTGTATAATAGATATTAATCTTCATTCAAGGTTATTGCATTATTAAGAACCTCTGTCGATTGTTTTGAACATAGCGTCACAATTGTTTCTTTATTTATATGTTTCCGAAGTCTGGCAGTATTTTTCCAACAGGGACGCATACATTTATAAATATTTTATGAATTTGCTAATTTGCTAGTATTTAAAGTCGAAATGTTTAAAACAATTCAATACTTTCAAGTATATCTAAAGCTTAATCGATGTCCAAAGAGAAAATTGATATATTTACAACCACAAATTGTCCATAAATTAGAAGAATATTTGGCCAGTATCATTCTTTAACTCACTAATTGTTTTTTCACTGTTTGTGTTTACTTGGTGCTTTCTATTTTTTTCTGGGGTTCAGAACGAACCTGTATATGATAGTTTGACTTTTTAAAGAACATGTTTGAATATTTCCCCCTATCCCAGAAATGAACGGGGTTCTGATTTCATCGATTGGAAAAAGTTCAATGATTTCCATTTATTTTTCCTAATGCCTAGTAAAGTTCCTGCCTAATTTTTTCTATAATTTAAGGTGAAATATTCCTTATTCTTGGTTGTATTCCTTGTTTGAGATCGTCAATGTTATCTGGATTTGCTACATAAACTCACAGAAAAAATGGCGCATAGTCTATTATTCCAATCTTACAATTACATAATAATGGAGCTGTTGAAACCAAACAAAGAAGTACACAAAAAGAAATAAGAAACATTTAGAAGAAGTTATGCAGGAGTTTAACTACGGAATGGAGAACCTTTTGAGCTTTTAAATTCATTGAAATAAACAATAACAATTTCAAAGTTTTAATTGCTAAAGGTTAATGTCTGTAATTAACTTGAAATTTCAAATCAAAATATAGAAGAACATCTCTTGTACTGTACTTACACAACACAAATCACCATCTAAATTTAAAATTTCATTTACCTTTTAGTTTTAGTTTCTTATTTGTCCGTTAAAGAAAACAATGAACATCTTGAATAAAGGTATCAAATATTAGTGGATAAAAAATGCTAAACAAATCCACCAAAACTCAATTTGCAATTTAGGCGAGGCGAAAGCATTGTAAAAACAAAAATAAAAGTTTTTATACTCATAAAAAAATCTCCTTTAAAAAATAAAAGTAACAATTTCAATTTCCCTTTAACGCCACTTACCAAGAAAAAGCTTTCCCTAATAATTTTGTAAGCAAATGAAAATAAGATTTTCTTTTTATTTGTACAAACACTCAAAGTGTAACAATCGAGCTCCTTTACCGGTAAAAGGGCAAATATTGAAACTCCGCTTTTGTTTAAAATCTAATTGTGAGCCGAGATAAAAAGGTGTGCAGAAAAGTAAAACGCGACAACTTTTGGGCTATTTAATTTTCAGATTTGCTCGAAAAACACAAAAAAAAATTGCATAATTAAATATTAAATCGTAAAGCCACTCGGTAACGACCAATATGGACCCGGTTCTTCAATTCTGTGGACAAAATGATGTTTTAAAGCGTTTATACTGCAAAATGTAAGTGGTTGAGAACATATTGCAAAATAAAGTATATTTCTTTAACAGTATTTGAGGTGTCAGTATTGGATAAAATGAAATAGAATCTAAAAAACCTAGTGCAAGTCGTAAATGTGGTAACTATTCATTCGCCTAGTATATATTTTTAAATCATAACTAATTAAAAAAGTCCTTTTGAAGTTTCAGCAAGAAAGTATTGATTTTCAGTAAGTAAAAAATTTTATTTATCAAACAATTATATCAGTAATCAGTTCGTAAAACTGTATGTACCATTAGTTAAAAAATTAATTGTATATTTGTGTAAAAAATACTGTTCTTATTTTGACAAAATGGAATCGATGAAGATAACTCCCGGAAGAATGTCGTGTTTTATCCTTCCCAACATTTATTGTGCCTCTTCAGATAAACTTACTAGTAAAGAACACAATTTGTCCATCTGCACCAGTAAGCCGATTTACTGTGCAGATTAAAAAAATCTACAGTTTCGAAAGAGACTTTTTCGTCAAAGTGGCAAAGAAAGGAAAAACAAATTAATACTTTAGATCTCTTAAAACACTTTCAAAGGTGTCACTAGGGATAATGAATTGAAAAACGAGTCGATAGGGACATTGTTACAGTAAAAATTTTCTTTGAATTAGTGAAAGAATTTACTGTACGTTTTATGTTCGAAAAATTTAAAGAACTCTTTATACAATACGAAGAACAGTAAAACTTACTTTTAATTGTGTTGTTACGAGTTGAACAAAAAATTATAGAAATATTTAGTTTGTAGCTTTTTGAGAGAACGAAAAAAATAAGTACATTTAGTTTTTTCTTTCTCAAATTTTTATTAAAATATTTACGTATATAAATTCATACAACGATACACATACAAACGGTTTTGACATAATCACTACATTCTTGTGTTTAATCTTTAATTACTAACTCTATATCAACAAAAAAAAAGATTTTTTTTTCTCTCAATCCCAAAGTGATATTTTGATAAATCGGAGCGCAAAAGTCGTTACCCGCTCCTCGTAATAGTACGTCACGTCTCAAACAATAACGTTTTCGCATTGAATTTCTTTTGTTTAGAAAACAATGGAATGTGCCTCGCCTCAGCCAACTCCGTTTGTAGCATTCAAATTGTCGCACCACCAATTATTTTAATGTGCAGTCTCGTTTAGAGACTCACCATCATCGTGTCCTCCGTGACGATGACAACAGATGATAATCATGATTATTTTGTGAGTTCGGAAAATTGGAAAAAGGAAACGTGCGGTCCGTCATTCTCTTTTGTGTCTTAGTTAATATACATATGAGTTTATATCATTAGTTAAGAACCTATACGCATAAGCCAATTTAGACCGATTTACGGCTAATACAATACAATAAAATTTTGCTGGAATAGAGATCCAATTATTTAAATGACCGTTCACAATATGTTAAAGTCAATAAATATCTAAGTGAACCGCAACTCGTGAGAGTGGGAGTGCCACAAGGGACGGTCCTGGGACCTGTACTCTTCACCATTTATATAAATTCACTATTAACGCTTGACATAGATAGCAAAGTAGTATTAAAATCGCTGTCTACAATTCAGAATTATGTGCTGAAAATTATTTATAAAAAAAAATAGACGATACTCAACCAGACTACTTTATGGAAGTGATATATGCAATATAAGGTCGCTGTACTTTCACACATTAGTAAACACAAAACAGAACATTTTAAAAATCATATCTCGCATAATATTGAAACCCGTAGCATAACAAACAAATTACTGAAAATACCTAACTCAAATAAAAATGTACACTCAAGATTTGCTTACCATCTAGCCTCAAAGGCTTACAACTTATTACCTTTAAATATTAGAAAAATTAAAAACTACAAAAAATTTTCATTGCAAACTAAGATATTTATAAATGATAACTATTATTTATTTATACAAACAGTTGCTTAATGTATTTTCTTTTGTATTTAGAACTATTAAGTTATAATTATAATATAGGAGAGGTATCAAACGTCGAATTATCACAAAAATATATATTGAATACTTTCTGCACAAAACAAGTGTTAAATCACTTAGGTGCAATTAGTCATATTTTATCCGATTTTGTTAATGATTTTATGTAGGATTTTTGATTGTATATACATATTTGGATAAATTATCGTGTGTATTGTATTATTATTTAAAATTCTATTTGTTGTATAAATTGCGGGGATTTATTTTTCTTTTTATTATTAATAATTTGTATATGTATATGTAACAATTTAATGTATCAAATAAATATCAAAATGTTAACGTTTTTACAGTATTAGGTGTTCGGTTCTCTTTGAAATTGGTTTTCTCTGATATGGTCGTTCCTTATTCTGTCTTTCCTCGTCACTCCTAAAATTCTTCGCAGGTACTTCATTTCCATGGTTTGTATTCTTGATTTTAGCTTTTTTATCAGCACTCAACTCTCTGGTCCATAAGTTAGTATTGGTACAAATACCCCTCCTTGTTTCAGTCCAGCAACAACTGTAAATTCTTCTGATTCCATGTTGTCGGTTCTCTTATATACATCCTATTATCACGCTAAACAAAAGAACACTCAGTACATCGAGTTTGCTTTTTTGTGTTTAATATAAGTTAAGTAAATTATATAATCAAACCAGCGATTCGAATAAACAATACTAGTATTTTTTAATAACATAACATTGAGCTGGTCACATCAGACCCAATTCGCGGGATATGAATATCCACCGAGTTAGCAATAAAGGTACTCTTGTCTCGGAGTCATAGACTCTTGTCTTGAAGTCGAAATAGACTCTTGTCTTAGAGTCATAGTAGACTCTTGTCTAGGGGTCATTGTGTGTACGAGATCGTACAGCCCTTAACTTATGGTAAGGCGCTTTGTATTTTATAAGTGTATATTTTTATAGTTGTTAATAAACTTGTTTACTGTTTTACCTGGTTTTATTTCATAAAAAAAGGTAGCAAATAATTATAAGTTAATAATTCTCACAACCATTAGGGTCGTGACACTATTCTTTTTATGTAGGCTCATTATAGCTCTTGTTAGGGATTCTGTTACATCTCTTTTTTCCAGAATTTCTATATAGTACTGTTTTCCTTGGTACACTATCAAAAGCTTTCTCGAGGTCTATGAAGATCTGATACAATTCAGAATTTGATTCGTTGAGTTTTCCGATGACTTCTTTTATTGCAAAAATGTAATCGTTTCTGGAACTCACTTTGCGTTTCTTTTAGTTGCTCTTCTATTTCTTTGTTAGTCGTTGTTATAGGATTTTGTCATATACCTTTGAGGGCATGCTCGATAGTTTTTGCAGTCTCGCTTGTCTCCTTTCTTAAATATAGGTAGTAAGCTAATGTACTCGAGTTAAATCGGTTTTATATAAAAATTTGAACTTAAATTATTACTATTTCCAAACAACAAAACAACCTATATACAAATCGCATAATCGCTTGTACTGCAACTATATACCAAGCTTATAAATCATAGTGCCAGGATGTTCTAACATACGTTACGTAGTCTGGCTTTATATATGGGAAATAGCCCTAAAGCGCCGTTTCTCCTGCCATTTTCCATAACAATGGCGTGTCTGATGAAGGAATAATGACTCGGTATGTGAACAACATTGTTTACCCAACCATGTGCTGCAATGCAACAGTGTGTTAATTGTTCCAGTGGTCGGGAGTACATTTGGTACATTCGGTTGTGTTTGGGTGTCGATTGGTATTTGGTACGTATATACACGATATTGAGGATGTTAATTGGCGATATTTTCCGGTGTGGTTGAAAACTACATATTTGGTTTACAGTTAACAAACTGCTTCGCCATTTGTGTGAAAATAAGGCGTAAAGATTTTTAGATTATTGCTACACATAATGTCAGAAAAGCTTGAGTACTCCTTCTATTTTTTTTATTGATTAGTATATTAGAGATTACTTTTTATTTTGGTTATCATGAAATTTAATATTTTTAATAAAACTGTTAATGTTAGACATCTAAATACAATAGCACTTTTAAATTCGTTTTTATGACAAACCACATAAAATATAAAATGGCATATAATAAAAGTCGTCTATTAACAATCGTAAACCTAACTATCTAATTTCGTCGTGGCAAATGAGTTTTGGTCGATGAGTGCTGCCGCTATAATCGTCGACACTCCAGCCTCCTGTGACGATATCGAGAACTCCACTAAAAGCCGTTTAACAAGTTTTCCACCGAGACAAATTTCCCTCATTTCCCGACCGACGACATCATTTCGGAAAACTGCAACGGATAACTTACGTAACGCAAAGTACGTCCAATTAAGAAATATACGACAACGTCGATTTTTGCAGGACCGTGTTGGGAGCATAAACAGAGGATAAATAGATTTAGCTCGTTGAACGTTGGAATATTATTTATTTATTTATTTATTCAATAAATACAATGAATGATAAGCGATAAGTGCTACTGCACTTGTTTCGCTTGAAAGGCATCATAAAACATCATCATCAACATTATAAATAGAATTATACCCAAAGACCAGACATCTGTATGAACCTTGACCGATCTTCTTTCCCTTTTTTTCCAGAGCATTTACTTCAGAATTTCGAGGACTCAAAAGGGTCGCCATGTGTTAATTAAGCAGGTTTTTTCTTTACCTATGATTTTCCAAAAATATCCATTCAGGCAAGTCGTTGCCGCATATACACCTACTTGAATTTTCGTTCCAGTCTTTTGGTATTGCTCAACATAGATTTAAATTACAAAAATTTGCGTAAAATGACTTTTATTAGTTTAAAAATAGCAGAATTAAACAAACGAATAAAAAAAACATGTCAATATTATGCATAGTACAATTTCTCTTCTAATGGAAATAAAACCACTGATTTTAAAGAAAAAGGGAATGGGCTTTAATGACGTTTTCAAAATGACATAACAAAATGATAATAAAAAATTTACTATGGATGATATCTTTGCAATTTGGCAACACGATAGGGAAAATATTGATACATTTTTATATACTCATAATTCGGAACCTACAATTGAAATTGAAAATAATAAAAAATTACCGTTTCTTGATGTAGTAATACACAATAATAACAATTGTACAATCATACATTAAAAATAAACAATTCGAAAAATCAAAAATATGTGAACATGCATGGCATTTTGGTCATAAAATACAATGAATTCTTCAACTAGATTATTAAAAGAACCTAATAATTATAACCGCAAAGTTATATTGATATGCTTAAATGTTTCTAATTGTTCGGTCGATACCATAAATAGTATATTGTGTCACAAGGGCAGAAAATGAGCTTTAGCAGCCCGAGGCTATTAGCATGAGCGAGCGAAGCGAAGCGAGGGCAGCTAATAGCTAAGGGCTGCTAAAGCGTTTTCTGCATGTGTGACACACAACTGTTTTTCGCCTACCAAAAAAAAACAAAAAATAGGAAAATATAACAAAAATTTTATAAATACAGACAGAATTTAATGAGCAACTTAAGTAATAAAAATGTACCAATTTATTTATTATATATTATTTCCAGTTGTTAAACAATTCATAGGACTTTTCGTACCATTGCGCGTTGTCTTCTTAAGTAACAAATTTAGAGAAACATTACTACCTACCTGTTTATAATAAAACCTCGTGAATTTCACAACGGTGATTTATTATTTAACTTTACACAAATGGACTGTATATTACATTTACTTTTAACAAAAAACATAGAAAAACAAGCAAACAAACACACTTTCGCTCGCAATTCTCTCTACCTCAAAAGTCTCACATGACATAAACATATTTTTGCGATTACATATTTTCGCGATACACATAGTCAGTTTTTCGTGAACACTACCTTCTTCTTGCAAGTATGGTGGAGTATTCGTAAATTCTTAATCACTGCTTGAATTAGGTACTATTCATTTTCACTAATTCAGATAATCACAATTATTCAGAATCAGAACGTATTTTTATTTTAAAGTTTAATTCTCTTGATTCTACACTGACGTTTAATGGAAATGTATGTGAAATGTCAAAGTCAAAGGTACGTTGATAGTGAAAATCGTGTTCTTTTTGATTTTTGCGGCCGGAAATATTACTTTCGGTCTGATTTTTAGGGTTGATATGATTCATTTTCAGAAAAATACAATTTTGGCCCTGATTGAACATTGGAAACAATGGATTCATTTTTCATAGATTTTATATGTCCATTTTCCACCCAATTTAATCAAAATTAAAATGTGTAAAAGTATTCTTTTTATAATTCAATAAGTTAAATAAATAAATAAGTTAAATATTCATATGTGTTACTTGTTACTAATACTCTTTTTTTCTTTTTCAGGTAAGTCTTGACCAGGTAATCTGGAGATCTGTAAGTAGATCTTTTTTTTTACATTTATTAAAAATAAAAATAAATTAATGATCAAATGTTATTAAAGAGTTCGTTTCACTTAATTGCCAGAAAAAACTAAAAGTTATTTAAATTTCTATGACAAAGAAACAAAAAGCAGCAATAAATTTAATATCTTGACTTTTTATAAGTTATCTTTTAAAAATTATTTAAACACAAATAGTAGATGATTAAAGAATAAGAGTTGAATACGTTTTTCACTTAAACACGTATTTTTTTCTTTACTGCAATCTTTTAAATTAAAAATTTATCAGAAATGTCGTTACCAACAAATTTAATATTGTTTGTTCTGTTTTACTAAGAATTAACTGTACATTTGATCATTGATATATTTTGTTTAAGTACGTCCAAAAAGATTTAGTCGCTTTTACCACATACACAATATTATCATTAAATTTGCATGAAATCACAACTAAAATCCGGCCCTGATTTTTCACTTTTCTCCTTTTCATTATTTACTTAAAGAAAGTCAATTTTAAAGTCGTACGGAAAGCATTACAGATTATTAAGAAAATTATCGGAAATAAGTTAAAAAGAAAATTATTCTATTTTTTCTCTTCCGCTTTCTTTTTGGGTTGCCTGGTTAATTATAATTTTTAAACCTGAATGGTCTCTAAATAACTCTAAAATATATTGTCATAAAAAAACAAAATACTAATTATACGTTAATATTTACTCTTTTTTTGTAAGTTTTGAATTATTTTTATTGAACTGTCAGCCTTCAAAGTCTACAGGAGACTTGTGTTAGTTGAAGATGACCTTTGCATTGTATGTGAAGCGCAATGTTGGGCTTATTTTTACGTACAATTTTCATTAAACAAAAAATATTAAAAAAATTGATTGGCCAGTGTAAATTCAACTTAAAGCTGTAAGAAGAAACCTTCGAAATTCAGTAAAAAATGGTATGATTAACTCATCTGACTGATGATTTTAAAAAGTCATATTAAGGTTAATTATTTATGAAATTTATAAACTATCTCCTGTATTAAAGTGTAAGGGTGGATTTAATCTACTTCATTAAAAATTTTCTAGCTTCTTCACTAAAAATTGTGCAAACACATACTGAAATGATTACATATACAAGCTGAAAATACAAGCCAAAGTCCATAATTTACATCAAACTAAATTTAAATTTATTACCGTCATCAAAAACTATTTAAAATTTAACGATATTTTGACTAATGACATTCCACGGGTCTCATTTCACTTGCATTAAACGTAATTTTAGCAAACTGAAAATTTATAAAATTTCGTAAAACTTTTCTCGTAAATATATTTTAATAGACATTACGACCTTATCTTCGTAGCAAAAAAGCGTTCCCGTTGTTATTACGTTTTTATTTTTTCGACAAAGAATAAAATTAGTTTTGCAGGTGAAGTTGAAAGTTTGATCGCCGGACGCGCGAAAGTTAACAATTCAATTAGCGAACTTCCCCTGGGAATAATAAATCTTTCGGTTTGAAGATATTAGCACTGTCCTGAGAAAATGTATTTCTTATTTCTCTTTTCTCTGTCAATAAACCAGCTTGTTTCATTTTTCTGAACAAATTGACTTCTAAATTTTGCTTTAGCAAATTAAGGAAATCTTATCGTTTAACTTGGAACTTGTTATTATCTTTTTAACACTCCAAATATTTTGGTTCAGTTTAATCTTTACTGGCTAATTAAAAGTATAGCGAACGTTATATTAGGATTATTTGCATTACCCGACATAAAAATACTATAGGTTATGTACTGAACTAATTTAAACAAAAATTTGAACTAAATAATACTAAACTTGTCTCTGGTTTAAAATGTACTTACTTCATAGCTTTAATTATATTTAAAAAAATATTCATCCCTACCTTTCTTTTGGAGAGTACGCAGTTTTCTTAAGACGGTTCTGTAAACGTGTATACGAAAGTTATTCTGTCTTTAAAAATTGCGAGTTAACAAAGTTATAAAAAGCAGGAAGTAGTCCTGCTTTCCTGCTTCCCTGACCGTAAGCTCACCGTGTTGTGGCATTTAAGAGATTTGTTTAGTTTTAACGTTTGAAAGATTTGAGAAATAAAAAGGAATTAAATTGATTTTAGTATTTTTATAAGAAAAAATTATTAGACCAAAAAACTTTTCATTCTACTTTATTAATCATGAAACGAAACTTTAAAATGAATAATGGAAAAATTTAAAAGAAAATGTAGAAATGCCATATGAAAATAAATTGTATCTGCTATTTTCATACAGGATTTCATATAATTTGGTCCAGAAATAAAGGAGATTTAGCCTTGATCCTACTCTTTTTTACTCGTATTTCCTTTATTAAAAATACAAAACATCTTTTAGAATAATTATCATGAATAACACAACTAGAGCTCAGATTTAGCCCGATAATTTTTATTTCTCTAGTATTTACTTTCATTGGCAATTTAAAAATAAAAAATCACGAGACCGTAGGACCAGTGATCTGTTTCTATATTAAATTATTATTATTATTATTTTTTGTCATTATCAATTGAAGGCCTTTCGAAAAACATTAAACAATTTTCGAACTAGCGACAATTTCTCTAATGGCGTATCTTTTGAAACAAGTCCATTCTCTCTGTGTTTCTCCTCCGTAAATTTGCATCAGTGACACACAAGTCCAATACAATCCGATCGTGAACGGGAATGGACAATAAGGTTGCCATATCATTAGGCGATAATGGTTAGTCCCCGATCCCGATACCTTCATCCGGAAGTAGGGTAAATCTTGATTATACAGGACCGGAAGTAAAAGGTTGAGTAGGTTTTTAATGGAGTTTGTATTTCAATAAAAAAATTGTTTTGGGAAGTTCCAAATAATGTCAAATTTGGAGACCCAAACTTATTAGGCCACACCCTGTAGATGTGCCTGTCCCAACTTATTGTAGATTAAGTTGGCAGAGAGTTTTGATGTGGACTGTATACGTATTTAGGTTGTAGTGAAATTATACTCTGAGTACTTGGATTTTGTATATTAACGATAACGTAAAACAAAAACACTTTACAAAAAAAAAACAAAGAATATAACAAACTCAAAACTATGTTTGCAATTGCTCAAAAAATTTATGAACTGTGAAACGCAAGTGCGTATGTAGTAGTATGTAATTTATATAAGTTGAGATTGAGGGATTTATTACGTAAGAAACAGTCTGAGTGCGACCTGTTTCCCCGGAGATAGAAGTTCTACTGATTTGATTTAATTTATTCTAGTCGCGTGTGGTCCGCCGATATTCTTCCTTGGCCAATCACGGGTACGTGTTTTCGGCGCTATTGATATCCTTTTTTTTATGCAACTGCCAATCTTGCCCCTGGCCGTGGAGCATCTAAAGGCGGCAGCCGATAAAGAGGTAGCCGATAAGGCGGTTTTTAACTATTGATGTTTATATGGACTATTAATTACTTCCGGGTTCTTAGCTGTGCTCTGGCCTTGATTTACTATGTGTGCTTACACTGTTGCTATGCGCGAGGTTCGGTTATTTTATTTCTCTTGCTGCCATGGGCGTAGTTAAAAATGTTCGATTTCGAATAAAAATGATGTAGATAAATTTGTAAACTTTTAGTACAAAATCTACAGTAAATTAAAAATTGAGTAAATCGTAGTTTTTCCGGTATATTCTAAAAATAGTGCTAGTACACGCCAAACTCAAATTACCGTAACAATGACGAAACTTTCGACGATGACTCCATTCACGGATAATTCTATTATCCTGGTAAACCATTTAAGGGCGAAATTAAGCGAAAATCTATTTCGTATCGGATGTCTTTAATCACGAAAATCGTTTTTCCTCATCCGTTGTCCGTGCCGAATAACAATACACACTAGAAAAAACAATCTGCGCCAAGAAACCAGTACAAATCTGGGATATCTGCCGAGAAAATTGAAATGTTGCAATTAAGACAAAGGGACGAAAAGACCAACAGGGGCAGTTCCAGAAGAATTTCAACCCGTACAAGTGAATAGAGAATTAATGTCGCTTAAAATAATGCCAAAAGGGTAATAACTTTAATAAAAAAATAATCCATAACAGATTTAATTAAATATATGAATTAAACACTGTATATGGGATTTACAATATTACAAAAAAAATCACATTACTACTATTTTTTGATTCAATTGACTATCATTTATTACTTGAAAAGTAAGAGGCTCTCCTCATAATTGGCTGTCAACCTACCTAAAAAACAGAAAACAAATAGTATGCATCAACAATCATTTTTCAGAAATGGAAGTTACAAATATTGGGGTACGTCAGGGCTCAATACTGGGACCCATTTTATTCATACTATTTTTTAACGACATTGTATCCACATGTCCTACACCGGATCTAAAAATCATTATGCTGATGACAGTCCTTTTGTAGTTGTATCAGGAAGTTCTGATGAGCTAACTAAACGGGGCACATGGGGATTGGCCTAATATTTTAGCCGACAGTCAAAGGGTTAATAATTAATTACCCACAATTTGTTATTTTTAGTTATAGTAAACGTGCACTGAAGTTTAGTGACATAATACTTCATCCAATTGAATTTTATTTGCGTCTAAAATATATTGAATTCCTACAATTAATGGCAGGCCTCTATTTTCACGTATGTGGAAGATATGGGAATTAGAACCCTTAACGATATTTTTTTTATCAATTTTTGGAGGTGCATAACATACATTTTTTTCCAATAGTAGTTTTTATAATAACCATTAAAAGTTAATAATAATAATAATTTTTATGATTAGAAGAGAGTATTGACAATTACTAAAAGCAAAAAATTCCCGGTGTATTGGGGTTGCATACACAATTTGCATTGTGTGTTGCAAAGCTTTTATTTGACTGATTCTAGTCAAAATGTCACTCTCTTCTTTCGTATCCCTTTCAGAGATTAATACAAAGTTAGAAAACGAGTAAGGAATTTAATTTATCAGATTCGACATCCTAAGACCGGTTTCTGCCTTTCGGCTTCGTCAGTTAGGCTTTTCGAATCCAATAAATAAAATTCCAAACTCGTACAATAATAATAATAATTCTTTATTTTCCATAAGTCAATTACAATTGTCAATGTATATAAAAAAAAGTAATGGCATATGTAATATCAAAAATATGTGATAGAACTTCTGAAGAAAAATATTTTTCATTAAATTAAACGAAATGAAATAAAAACAACTATGTATTTTATACAATAATTCTAAAAACGGCCCTGAAAGCATTTCTGCGCCGAGAAAACCTGCGGAGCAATTTTCAAAGCACCCTTCCGCTACCCTTGTGCCCTTCTACCCGAAGCCCTGAGCTCATTATCCAGTTTTACCACCTTCAATTAAGAGAGATTCGGGACAATGCATCATCGTTTTAAATTAAATATTTTAAGGTGAGACAATTATAGCGAGGCGAATTACTCGGGATTACAAGGCGGTGTATCAAAAATAAGTGTTTAGGAATAATGCAATTTTTCTGTACAAATTATATTTTCTTTTTTTGTCTATTTGTCAATTGGTTTTCTAGGTATTAGGTGCTACCAAAACAGAATGTTTCACAGTGACCATAATTTAACAATTTCTGGCAATTTATACCTTAAAGACAGTTTTACACATTTTAAAATTATATACCTATATGTTCAAAGATAGACGAGTAACGGTAAAAGAAGAAACTAAATATGTGTCTTGCTTTACAACCTTTTCTTAAACATGCTTCGTTTGATCAAAACTTCTTGCTTTTCAAAACCAACGTCAATACCTAGTTTTACCCTTTTCTAAATTGTAAAAGAAACTATGTTAAAACTAAACTTCTACACGGCACCAAAAATATCATTCAATATATTTTTAGTATTTTGTTCTAAACAAACTCATTTTTTCTCTATTCTCCAATCAACTTGAACACCTCATTTTTAATTTGTCTTCAACAAATGAGCTAACTATAGTTTGAAAAGCGTAATTTTTAAAAACACTCCTGGATAAGATGTTCTTTAAATTCTAAATAAAAAATGGAAATTATGGAGATACTGGAGATAATTCTAAACATCAAGGTTGACTTTTAATGTGAAAAACGTGTCTTAGTAAATGTTCTGACCTGACCTGACCCAAATTGCCGATACTCAAATCACAAATAAGTCTTTGTAAATGTTGTTCATCTTTGCCTTTGCAACGATTGTTCTTCCTTTATTATTCTACAACTCAATTTTTCATGGTTACTTAGATCAAACAACGATTCTTCAGTGTATCCACCATATTTGCATACATTTCCTTACCAGATGAACTTTTTCAAAACAGATACTTTATTTTATTATCGACTAATTTTGATAAGATTGAGATCGACATGGTCTATTTAAAAAAAATTATAATATGGACTAAACGCTTTCAATTTTGTTCAACGAAAACCTAACTAGATATTAATACTATTTTTAAGAGAATATGGTAAAACAACCGATAAATATTTTCTATAATTTATTTTTCATTTGTGAAATAAAACCGAAATGTAGTGATTTACATTGTTCTATCTTTACGTTCTATACTGCCATAACGGAATTACCGTTGCATTTACGACAATTTTATTTCTGTCATTGGAAATAAAATTTCAGTCGTTTATGCTTTCAGTACCTCTAAAATGAAACTTTATCGACTTTTTTTTTCTGAAATGAAAATGTTTTAGCCATCCAGAATATTAGAAATTGTTTATAGTGTTTATAAAACGTAATTCAAAATTTCCACATTATTCTTGATTTGCAGAGAAACCAGTTTTTACATTTAACACGTTAAACGCCGTATCAATTTGTGTTTAATATGCAGAAACATACAAAAACATTCTTTTGAAGAGGTATTACTTTGAATGTAAACTTTAATCGTCTAAACTATGTATTTAAAATGCATTTTGTTAGAAACAAAATATTTTTAGAATGATTTCTTATATTTAATGAAAGATAGGCAGTTACATTAAAGCAATATTTGGTTAGGAATCTGTGTCTCAACGATGGGGACATTGGCCATTTGGCCATATCAGAAATAGTACATTGTTGATGTCCCTGAAATCTTCTGTCATTTATTTTTATTCGTGATTAGTAAGTAGGCCTCTTCCTTGGTTTCTATCGCGCGTGATACGTTTTTAGTGAGGTCTTGCTTCTTTTTCAGTCATCTCCCTACCTCATTTAGTCAAAATGTTTTGAAATTCAGTTAAGAAATTATCAATTCCTACCCGTAATGCCAAAGTAATAAAAGATATTTCTACAAACAAAATTGAATGTAATTTTTCAGGGACATTATCTGTAAATCTGTATAATCAACTCTTTCATTCTCCACAATGAAAACGAAAACGACATTTAATGGAAATTTATCATAAAATACGGAACTTGTTAAAATTAAACAGATAAAAAACGCAATTTTTCTAGTTAACGATCATATAATTTAATTTCCAAGATTGAAGTATTTTTCAAAAATGATATACGAGATATTTATTTAAATTTAATAGACTTCTCCGTTTATTTCCTAAAACTGGTATCTTCAGACGTTTTGCGGTAAGTGCTTAATTTTTCCTCGTTTTTGCGAGGGAATTAAAAAGAGGAAGTTTATTTTTCATACAATTACTTATTTGCCACTTCATTTTTTCACAAGAAAAGAAAAATTTATTTGAAAAAATGACGCAGCTTATTTTAAAGTAGGTACTGGAAAAGTAAATATTTTTTGGGGATTTTTGGAATATCACTTCAAATTTTCACGAAGTTGAAGGAAATAATTTTAAAAATAATAATTTTTTTTAAATTAAAAATGTATTATAAATCATTTAGGTTATTAGTGCATTCTGTGAGTTGGACAAACATAAAAATAATTTCTGACGTTTTCGAGGATGATGAACACGATGGTGGGGATTAAAATTCTTTTCAAAAAAGGCCAAAGACCACCCTCAAAAAAAATTTTTCACCCTTTCGGTGGTTGTACTCACTCAAACATAGTACAGTATATTTGTTGGGCATATAGAAAGCTCTATTTTCGAATAATCCACCAAAAAATTCTTTAGTCATTTAAATCTACTTTTCTCTGGGTATCGATATAAATTAATTTTTAGGTTAGATGCAATTTTTAATTTAGAATGGTTTTGTAAATCGAGTGTATTACTAAGGTTCACAACTCCTAATCATATAACACAGAAAAAATAATTCATTCAAAGTAATTTTCTACGTCTATTGAAACCCCTTGGGAGACAAGCAAATGCAGTTTAAAGTGCCTGGGCATGGCTCGGTTGATGCATCTCCGGAAAAAAGGACTAAAGTGGAATTTGCCGTTTCGCAACAATGAAGGCGATCTAAGATCTGAAAGTAAAGATAGAGACATAAAACGGTGCAGTGACGTTCAATGAAAAACCTATTAAACAATTTGTGTTGTTTCTCAATTTAACAAAAGTTAAATCGTCAAATTTAAAACCGATAACAATATAGTCTGTCCACGTAATAAGTCAGAAAGAAAGGAACACATCGTCAAAGGTACCGCTGTAGAAAGGAGCCATGGGATTTATGACTGTTTTTCTCTTTAAGGTCGACGGCGCTGCGGCGTCGCACTCAAATAGGGCGGCATCTCCTTTCTTGTTGTCTTAAAGTTCGAATAGACTATACCACAAATCAAATACGTATTAGAAATAAAATTAGCTGAAACAAATTTTATCAAATTTAAAAATTGCAAACGAAAGCACTTTTTCCCAATCCATATATTTAAAGTCAAAAAATATTTTTCTTTATTATTTAAGGTAATTTTTTAATGAGTGTAAAATAAACATCATACTAATTAAAAAAATGGAATCTAAATTTTTTACAAATGCTGAAACATTTTTTAAGGAAGGTATAATTTTTCTTTTTATTATTTTATTATTCGACGCCTCTGAAAAGCAACGGATAGTATAAATTCGAAATTGATCTAGTTTTATTTAAAGACGCGACGTAAAACTAAAGAATGACGTTCTTTAGAGTCGCGTCACCGGCGCGGCGTCTTAAAGAAAGCCGTTCATTGAAACAAAATAGAAACCTTTCGCATTTCGAGTATTCACTGGCTTTAGGGCAGATATAATTTGAGGTTATGATCTGAAACGATTTGCGTTTAGATACAATGTTGCAATAATACTGACTATGTAAATAGGATATTCAAAATGTACCCAATATTATACAAAAAAGTAAAACCAACGAATTTAACCCTTTGAAGTCGGATTTTTTTTATCAAATTGGTTCAGATGTTTTTATATTCTTTGTGGTTAGTAGGGATGGTATTGGTTCAATTTGAACCAGCAGCAGTTTAGAAATTTTTGCGGGATGTATATGTCCCGATAGACTTCAAAGGGTTAAAGAACGATATAGAATCATCTAAATATAACTGTACCGAAGTAAGGGGGAGATGTAAAAATTCGGACACAAGCTTCCAAAGGTTTTAAATCTGACCGGTGAAATCGTAGAATAAGAATGATTCTTATTTTAAAATTCTGAAACCATTTAGACTCTCCGAATATTTTCCCTACTATTTCTACATAGGTATAGCGCGCGCAGCCAGCAATTAGGCCATAGTTGCTTCGTTAAAGAATTAAAAATGTACCCGTTGAGCTAGCCAAAGATACTTAGAAAAGATGCAATATACCACGAAAGATCATTTATCGCTGCTATTAAGAATTAATTACAAGTTAACAAAACTTCATTCGTACATGCAATGTTTCAAAGAAAATGATCGCAATAATTATTCGAATATAGCTTCCAGTCTTTATTTTTCACCTCGAGGGTCGGCATGATACAAAAAAATGTATTTGAGAAATATTATTTTTGTTTGGAAAAAAATACGAGCTTTCTTGGTAATTAGTAATATGATATAGATTAGTAAAGAGCGAAATGAAATATCTCATTTCATTAGCCAGTTATAGAACATCCATTTAAATTCGAACCTTTCCCTTTTCCATTTTTTTTCCACTTACACAATCCATTAATACTAGTACGGTAAAGAAATTTAAGTGAAATATAAATCCGTTTATATTGTAGTGTTGTTGAATATTTTAAAGGCACTAAATTTTACGTTTTTGACAGAGAGAGAAAGGCATTTTCTATTTCATTGCAATTGAAATGAAATGCACAAATATAACCATGTTATGATATAATTTTGATTATTGTCGGGGAATGAATGGGATCTATTCCCTTAAAGGTGACTACTGAGTAGGTGCAAAAGTGGACTGTATATTTTGGTAGCTGGCTAGTTTCCTCACTTGGTGTCGTTGCAATATTAGAAGTTGAATAAAATGCACCATTCACTTGATTTTGTATTTATTATCTCTTTTTCTTCCCTTTTACTCCCCTCGGCGTGTTATAGTATTGCATCGTACGATCATTTGGACCAATAAGAAAGGTTTCATCTACCTGCAGCGCCAGGAGGTGCCCGCTAATGTTTTTGGCTAGAATTCTAACATGCAATGATTTTACGATCGTACTGGACCAATAGGAGACTGTTAGATTTTAACCTCTACGAGCGGTGTTTCGTACAAGAGATAATGGTACCATATAAGGAGGCCGGAAAAACGTTTGATTTTTATACCTGCGCAGTTTAATATTTAATTAAAATTTGAAGCCAAGGCGTTTACTACCATTGGCGTATCATATGCTTTGTTAGTGGCGTGTGAATTTTGTGTAGGACGTTTTCTAACAGTTAGTTTTGCGATTTACTAAAAATGGGTAGGTGATGGAGCTAAGCAACTTATTTGTGTTCAGCACATCTAAATACATAGCAATTATCTAATAAAGCCCCAGACGCAGACCACATTTTTTGTGTGCCTGTTTTATATTTATTTATATTTGAGATAATACCTGAGATCTATTTTCAAATACAAAATATTTGTATTTTTCAACAATTTTTTTGCATATATTTTTTGTCACTATAAGTTGTTTTTGACTAGCGCAAAATTTTGAGGGTATACGCCCTTTTCTGAGGTCGGATTCAGTTTCAGCGTCGAAACGTACATCCGGATACTATAGTCATCTATTAAAAATAATTACAGCAACAACTTTCCAATTACGAAATGCCTATAGCTCCCGCAGGGTCTCGGTTCATGCACTTACGTTTCGAAAAACTCATCCTTAATCCCCGCTCGCAAAGGCAATATCCAATTAAGGAATTTTTCAATTAAAAAATAAATTGTCACCAGATTCCAATTAGAGGCCGTTTACATATCTTAATGAAATTTTGCTAACCTGAATTGTGACAAATGCGATCTTTTAATTTTCAAAAGGGTCTTCGTTAATTGCGCAAATGTATATACGATTGACAGAAATTATTTTTTTCAAAAGGTAAATTCAAACTCAATTTATTCATTTAATGAGTTAATTGTTCGGTTTAATTTTGTAGATTTCGAGATCCAAATTAAAAGGGAAAATAAAATAAAAACGTTTAAATTATGTTTCTTTTATATAATGTACCTACTTATACTATATCCAAAACGCACAGGCCAGAGTTTGTTTATTTATCAGTGCGTGATCAAATTGGAAATATTCTTCCTATTGGTCAAAGTAGGAGGCAGGCCGTGTTTGTATTATAGAGTAGGGTCTGCCGTCTGCAAAACCGCATTAAGTAGACTTTCATGCCATTCGAAAGTCAGGAGTACAAATCTGATGCTTTGATTTCTCTGAAGACCCCGCAGAGATGACAAAGCGGGGGTTGGATGGAGGGGGTAGACAGGTTTTGCTCTGGTATATGTATGTATCAATACATATACATAAAGATCGAAATTTATTCGACTCGGGCCTCATTCTTTGTGTGTGTGTGTGTGTGTGTGAATCAACAATTCATTACTGAGATTTGTGACCATAGATATTTTTTATCAACACTTTTAAAATAAAATTTATGAGTACGTCTCTGCAGCTTGGCGTGATCACTGCATTTCTGCAATATTTACGTTGGTCTTTGCGTTTTGGATGAAGTATGGTTACCTATTTTTGCCTACCATAACTAATATTAATTTAGTTCAGAAGTTAGATTTCCTAGTAAAAGGAACATAATGGGGTTGTCACTCTAGTGAGTATAGTAAAACTAACGTGATTAGTGTGATGATATGAATAGGATAAGCTGAAATTCAAGGCACCTTCCTCGGACCTATTTTATTTAACCTACACCAACACCACAACTTTGACTAAATTTTGTTTTTTTTTTTCAGAATGCCTCAGCCCAAGCAGCTCTCCAGGCAGCTCAAGCGATAACTGGCAATGCAGTAACTCCTGCAAACAATTCGACGCCCGTGACCAATGGACAGGACATACAGGGTGGACCGAATACCGTTCTTAGAGTTATCATCGAACATATGATATACCCCATCAGTTTAGATATTTTGCATTTGGTAAGTCTATTAATTATATAGTACAGAACAAGGTGTAATTATAATTATAATTAAAATTTTCTCAATGCTTTCATTTATTTATTATTGTTTCTATTTATTTAATTGACAATATTCATATTAAATAATTGAAATTAAAGTCGAATTTGACAATTCCAATTACATTTGAATATCATCAAAGGCTGCAATCAAATTTAAATCAAATAATTTTGTATGTATTAATTTTATATGAACAACTAATTTTATTTTTCAGATATTTCAGCGATTTGGAAAAGTATTGAAAATTGTAACATTTACAAAAAATAGTAAGTATATCTTTTAACTTTGATTTTTCACATTCATTGATTTTTATTTTTTTGTCAAACATTCTACATTTTTTTCACCCCTACACCCCTACTCTGGCCTACAGACATGGCGTTTCTGGCGCTTTGACCAATCACGCCTTTGTCAGTTTGTTTACGCTGGCCTCTCAGATTTGGATGTAGATCATTATAATATGTATTACTATTACCCTTTCCAGAAAACTTTTTTACTTTTACGAGATTCATCATCATAACTATAATATGAAGTCCATAAAAACTTAACAGTAAAGTAATCAACATAAAATAATAGAAGATAATTTAAAATTTTGTTTTATACTGAATTTTATTTTACTCTAACAGTATCAATAAAAGTAAGAAAGTACCGTGCATTGAAAATGTTTATTATTATTAAATATAACGTAAACTATAACAAGAAGAAGATCAAACTTGTATATTACAGGTCGTTAATAAAGTATGGAATATTAAATCATTTCAGTTGCAGATTGACATTTGCAAAAATCCTGAGGGGGGGTCAATTTTTTTCCAAATATTTGAACATAATTGTCAAATTTCCTTATACTTTTTTCGTAAACACAATGTAAGGCAAAATTCTTCTTCTTCTCTTCGTCAGCTCTCGTTTGTCAGCTCCTGGGCCCCGATGTTTGAAATATGTGAGTACAACTCGTCTGCGAGAATGTACCACGTGACCATCTCGAAATCGGTCAACGTTGTCAAATTTAAATTTAGACAGTTCAACAAAAAGTAGAGCAAAACATATATTTTAGTTCACTTGAAACCTTCGTACAAGAAGAAATAGAAGAAGTGATTAGGACAGACAGCCAAATTATTAGATTCAGACCAATTATAAGCTCTTTAGATCCGTTATGAAAATATTAATTCTTTTATTAAAAATACAAAACATTTTTTAGAAAAATTATCAAAAATTAAAATGACAATTTTTCAAAGCTAAATATCTATTTTTCAGTTATACGAAGAAAAAGCCTAATTTTCAATTGAAAAAAAAGTTAGTTTATAATAATTAATAATTTAATTAAATAATAATTAATAATATATATATATATATATTGTTTAAAAAAAGTATAATAATTATAATATTTTTTTTAATATAAAATCGAAAATTCAATGTTTTGTCTTGGCAAAATTACAGGTTATTTAAAACACAAAAAAGAAATTTCCAAATGTTGCTGTCGATAAATAAGTCTCTTAATCTTATGAGAAAAAAGTAGACAAGTTATAACATTAAAATTATAATTGAAATTGAAAATATAAAAAAATTACCGTTTCTTGATGTACTAATAAACATCAATAACAATTTGTTTTAAAACATCAGCCTTTAGAAGATAAAATACAAATACGATAAAACCATGTTTTTCGTTTTTAATTTTTATCTCTTGCAAAAATAATTTTTTTATGAAACCTCTGGTGAAAACGTTCTTTTTTGTGTATTAAAGTAGTAATTTTTTCAAAGCAAAATATTTAATTTTCAAATTTATGCGAATTTAAATTAAGAACAAGCCTAATTTTCAATCGAAAAAGTTAGTTTATAAATTTTCAATTCGTGTGCGAGAATGTACCACGTGATCACCCCTCACTCTCTCAGCGTCACAAAATCGGTATGTTTGAAGCCAAAGAGAAATCATCTACAAGTTCGCATAGAAGTGCTCTACTGGGTTGTACCAGTAGAGTTGAGTTTAGTAAGAGAGGAAACATGCGCAATAGTGCCGTGAAGGCGTTAAGTGCAGTGTTGCCGATGCCAATTTATCATATTCCCCAATATCCCAAGTCAAATTCCCAAAATTTGGGGACAAAAATCTGCTGATTCCCCAAAAATTCCCCTCAATAGGTTAAGTATCTTACCTTAGGATGATTATCTTCTTTGTTTTGACCTTTTATTAACCATTTATCCATATTTGCACAAAATCGTATCGTTATTTCGCGACAGAATACAAAATTAACTTATCTAAAGCAAAGCTAGCAAATTAGAAGCGTCTAAAACTAAGGGAATCACCGAAAGGTTTTCTCTATGTGTTCGCGTTCGCACCGCGCGGAGATAAACGAACTTACCCGATTATAATATGATATATTATAACAAAAGTAGGTACAATGGACAAATGATTTGCTGCTGTGCAAATGGTCTTGAGTTCTATGCCCAATCTGAACTGTTTTTTTATTTTAATTCCTGCTGATTATTTATTATATTGTTTAACGATGAGATTTCAAAATCCCCGCATAATGC
Organism: Crepidodera aurea; assembly: GCA_949320105.2. Classification (NCBI taxonomy): domain Eukaryota; kingdom Metazoa; phylum Arthropoda; class Insecta; order Coleoptera; family Chrysomelidae; genus Crepidodera; species Crepidodera aurea. Next base: position 27,313,910 of record OX439477.1, read on the forward strand.
CAATCCCCAATAAATCCCCAATCATCTTGAGATTCCCCGCAGTTTGGCAACGCTGGTTACGTGTCGAGACTGTCAAGTCAAATTTAATTTAATTATAACCTATATCTTTGATATTAATAGTTTGGTATGTGATTTATAGTTTTCTGTTTAGAGTGTTTGTGTATATTTCGTTAGGACTCGTTTCAATCATTAGCTGTTTATTTTGCTGATTTGCTTATTGTTGTTTGAAAATATTAATTAATATTTAAAATTAATAAAATCTATAAAATGAAAAAGTTCTATTTGAAAAACAAACACCAAATAAAAAATATATTAAAACTTACCAGACTGAATCTACAAAACTGGAAAAATATTGGTAAACACAAAAAAATATATTTATATTGGCTGCGAATTTCACTAAACACTATTTGTTTTAGGAATAAATAAAATATTTATTGGAAAAGAGAATTTACAGATTTCTTTCCCTTAAAGTAGGGGAAACCAGGACTATTTTTATTATACTAATTTCCGTATATACAGATAAGCCATATTAAGCCTAGACTAATGCCGATTTACCCTAAAACAAATTTCAAAAGGTCCTATTTATTATAATCCTAAACAGATTTGAATGTACTTTATTGCCAACATATTCAAAGATTTCCTGTAATATACTTTTATGATCAATTCTGATGAAATTTCAGATATCAAAACAGGTAACCGAAAGTTCATACAAAAAAATACTCTTATATTATTATTATATTAAAAAGACTTTTATAACAGTTTTTTATTTAAAAACCTAAAATGCAACTATCTCATATCAAATTTTTTCAGTCGTATACGAGATTTGCCAAAAAATATGAAATTTACTCAGGAATAAAGTACCTTTATTTTTGAAATACCGGGTGTCCCAGAAGTTTCTGACCCATTTTAACTGCAAATATCTCGGAACTCAGAAACGATAGGTAGGAAGGTGCGGTTTTCACTGAACAGTTTCTTTTTTTATATAAAGTTTTTTCAGTATAAATGTTTATTTAGTAAAATCTTATATAGGGTGTTTTAAAAAAGCGGTCTTTTTAAAATGCAAATAACGTCGATTTTTTTAACGACACACCCCATATATTTTTATAGTATCTGAAAGGTGAACTTTTTCCCTTTACGAAAATGTATAATGTTGAAGTTTAGATGAAAAATAAGTGAGTTATTTGATTTTTAAGGATAGGCAGTTACGTAGACAACAAATGAGCTCTGGATAAAATTATAAATTGAAAATGTATAAACTAATTTTTTCGATTAAAAATTAAGCTTTTTCTTAATTTAAATTCGTATAACTGAAAAATAAATGTTTTCATTTGAAAAATTGTTATTTTAATTTTTGATAATTTTTCTGAAAAATGTTTTATATTTTGAATTAATATTTCCATAACGGATCTAAAGAGCTTATAATTGGTCTGAATCCAATAATTTGGCTGTCTGTCCTAATCACTTCTTCTATTTCTTCTTGTACGAAGGTTTCAAGTGAACTAAAATATATGTTTTGCTCTACTTTTTGTTGAACTGTCTAAATTTAAATTTGGCAACGTTGACCGATTTCGAGATGGTCACGTGGTACATTCTCGCAGACGAGTTGTACTCACACATTTCAAACATAGGGGCCCTGAACATAGGCCTCTTTCATCCGTTTCCATGCCTTTCTGTCTTGTGCTGTTTGGAACCATCTTTTCCCCGCTATCCTTTTGATAGCGGGAAAAAAAAGCAAAAATAACGTTTACCAACTAAAAATATAAAATTTTCTTTTAGACTCATTCCAAGCGCTCATCCAGTACCCGGACACTCAATCAGCCCAATCGGCCAAACAGGCCTTGGATGGTCAGAACATATACAACAGCTGTTGCACATTGCGCATCGACTACTCGAAAATGTCATCGCTGAACGTGAAGTACAACAACGACAAGTCACGTGACTATACTAACCCCAACTTACCGACCGGCGAGGGTGGCGATCAATTAGCTCTCGGAGGAGGGTTGGCGGGCGGATTGGGAGCAGATATTTTGCTGTTGGCTACACAACCGCGGTTGGCCAGAGAGAGATTGGCAGGTTAGTGATATCTCTTGACCCGTAAGAAATTGTAGCAATTCCTAATAATCTTGACTTATTTTTTAGACTCGATCCTCTCAGGTACACCCGGCGTCCTAAGCAGCCCGTTCATGCATGGTTTGGCATCTCCATTGGCGGCACCTTACGCAGGTGGCGTAGCCGGGGGAATCCCGGGACTGGGCAACTTTGCTTTGGGCCAGACGGCACCTGGTTTGAGAAGCCTAACTAACCCTGGTCTAGCCATGGCAACCGTATTGTTGGTTAGCAACCTTAACGAGGAGGTCAGTATCAATTTGTGTGTGGTATATTATTACTGGTTTTGGTGGCTCCACTAGAAAACGTTTTAGGTTGATATTTATTACACTAATTTTGGATAGTATAAATTTAGCTACTTAGTTCCAAATAACTGAACATATCTAAGTTTATCGTTTATTTTAGTAATCTTATAATTAAATCGAGAAATAGAAAAATAATAAAAAAAGTTTCGCTGTCAAGGTCAGCATCATCAGACGCCGATGAGCAGTAGAATTTATTTTCCATGTAATTTTTAATTTTCCCAATCATTTTTAAGCTTCCCCAAATGGTTTTTCTTATGTTGTCAATTTGGTTTAAAAAATAAAAATAAATAAAATAAAAATAAAAAATAAATAAAAATACATCCAGAAAGTCTTCCATCAAGCGCCTGATTAATTTTGGTGCAACGTTTGATGGAGATCTCCATTTTAATTATTGACGTTCACTTCCATTGATGTTTGTTTAATTTTTTCTAGTTAAAAGTAGCCCGAAAAATAAAAAAATATATAAATAATAGTCATTAAACATAATAATTGCACATTTACAATTATAGCACGTCTAGCAGACAATATAAAAATTTAAAAATTGATTTATTGCCATTAAAATGGTTTAGAATTGGTAATAAAAATTTGCGTTTATTTTTTAATTGTCTTAATTCTTTGTATCAACGGTTAACGGTAAAGTGAAACCATAAATATTGTAAGGTCATAAACCACCAACCACTTCGATTATCAGCAGGCGGTCTACGCAGAGGCGTATCTACTCTAGCCATTAAGTTCTGATCTATAAGTATAATAATATAACTATTTCATAAGCTATTTTAATTCGGACCTGGGAATCTTTTAAGAGACACACAATTTTATTGCTCATGACAATATGACCTTTCTGGTTCTACTTTACATCTCACCATGAAACATTCTGTAAAAATTCACTTAACGTTATTAAAATGGAGGAAATTTGACCAGCTATTAGATTTGATTTTATTTAGAGTAGTACAAATTACAATTTTAATAAAAGTTTTAGATAATTTAGACACTTTAAACAAACCCAATTTAGTAAACCAGTAAGGAATTTTAATTTATTAGATTCGACATCCTAAGACCGGTTTCTGCCTTTCGGCTTCATCAGTTAGGCTTTTCGAATCCAATAAATAAAATTCCAAACTCGTACAAGTCAATAGCTATATGGATGATTGTCATGAAATGGGGGTTTTTGTCGCCTCCGTAACCTGTCCATTTTCCGCTTTTACGTCACGGCACTACGTTTACGGAAAAACAGTGCATTATTGCCGCGCGCCTAGGGTCTCAAACGATAGCAGCAGTGTTCTGAAACTGATCATCAGGGAATCAGATGATAACCCACCCTGGCTCAGATAAACCTCCAGGGTCTTCATTTTGTAGATTAAAATAATTACCTTTTTTTTTATTTTCCTCCCATTAAAATATAAAAATTCTCGCCTATTAAGATTTAGAATATTATGATCATCATAAAAAACAAGTATGTTTAATTTTCAGACAATTAAACATGTAAACTCATATTCATTCAACCGGCAACACCGCACTAGGATGCATTTGCAAAACAGCGCTCAAACACGAGACATCGACAAATAGTTTTTTTTAGTCTTTTTTCCCATTACGCTACGATTGACACGTAGGCCAATATTTACCGCGTAGAATCTATAACGGATTTTTTAAGTTTACGCTACCATAGTCACGTCCGCCCTGAAATTCATGATGACGTAATTTGAGTTAATCCTTGTCTTCTCAAGCGGGAGAGAGAGACAGCATAAAAAACTTACAATCTTTCTAGAAGTAATCGTGCGACCCGGGAAGGGATAAATCTGAAACCGACAAACTTCGCCGATTTTAAACTCAGTGTGTCTCTAGCTGCGAATCAGGCTAGGACCCTCCAGTGTCTATTCATCACTCATGCAGAACACATGCAAAAAATATTTTCTGACTGATGCGGTCTTTTTAGTTTTTTACTTATGTGCTAGTTTTTGTTAAGCACATAAGGTACTTAATACTTTGTTCATTGATTGCTAGTTTAATGTAATCCTTTGTTACGTTGTTGTGTTATTCATTTATTTATTTAACATTTTAATAAATAGTTAAATAAAAGTGTTCATTGTTTTTGTCGAATGGAGTTGAGAAGATAAACATACAGTACACCCATAACCAATATAAAAACTACAGTCCATTAGAACTACGATGCAGTTTAAAAAGGCGATAACACATTGTTGGTCGTCCTGGGAAACTGGCACAACATAGGGTTGAGGGTTCTGGAATAAACCCTATGTTGTGCCAGTTTCCCAGGACGACCAACAATGTGTTATCGCCTTTTTAAACTACATCGTAGTTCTAAATGGACTGTAGTTTTTATATTGGTTATGGGTGTACTGTATGTTTATCTTCTCAACTCCATTCGACAAAAACAATGAACACTTTTATTTAACTATTTATTAAAATGTTAAATAAATAAATTAATTTACTCTCTTCTAATCATAGATGGCAGCACATCTAAAAATAAATGAATAACACAACAACGTAACAAAGGATTACATTAAACTAGTAATCAATGAACAAAGTATTAAGTACCTTATGTGCTTAACAAAAACTAGCACATAAGTAAAAAACTAAAAAGACCGCATCAGTCAGAAAATATTTTTTTGCATGTGTTCTGCATGAGTGATGAATAGACACTGTTTAAATTCTCGAAGCACTTAGTTTTGATTTGAATATAGAATGAACAATAAAGTGGACCGCTTGATTGCAGCTAAGTCCCACCGATTCGATGAAATATTTTTAAAATAAAATGGACCGCTTGATTGCAGCTAAGTCTCACTGGTTTGACGAGGCCTTGTTGCCCCGGAGCGTCGCTGTGCACTGATTTAAAAAGTCTCGAAGCTCTTCGCTTCAAATTTTTATCCCTTCCCGGGTCGCACGATTACTTCTAGAAAGATTGTAAGTTTTTTATGCTGTCTCTCTCTCCCGCTTGAGAAGACAAGGATTAACTCAAATTACGTCATCATGAATTTCAGGGCGGACGTGACTATGGTAGCGTAAACTTAAAAAATCCGTTATAGATTCTACGCGGTAAATATTGGCCTACGTGTCAATCGTAGCGTAATGGGAAAAAAGACTAAAAAAACTATTTGTCGATGTCTCGTGTTTGAGCGCTGTTTTGCAAATGCATCCTAGTGCGGTGTTGCCGGTTGAATGAATATGAGTTTACATGTTTAATTGTCTGAAAATTAAACAAAGTATAAATGTTATTGGATTAATAAACAACGCGGGACTCCGCTTACATTATGAAATAGAATTCCATTCATTTTGTGTCGCCTCCGAAGCCATATAATTTCTATATAAACTTCTCACTGTCTATTCCTCGTGTGTATTTATGTATACAGAAAGTACTTCAAAATAATGTTGAAAACACATGAGAAAATTTTTTTTCAGCACTTTTTTGTTTGTTCACCAGCAAATCTCAAAAACCCCCATTTCATGACAATCACACATATCCGCTATAAGATAACATTTTTAAATGTGCTACCATCTATGGTTAGAAGAGAGTATTGACATTAAATTTTGACTGAATCTAGTCAAGATGTCACTCTCTTCTTTTTATCCCTTTCAGAGATTAATACAAAGTTTATTGTCAATACTCTCTTCTAACCATAGATGGTAGCACATCTAAAAATGTTATCTTATAGCGGATATAGCTATTGACTTGTACGAGTTTGGAATTTTATTTATTGGATTCGAAAAACCTAACTGATGAAGCCGAAAGGCAGAAACCGGTCTTAGGATAAATTAAAATTCCATACTGGTTTACTCACTTTGTATTAATCTCTGAAAGGGTTAAAAAAGAAGAGAGTGACATCTTGTCAATACTCTCTTCTAACCATAGATGGTAGCACATCTAAAAGCCCTATTTAGATTATGAAAATGATCTATTTGATTTGTTTTTGTGGGAATATTAAAAAATGTATTCTGAAACGAAAGTAGCCATTCATAATGTCGCTTTAGTTGTATTACTTAGTACCTTTTTAGAATATAATATATTGAGTACTTTTGAAAAAGAATTGAAAATTTTGGGTAGAACTGTATATAGCATTAATCATCTAATCATTATAAAAAATTCTTTTCATGCTCTATTAATCCTTAATTTCTCTTTTTTCTAAACAGTACTTGATGAAAAATATGCTATATAATGTTTATAAGGCTCTTATAGAGAAAGAAATAGTATTTTTTTGAGCCTTATAAACTGGTATTTTCGGATCAATGCATTTCTTGTGTAAGCGTGTAAAACATTTTTTTTATAATAATGATCTAACGCTGTTTTTTCTTTTTTACATTTGCTGCCCCTCCGGTGGCATATACGCTACCTCTTTGTGCCACGTTACATCCTACTGTCATCTTTCTCTATTGTAGATGGTCACGCCTGACGCTCTCTTTACACTATTTGGTATGTTTTCACACTTAATTATATCTTCAACAACCAAGCAGAAATATGATTATAAATAACGAATAATATTTCTTGTTTTGATTTTCTAGTAAGTGCATATATCTGCTTGGTTCGGTAAATTTATAAAAACTCTGTTCTTTTAACTGTATAACCTGGAATTAACAAAAATCCAAATTCTTTTCTGAAATAACTAAATTATTACTTTAAAATAACAGAGTTTATGTCCAATTTGCTTGGAATAATTTTCTAAATTAACAATTTCGTTTTCTGAACAATTGGACCTATAAACAGTAGCGTAGGAGTTGTTTATTTGTTATACTTTTAGTTAAACTATAAGATTCTTGCTACGCCTCTGTTTTTTGTCAAGTGAATTGGATGCTAGTTGTTACTTATTATCTTTTTATTGTTTTTTGTTTATTTTATCAACATAATTGTTTATTTTTCGTTGGTCAAAAGCTTACTGCTTAGATTCATCTAGATATTTTTGTATTTTTCCAAATTGTTACAGTTTTTTTTTATTTTCTTTCTCTTTTATTTACCGTAGAAGTGTGTAAAGGAGATCGTTTTTCTCTGCATGATATGTGTTATTCAAATTTTTCACTATAATTTTGCATATTTTTCTAGTTTTGTGTCTGAAATACTATTTTCTACAGTCTTTACTTTTTACTAGTTTTTTGGTTCCGAATTTTTTTTTAACCTAATTTTAGATTTAACTACCTATTTAATCGTTGTTTTTTATTCTTCACATTGTTTATTTAATTTTTAATATTTTATTTTTTAGGGGTATATGGAGATGTGCAAAGGGTAAAAATTATGTACAACAAAAAAGATTCGGCTTTGGTACAATTGGCCGAACCACATCAAGCACATTTAGGTAATGTTTCTAGACATAATAGTTTTTTCACATATTTTCTTTATGCGTTTTTACTTACTGTACCTTTTTCAGCTATAACACACATGGACAAGCTAAAAGTATTCGGTAAAAACATAAGAGTAATGCTAAGCAAGCACCAAAGTGTACAAATGCCCAAGGAGGGACAACCAGATGCCGGTCTAACCAAAGATTACAGCCAGAGCCCCCTACACAGGTTTGTAATTAGTACTTCTTCTTTTTCCAATGCGTATCCACTAATGGATATTTGCGATAACATTTTCCATTGCTTCTTTATTCGCAGCCAAGACATTTTTTTTCTTGTGATCCCTCTCAGGCCTTCGATCAATAGATGCAAGTATTAATATTTCGTGTTTCGCATTATATGCCCCAGATATGCCGTTTTTCTTTTCTTAATCAATTCAAACGGTTCGCGTTGTCTGTTGACACGTCTTAGAACTTCTTCGTTTATTAATCTAGCTGTCCAGGATATGTTCAGGATTCTGCGATGCAGCCACATCTCGAAAGGAGGGTATCGTTTTAAATGGGTGTTTTGGGTTTCTAATGAAAACAATTTTTATGTTTCAAAAACTTGAAAATCTAAGAAATGAAAACGAACATTTGTTTTTATATTGAAACTATAAGCTTAAAATGCGTGAAATTCTAAATTACCTGATATTTAGGGCGTATACGGACTACTAAAATTATTAATAAATAAAACATATTTAATGCAAGAAATCTCTTTGAAATTAAAAAAAAAATACGTAAAATAAATCACTATTATTTTTAAAACTATTCAATCCGACTGAAAAGGCCCGAATATTTAATAATTTTTAACTGAAAAATCTAAGAACTGGAAAAGTTTGACATTTATTATTAAAATCTAAGTTGTCAAACTAAATATTAAATATGGCAACAACGCAACTTTATCACAGAACTACGACTTATATGTTTTCCAGCTCGCTCTTAATTCGTGTAAAACATAGGCAACACATTTTACAAAGTCAAAATATTCTTAGAGCCCAACTTAAAAGATAATGAAAGTATTAAAATGCCAAAAACAAAATTAATAATGTATAAAAACTAAAAAAATGTTTTATTTATTTATAATTTGTCTACTATCCTAGGTTTTTATAAGTATATCGCCGATTATGCAAGGCTTTTGAAATCCCAATTTTGTTTGAAATCGGTACAAGCTATCAGTCTGAAATTAAAAGAGGCATGAATGAAAATTACACGTTTATAGGAATACAATTTTAAATTATGGCTTCTATTTTTTTTTATAAAACGAAAATAAATAAATAGGCAACCTATTATATTCTTATAATGCGTTGCCTATTTATATCGACAATATTTAATTTATTGTCAAAAAAAGGTCACTTTACACATTTATTTATTTATATTTATGAATAAAAAATAATTAATAAATAATTTGGTGTTTTGTTAGAAAAGACAGTAAACAATTGGTACTTACAATAATTCTTGATTTCTTAAGTTTCTTTAAAAATGCATTTATTTCTGCCCTTGGTATGAAACGATGCCACTAACTTAATAAATTGCTACTCCTATTATTTTTCATCTGCCAATTGAATCAATTCCAAAAAGATCTAAAATAATTGTGTATTAAAAAATAACTATAGGTGAAAGTGAGAATTATATATTATATTGTTTTCCGGAAAGAGCAAAAGACAATAGTACAATCTAAATTACTTACGTTCTTGTTAATATTTGGTAAATGTTCATCATTTGCTATTTGCTATTGGATTTTAGTCAGATATGACGGCTTAGTACGAAAATTGAAATGATTTGGGGCCATTTGTCTAGGAATAATAAATCTTGGAGTACTCAACTCTCATGTTTTACAGTAGCAAAGTAACTTATTATTTTGATTAACAAAAAACTTTCGTTATTGCTCATCTGAGAACGACTTTTTTAATATCATCGTGTATAACTTCCTAAAAAAGAAAGATAAAAAGAGTCACTAGTAGTTATTAAGTTAATGAAAATGTTTTCATGATTTCTCTAGTTGTTTTCACTATATAAATTATAACTTGCAAGCTTGCTAACAAATGACAAATTAAAAAAAATATGTATTCATTACTCACCTCAAGACAGTGTTAAGTATCTAAGTACTTAATTAAAAATAACTGTAGAACTATATAAAATACTGATACATTTGTATCTCAATACTGGCAGGACCTGCTGAAGCTTTTATTTAACGTTAATTTGAACACTAGAATAGTGTTTATTTTTTTGTTAATAAGTTTACATTTCTCTGTTGCTTACATGTACAAATTGTGAAAATCATTTGATAAACACATGCCTCCTATCAAAACTCAACCCGAACTCACAAAACACACAAAAACAAGGTTATGTCAAATGACAGCCGGCCGCCATGTTGCCAAATCTTCCTTGTCATTTTGTCGAAAAAGAGATTTCAAAATTAAAAAAAAGTATGTTCCGGGACGTTTTAAAGAAAAAAATTTTGGGAAATACATTTTTTTTTTAATATCTTTTAGTGAGAAAAATTTCGTACGGGGTTGCAAGAAACCCAAAAAACGATACCCTCCTTTGTTAATTACAGTCTTATTCAATGTCCAATCCTCCATTCCGTAGAGAAGCACCGACCAAACGTAGCATTTAATGAATCTGAGTCTCAGGTTAAGGTCAAAATTAGAGTACTACTATTAATATTTTTAACTTAGTCAATAAACAATAGAAGTGACTCTTAACCCTTTCAGACCCGAATTTTAATTTGACTACAAAATTTTTTTTTTGTAATATATATCTAAAAAGAGGTATATTGAAGCAGAAATTGACATATTCATTTTTTTTATTTATATTTTTATGACATTTGAAGAATGTCCATTGTAATGTACATTGGGATGAAGTTATTAAATAATTGCAAGTGAACAAACATATTTATTTTGTGAGTTTGTAATATTATATCAAGTGAAATTTTTTAAAACAATTTCTTCCTTTAACGAAACATAGATGAACATGACATTTTTGACAAAAGACATGTGTTCTGCATGTGCAGTTTGAATTTTTGCACCGAGTAGCTTCTTTTTTATCATCATACTCGGGGCAGTGATCTACTAAATCTCTTCAAATCTCTTTTGATGGCCGTACTTCTGCATTTCTTCTTTTTGGTGTATTAGGAATTGGAGAAGCTCGAGGAGATTTCTCTCCACGTGGACTACCAGGTCCTCTTTTGTGTACAGGTTTACCCATGAGAACTAAAGCTTCACCAATTTTCATTTTGAGATGTAGTAAATCAAGTATTTCTTTACGAGTGTCCTTCTGTGCTTTCATATAGGCCCTATATTCTAGCCAGCTATTCACACAAGCAAGGTCAAATGCGTGAAATATCATTCGTAATGTCCATTTTTTTGATTTGATGTCTACGCCACCCATAGATTTATTATACAATGCGATTGCCTCTGGTCTCTGAATAGTTATAAATGCTTTCTTGGCCTTGTCCCATCTTTTCACCGTGTCCTCAGTTCCTTTTCCCATATAATTGGATCCAACAACAAATGCTTTGTTATCTTGCCACTTTACTAGCACTACTGATCCTTCTGCGTTAACCACTTCTTCACTATACCCTCTGTTCTGTTTATTGAAGTCTTTATCCGAGGTAAACGGTGGTCTTTGAAATCTATCTAGTCGTACAGTACCTATTGAATATATGCGTCTCACTATTAATTCTTCATCACCTGAATTCGATTCTACATCTGAATGATTTTCTACCCGCTGTAACATAATTTCGCATTCGAGTTCAAGCTGATCATCATCTAATAGCGCCAATAACATATCTCGATCACGCGGATCTTCTGGATTATAGGCTGAAATAATATTTGAACTTAAACCTGATGCACATTACAATGTACAATAAGAATTAAATCTCATTTTTCAACAAATTATAAACGAAAATATATATTTTTTATGACAGTCAATTAATTCTGACATTTTCTAAGGCGTTTATCACATACATTTGATAAATTTGTAAGAACTACTGTATACAAAACGATTGTTTAATTATCTCGTTTTCGACTAGTTAACTAAAAAATTTCAAAATAACAACAATTCGTCCAAACCGGTAGCTAAAGAGCAACTGACTTATCAATTTGTACGGGGAAGGTCTGAAAACAGTATAGATGATTATTTAGGCAACTTTTAATACATCTACAATGTGCACCAGGTCTGAAAGGGTTAAAGGATAATCTGAATGCGACATCCGGTGCCTTTCAAATATCCTGCACTAAAAAGTGAAATTCTTTAATTTAACTTCTTATCTGAAGTCGTTTTAAGAAATGACAAGACAAATGTGAATCTAAGATTTAGCATTTCTTCTATTAATTTTTATTTTTAGGTTCAAGAAACCCGGCTCAAAGAACTACCAAAATATCTATCCGCCATCTTCGACATTGCATTTGAGCAACATTCCAGCAACAGTAAATGAAGATGACATCAAGGAAGCTTTCACGAAAAATGGTTTTACCGTTAAGGCTTTCAAATTTTTCCCGTAAGTAACAAAAAAATATCGATATTATTATTTTTCATAACTAACTACTTTTGCCAAATATTTATATAAATCGAAAAATATATCCATGCTCAAAAATGGATGTTAAGAAATCAAAAATAAAATAATTTTCTCAGTCTTCCACTAACAATATAACAGAAGTGTTTAATATTACAAATTAAATCTTGACACGCTCGCACTCATGTGGGATTAAATATTTTTAACGTAATTTTACAATACATTTGGCTAATTTGGCAGACGCATGGAAATGTGGTTTACATGAGATTTTTTGATGATACAATGGCGCGAGCCGGAAATCCGTTTGAATTCTTCCGTCTTAAAATTGACCGAAGTCTTTCTCCCACTCGTGGAGAAGGAAAAAGTTTTAAATGTTTATATTTGATTTAATTCGAATATGTGTTGCGATTTACCGATACAGCGTTGCCATTGAAATTGAAAATTAAACACTTCTATTGTATTGTTTAGACTTTGAGAAAATTATTTTATTTTTAATTTATATAAATTATTAAACAAAATTTTGATTATTATATTTTTGAACAGGAAAGACAAGAAAATGGCCCTAATCCAACTGCCGAGCATGGAAGATGCAGTCGTGGCTCTGATAAAGATGCACAACTACCAACTCTCAGACTCCAACCATCTCAGAGTCTCATTTTCAAAGTCTAGTATATAAGAGGCGTTTGTTAGACCTCAAAACAAAACAGTATTCATTCCATTTTACAAAAAAAAAGTGCGTGTCGAGTCAAAGACTCTTGACACGACTAAAATGACATGGTAGCTAAATGAAGTTATATAACTCAGCGCTTATTTATTAATTAATATGATAATATATAGACTGTTATTTTTTTGGCAGGATTTAGCTTTTCGTTTTTATGACATACAAAATGTCGAATTGTATTTTTTTATCGATATAAGTTTTTTTAGTCGTTAAGTTCGTATTATTTTTTTATTTTCTTATTCTACGTTTTTGTATTCCTTCAATTGCAGTTATTCTTGAAAATAAGAGTATTATTTTTTATTTTCTTGCTACACTCAGGACGATCGAATATCAAAATGTCCCATTTGAATACTGTTACTTGTGGCTTCAATAAAATTTCATATACAGGGTCTCCATATATACAACTACCTATTTTAAAATATCAAATTAATATCTCATTTTCCAGCGAAGAGTGATAAAGAATCAGTATCGATATTGGTACTTAATTTTGTCAGTAGATGAGGCATAACTTAAATTTTGTGATGTCATCTAGTGAAAGATGCCACAAAATGTAACTCATGCGCCATCTATTACCAAAATTGCTAAGTTATTATGTTGATGCTGGTCCTCCATAATTTTCTTCTGCAGAAAATGGATAAGAGATGTTTTTAATAAAATTTCAAAAATAATTAAGTATTAATATAAGACGTTTCTAATCTCGGAGTACCAAAAGATTAAACAGGGTTTGAACACTGAATAAATAGAATTTTTTAAAGAGCAATTTTTTTATTTAAAATTACTTTTCAGTTGTCTGTAATTTATATTTTGAATTCCAACAATTAACATACCCTGTTTCCCGTTAACAAGTTTGTTTATCATTATAAACTAAAATTTAATAGGCACTTAACATTAAAAATTTGCTCTGCGTTTTGAAAGTTTTTATTCGGCTACAAGTAATAATTTTCGAAACTCATATGGGCATTTTATCGAACGGCAATGTAGCACTGATTGTAGTATTTATTTCTTTCTATTTTGCGTTTAGTTCAGTATTAAAAGGCTTTAATACTGTTAGTAAAAAAAAAATTATTTAGAGTTATGGTTGGAATATACGCGGCGTGATGTTATTTTTTGTAAGTTTATAGAAATGTTTATCCATGTTGTATAGAAAAAAAAAACATGCAAACAATTTTGGGAGTCGCTTCGTGGAACCCGACACGTCCCAAAATAGTATTATTATATGGCTAGCATTGTTAGTGATGTCGCGGAATTTCTAGAAATATCGTTAGTTTTTAGCCAGTGATTAGTATAGGAATACCACAGGGTCTAGTTCTACCCTAGAGATGTGAACGTCTTTCTTAACATGTGTATCAACAGAAAACGTTTCATAGGTAAAAATTTTTTTATCTGACGCTCGGCAGACAAGTGTGCGTATTTCTAATTCTCATAGCGAATCTCCTTTTTAATTTCTAAGTATTTAATAGATCATTTTCTGGACTTTTTATTATGTTTGTTGCGTCAAATTCAATCAAATAGTGGGTCAAAGTAAAAAAAAAACATTTAAATCAATGCAAAATCCATCTTCAGTTTATCCCGTTAGAGTGTTTGTTCATATATTTTTAAATATCGTATATTCAACTTTAATAACCAACCCAAGAGCATATAAAATGATCTAGTATACTTCCGAGTCACGAAACGTACTCTGCCAAACACCACGACAGCGTTATACGTTATATCGTTAATCGATTGCTTGAGTGGTATTCGATATAATGAATAGAACGATTTATTGCGATTTTAATTGACGTTAAAAAATACAAAATTATTATTCACTACTTTTGCTTTGTTGGACCCATCGAATACACGGCATCTATGCAAAATTCGTGATTGCTATTGGCCTAATTATATAATCAAATTTATGAGCTAGTTAATCAATTGTACGAATTTTACGCGTTTAATCAAAGGTGTACTTGTAGAACCTAATTGATGCCATATGATCTGACAATATTTTCCTAAATGTTGCCAGATCGTTAAACATGAATATGTTCTTTTGATATAAATTATCGGTGTGAAAATTAGTCTAAAGAAAACCATAATAGAATCGGACAAACTTAAGAATAGACCGCTAATATGGCTGCCAATGCGCAAAGGCGGAGCTAACTTAGACGACATGCGAGTTAATTTTGATGAAGTCAAGTTTAGGCAGTTCAGGGATTGCAATAGGAATGAAAAATTATATTTTTCACTGGGGATAGTCCTTTGAATTTAAGACAGCACCAAAAATGTTACCTATAAATTGGCAATTTTATTCAAATATTTTTTGAATTAATGGCACTCGGTGAATATGCTAAAATATTGATTCTTATAAAAAATTATTCTAGAAATTGATCTACATATACACACTTGTCTGCTGACAGAACGCATTCTAAGTAACAACTGACAGTTTATTATTTTGACACTTGACATATTAAAAATTAGATAATTAACGCCAAAATCATGGCGGTCGATGTTACTCGGAATGCGCATTATTTTTTCCAAGTTTTAACCGTCTAAAAGTGACAGTTATTGCTTGTTCTAGTAACTAGAAACTATACATTTCTTAATCTTACTATACTATTAATACTATATACACTTGACAATCATTGATCATACTTCTTGCAAATACTGAATGTAAACGCGTGATCTAATCTTCTCTATTTTTCTGTCTCTATGGGAAAGTAAAAATTTTTTATACAGGTTTAAAAAATTTTTGAATGCGACGACCATTTAGCTCTTTGCGTTGTAAAATGAAACGCGGTTATTTAGACAAATTTGGAGTAAAATTAAATTTCGAATGAAAAAATAATTTTTGCCAGGATAATTTTCGTTTAAGGCCTAATATCGAGGGTAACAAATACAAAATTAATATTAGTCTTCCTCCTAAAAGATTTTAACTCCCAAAGTATTATAAAAATACATGTCTCAAACAAATTAGTTCATAATTTATGAAATTTTTGATAATTTTGTCATTGGTGGAAGATGTAACACTTTTAAAAACAATTTCAAAATAATAGTTTAAAAAATATTGAAAGTTCTTGAGCACAAATTATTTTTGAGAAAAACACCTTTGGTGGTTTTGCTCCATTGTGATGGTGCAGAGCTAAATGTGTACAGGGTTTATTATGTCGAGAAGACGCGCAGCATTTTTGCCAAATTCGAAGTCAATATCTACATAAATCTATGTGTATGTGTTAAAAAATATATTTTTTTAACTTATTCATTTTTTACGTACACGCACAAGGTTTATCTCATAAACGTTACGAATTTCCGTTTATTATTTTCGTTTTTCTTTCATTTTCTTCGCAACTGTTTTGTTTTGTAAGCTGCTTCTCAGGTTTTCTTTTAGCTCTTAGTTTTATAAATTTAATTGTACTCTTGCATTTATATCTTTCAGTTTTGATTTGATGTTAATTAAAAGTTTCTTTGTATTATTTTGAGTTTTTTATTTTTTATTATCTGGTTTCTTTTTAAGGTTTTTGGGACTCCTGCAAAGTATTTCCTATATTTTACACGAGCGTTTTTCTTTAATTGACTTATGGTAACTTTATATTTTTTCGTCCACAAGTGGAAAGCAGTTAAACGGCGTGCTGAAAAATGAATACGGGCCAGAATAATAATAATAAACTCCCTTCAGGGGGGGTGGGTGGCTCAGCGGTAGAGCACTGGACTCATAATCCAAGGGTTGTGGGTTCGAATCACACCAATCATTTTCTGATTTTTAATTAATTAAAAATTTAGAAATTGATTTTCATCACTCCACTATTCACTGTTGGGTTCTAATTAACAGTGCTGTTCCTAAAGTGGCGCTGGGAAACAGTAACAAAGCCTACACAGAACACGAGGCTAATGGCCATAGTAGTCGATGCCGTTGACACAGAAGTAAAAAAAAAAAAAATAAACTCCCTTCAATTCACCCCCTTACGAGTGAACCCCAGAAGCTATGCAACTTGTGCAGGGAATGAATGTGACCACAGAAGAAATTTGTCATACTGAATATAATATTGAGTCACCTTTGGCGCGAAACTTGACTACCTCGCACTTCTGCGAAATACCTGTTTCTCGTTTTTGTTTATACAGATCTGGCAAAATTTTAACGGAACATAGGATTATCAATGTATTTTGGACAAGACCTCACGTAGAAGTCAACCAGCACAAAATTTAAGAAATGTGCGCGAAGGCTTATCAACTATTCAATTGAACCACTGTTCCCCTTCCTGTCTCGAGCAACTGGCACCTGATACTTGCCACTCAGTCTACTTCTACGTGAGCTCTTTTCCAAAATACATTGAAAATCCTATGTTCCTTTGAAATTTTGCCAGATCTGTATATATTTCATTTAATCTCGCAACGGACCGGCAGTAGCCTGATTTAAACCTTTGAATCCTGAAGTTTCTGAGTAACTTCGAAAATCAAATTATGCATATCTTGATTCTTTGTAATTTTTAAATTTGGTTGTAGCCATTAAACAAAAAATATAGTTATCATTTGTTAGTTAAAAAAACGCCGTATTCTATATTGTATCTGGTTAGTTAACTTGGAAAACAAAAAGTCTAAAATAAATCTTAACTCAGCTATGACAATCATATTTTACATAGTGTGTTCGTGTAATAAATGCAATAATAAAAATACGCTTTATAAAACGGAAAGATATTAAATAAATGCACAAATTTTGTGGATGTTGAAAATTATTGAAAACATTAAGAGAGATGTGTTTTTTAGACAGATATAAATGAATCTGAATAGAAAAAGAAATAATTTTTAAATTATGCAGATTTTTTTCGTTGCTTTTATAATAAAATAAAAAAATACCAATTCATTTCTGTAACTCATATAGTCTCTCCTTTGTTTGTACAATTATTCTTCTGATTGTATAAACTATGGCAAATTTTAAACCAAAATTGACAAATCTAATGACAAGTTGGAGAAAAATTTATCTTAAAACAAGATTTCTTTAATTTTCAGAAATACCAGTAGTAATATCACAAGAGCATCGAAAATAATCGATTATACTTCACAGTATAAAATATTATTTTCGTATATTCGCGTGGTATTCCATATGATTATATAACGAATTATATAATTATTTTTGTTGACGTTTGCTTATTATACAAAAACGATTATACCACGTCGTCAAGGGTATGTTCGCTTATCAGTACATGGTAATTAAGTAAAAATTGCAACTGCTATTGACTAAATAAAAAATGGAGATGCATGTCTCATGTTGAAATCATAATTTTGAAGCTACCATTAAATTTTAGCATCATTTGATTCGAATTGTTAGTATATGTTTAAACTTTATTATTAAAGATATTGACATGTTGTCAATAAGGCAACCGTGGGTGAAAATCTTGTTATAACATATTAAAAGTTTATGCGGGCTTTTTTTACCTCTACACCATAGCTTTTTAAATATCCCTTACATACTTTTTCCAACAATCTGTAAAAATATTGGGTACATTTGCAGGAGTTCCAACTAATAGCTTTTATCACTTATTTTTGAGTGTGAACTGGCACATGCGTTGAAATTTTTGCAAAAAACGCTAACGGCCTCTGTGCCTGACTGTGGGATCAACTTGAAACAAATCATTAAAGAAAAAATATCTATTTGAAATGTTGCATTAACACAAAACATTTTATCATTACATATATATCTATATCTATCCACACATTGTACTCTATTTACATAGTAGGTAACTTTTAGGAGTCTATGAAAAAAAAAACGAGTTGGTAATATTCGAACAGTTACAGTATTTTAAATAGGCAACAGCGAGTTACTGTTTTTAGTGACGAAACTTTTTGAATATATATACATAATCAATTTTAATCTTACTTTATAAATATAGTTCATTTTAGTAATTAGATTTAGCAAAACCAATATCAGGCACATATTTTGACTATGAGAGTGTCTAAATCGATCAACTATCAAATATATCAATTTAATATAGGCACAAACTCTTGATATCAGCTTCTTAAAAACGAATATGTTCAATTGTGATCTGTCAAATGCCACTTTCGCCAAAAAAAATACGATTTTTAATAAATCTAAATGGCTGATTTGTAAATAAGCGTAATTTTCAAAAATACTGATTTTTTTAATATGTAAACTGTACAGGGTATTTCCTATTTCACACTACCTATACATGCTTTCTATACTTTTATTGTATTTATTATTTTTAAAACATTGTTATTCGAAATACTGTTACTGTCTGTGTTCAACCTTTTTTTTTCGTATACCCAAACTTTTAGACATAATGTAGAGATTAGCTTAAACTTATGGGCACAAATTGAATTTAAACATGATGGATTTTTGCACAAAACAGTTTTTCTTGTTACACGCAGTTTCTCTTGTTTACATCATTCACAGGGTTAAAAACATATTGTAGCTCTTACGTCAATAATTTCAAAATTTAACTTACATATACACAACATTTTAAATTAATTGTTATTGAATTTTCAAATAAAAAATGTTTGAGAAAAATCAGGAATAAGATGGCGAAGATAAATCATCTACAATCAAGGAAAAGTTTGTGGGTCAGATACGACCAAAATTTTATAGTTCTCGATATATAGATTAAAGCAGTCAGTGATTCCTAAAAGTTATATTTTTTGAATCATTAAAGTTAATAATTATACATCTTAAAAACCTCTATTTTAGGGCTAAATAATCTGATAGTATAACTTTCACCTACTATATTTGATACTTTGAAAATTAAAATTTACAAAATATAATTTTAGGAGACTGCGCCCCATGACACTATAAGTTGAGAATTATATAATTACCAAATTTTTCAAACAAACCATTTTCCATAAGCCGTCCAGCAGATATTTGATTGTTTTATGGATGCATTTGCCTTGTAAGCAAACAACAAGATAATAATATCACAATATCACGTCATAGCTGTATGACGACACCGTTCTCAGTCTCCACCTACTCGGGTGGAGACCAAGAACCAAGAACGCTGTCGTCATACAGCTATGACGCGGTGTGATATTCTTATCTTGTTGGGGTTTTAACTGTGATTTATTTGACACAAATGACGGCTTAAAGTTAATGAAGAAGAAGTAGTTTTTTAGGTCCACTTATATATAAATATAAAACATTTGTTAAAAACCGTGTTTATTTAGAAATGAAACGATAATGTAAGAGCTACAACCTTATGTTCTAATTTTCCTCTAAAAAATTTAACTTTTTAATTTTTCAAATTTATAGTCGATTGAAATAAAATAATTGGGTGCCAAGATCAGTATTATAATATCGTTAAAAGATCGGCCAGTTCTGTTGGTGAACAAAAAATTGTGTTAGAAAAAAATAGCATGATTTTATTATAAATATCCAGCAGAAAATATAAGATGTATATTTATTTACTTAGTTGATACATCTATATATCAAGTATTCAGGATACATATTATCTCTATATCAACATATATGATTCTGAAAAGTTTTAGAGTTATTCTTTGTCATTTTACAATAAAAAGTTGAGATAAAAAGTGTGTTTATTTTTATGTACCCTCCATGAATTACGAATAATAGATTTTAAAACTTGATTTAAACCATAGGGTTGTACTAATAAAATGTTGAGCATTTATTTATGTAGTTGAAACTTGTGTATATTTAGGATTTTTTACATTCATGAAGAAACTTCACACTTTTTCCAGACCTAGGACTGGTAAAGTTAATAGAATATATGAACTAAATATATAAGACAAAACATGGATAGAATACTTCTTTGGATTTATTAGGATTTCTCCGAACCGAACAGTGACAGAATTTTTATCGAAAAAATAAGAAAGACATATATAGTCTTCTTTGGATTTATTAGGGTTTTTCCGAACCGGACTCTGTATCAGTGACAGAATTTTTATCGAGAAAAAAAGGTATTTATTTTTTCTGTGATTATATACGAAATTGTACAATTCCTGTAAATTCGGCTTTGTATCAGAGATCAGAAGAGCGATGAGGTTTAATTTTTAATTTTATTTATAAATATAATTGCTGGATTGAAAATGGCGGCGAGCTATACTATGGTCATAAAAACTTTGGCTACTCACTGAGAGATAGAAACCAAGTAAAATAATGCGTAATACTGGTTGCCTATACAGTAAACTGAAAGTTATATATTTCACAATTTCTATAAAAAGAGTTGGGTGCCGTGGACCAGCGTTAGCATGTCCGGCTCACAACGAGCGACCCGGGTTCTTTACTTTTTTTTATGTCGAAAATTCGGATTCTTATATTAGGATAACATATTAGTTTTTAATTTTTCTGGTATTTATGTATGAAATCGTAAAATTCTACAAAATTCAGATTTTGTATCAGGCGAGCAGAAGAGCGAAGAGGTTTAGTTTTTAATTTTTCTGGTATTTATGTATGAAATCGTAAAATCCTACAAAATTCATATTTCTGTATCAGGGGAGCAGAAGAGCGAGGAGGTTTAATTTTTAATTTTTCTGTGATTTATATACGAAATCGTACAATTCTAGAAAATTCGGATTTGTATCAGAAAAAATAAGAAAGACTTCTTTGGATTTATTAGGATAAACATATAAAAATACGAGAAATTTTAAATCTGACATTTCATCTGACATAAACTAAATTTTTGGCCTTTTACTTCGCCTGACTGTAGTAAGTTGATTGATTGCTATTGGTTTTACAGAGTCGGCCATTATGGTGATTTTCAATTGTTTCAAAATATTATGAATGAAATAGTATACTACAACACGCCCATAGTACTATATTTTGAATGACATTGAGTTATTTCATTGATAAATACAGTGGTGATAGATATGAATGAAAACATGAATGAAAAGGTATATTTTTAAATAGTAATCGCTTTGATGATACAATTGTGAAAATATTCTGTACACATAATATGATTTTAGATTTTGTTTACTTATTTAGTTTTTTAGATTGTGCTACTCCTGAAAAAAAATGTAAGTAGGGAACAATGAATGGGTTATTTTTAATCGGGATCATAAAAATTGAAACTGCCAACCATTGTTTTAAACATATTTTAATAAACTGACTAGTAGATTATTTATTTCAAGCTGCCATGAACAAATGGGATAAATATTCAGAAATAAATATTAAATGTTTTATCCTATTAATATTTAGTATATAAATATTATTAAAATCATATTAATGTAAAACGGTAATACTTATGTAAATTTGTTAGGAAATATTTTAGTTGCATCAAAATCAAAATCTTCATTTGTACTAACTTTCATTATAAATTAAAAAAACATGATTATTTAAAATACTTAAAAGGCAAAGAGAGTAAAAGTAATATAATAATAATTAAGTCTAAAATTACAATACTGAAATTGGAATGTTAGAAAAAATTTTAAAAACAAAAATATGTCGTCAAAAGCACTTTTTTAATACATACATGAAACAAATTACTTTAAAATAATAAAATAACCTGAAAAATATTTTACTAAATAATAAATTTTGTTGTTACAATATCTCATTCATTCAAGTGTAAAAAATATAACATTTAACGAACTAACAAATACTAAAAAATACGTTATAAAATATTCTTAAAAATTTTATAGTAGTCTTTCCGCTTTAACTGGTTGTTGAACATTAATATACCTACAAATACATTCTAAATAATCATAAATAAATAAAATTGAAACCAGCGAAAGTAGAGAGACAAATTCACAAATTCTGTCAAAATTTACACATAAATTTATTAATCGCCTATTGGTGGTATATTCATCGACTAGATTGAAAGGACCCTGAGCATTGAAGGACTCACTTTCCGATATACTCAATCATTTTTTGTAATTTGCGCCAATCTTCCTCCATTAATAAACTCTCGGCACACCCTTTGAAATATTTTTCTGAGAAACAATTATTCCTAAACAAAGAAAAATTGCATTAAACTTCAATCAGCGAGAAAATGTTTTTAAATAACAATGATTACTCTTAACTATGTATTCTTTTGAATTATTACATATTACATAATATACATACTAGATGTTCAACTGAAAATTCATATTACAAGAATTGTGTTATATTGATATAAAACAAACACCAAAATCTGGAAGGATCATTGAAATTATCGATGATTTTCAGGAGTTAATAGTAAAAATGTAACCATTGTTATTTCAATTCGTATTTACAGAATATTTAAAGAGGTGTACATTCAATATATAAAACTTTTCTAATACAGAACAAAATAAAAATTCATGTTTAAAATCTACAAAAAAAAATCGATTTTCTTTATTAATTTAAAAAATTAGGGACATGAAACTAGTAACAGAACTTTTATATTAATTTCCATTTTTTATGAAGTAAGGTCTCTTGATTATTCTCCATTTTTTCTATTCCTATAGAATTTTTTATTTGACAAATTTTCACACTAAATTAAAGTTATTTCCACATCTGACCTATTAGCTTTTTTTGTCCATTTAATTTCACGACGAAACTAAATATTTCTCCAAAATTAAATATTTTTAAACTATGTATTTAGAATTTTTAGATGTGCTGCCATCTATAATTAAAAAAAAATTATCTTATAGCGGATATAGCTATTGACTTGTACGAGTTTGGAATTTTATTTATTGGATTCGAAAAGCCTAAATGACGAAGCCGAAAGGCAGAAACCGGTCTTAGGATGTCGAATCTGATAAATTAAATTCCTTACTCGTTTTCTATGTATTTAGAAGTTTCCTTGTGCTTCTTTTTAGTAAAATTATTCTGTTGTTTTCTTTTGTTCAAAACAGGTTTTGACAAAAAAATATTTTATATATTATTATTGCATTATTTGGTTCTGTTTTAAAATCAACACCTCTCTAATATCAATAACATTATTGCCTATTGTAATAAAATAGGTTATTTTACATGCGCCAAGGCAAATAACAATAATAATCGTCCCTTCCCCGCCCAAGCTCTGCTTTTGGGTTTCACCCTCTGCGAATTGAAGGGCGTACATTATTATTATTTTTATTATAAAGTTTGCTTATTTAGTAACTATTCTTCGGTAAAATTCACTTTAATTTTTTTCTGGAATTGGGTATATAAAATATATTTCTAAATTTTGACATTACAGTTACTGAATAAGCACACCGTTAAAATTGAATTAGTCATGTGTGTTCAAAACGGACTTTTCATCAGTATTCATGCATAAAATATGAGGAAATGTTAGTAAATTGTTTAACAAATGACGATGTGTTAAAAATCGGACATGCTTTATAGTTTGTTAAACTGTACATACAATGTGTAAAAAAATATTAAAAATATTAGTAAGATGAGCATTCACATGTACTCAAAAACAAGCCAGTATTATATTTACAGTGAAATGAGGAGTTAGTTGTTATTTTTTATTATACTCCTTTATTTTTGTACCTAAACAAGTTTTCCCCCATTTAACTGTTTTATCATATCCTGGATTTCGTCTATATCCTCACAAAGAAGGGTTTCACAACACCCTCCAAAGTATTTTGTTGAAAAACAGTCGTCCCTGTAATAAAATTTATTCATATCTTTTAATTTTGTAAGAAATAGAAATAAGTGACCTTAATTTTACATATTTCAAACCGGTTAATTTTTTAAATTAAATCTAAAACCTCCTTATTACAAAAAGCGCATTTTTAAAAAATAAATTGACGTCATTCGATACTTACATTTTTCTTTAAAAATAAGGAGGCACATCAATAGTTTATTGTTGAATTTTTTAAATTTTTTATCTGCAATTTAAGTAGCTTTTAAGTACTAACCTGCACAACGAGTAAATCGAGGGTTCGCGGAAAAGGTTGTAACAATCTTCACAGATCTGATCTAATCTTGCGAATATACCTTTATCGTAAACTCCCTTACACTGTAAATCGTAGAATGACCTTTTCGTGACGCTGTGGTGATTAAGAAGACTTGGTGATTTATTTACCAGGTTACAAGAAACTAGTTGAAGCAACAATCCAAATGCTAAGCACACCCAGCCAATTCGAGTGTAGCGTACACTCTGCGATGATCTGTGATTCATCTGAAAATAAAAATAACTTAATTAACCGATTATTCAACTCATCATATAATCAGAGAGTGATCGTACAATCCGGAACTGTGTTTGGAACAAATATTTCAAAAAAGTTTTAAATTAAAAAGGACATTTGCAGTGACTTTTATAGTTATAGAGTCTTGGTTCACCGTTTTTATAAATTTTAGTCAAGGAACAAGGTATTAGAGTTTTTATGAAGCAAATGGAATATTTTACGCCTAACCCAAATTGCTGGAACTTGTGATATAAATTTTTTTTACCGTTTTCCAAAATTGTAACTGTGGGTCAAGAAGAAATTTTTAATAATTTTATTCCCAACGGAATAGTAGAATAATGCATTTCTATTATATTACCATAGTTCCATTCTAATTTAAAAAACTTAATGGCGTTAACCAAAAACTATGACGTAGACACTGAGGGCTATTCAACATCCTACTGATAAGAAATGTCGTTTTCGTTCAGAAGACACTTTATCAGCGGAAGGGATAATAAGTATTTATTTGAATTTTTATACCTGCTCTTACGTACTCTCTATTATCTATAACAAAAAAATCTGAATCCACCATACTTAAAAGAACAACTTATCAACATTCAACGAATTTTTTAATTTTTGCAATTCTACCTCAGATGACTAAATAATTAAAACTCAAATTGCAAAAGTGTGTTCTGAGACCCAAGTCTACAACGACATGACGTTCAAATTTACCAAATGTTTGAAAAAAACATGTATTGCTGGCAGATATTTCGAATTATGTTTCAATTATCTTCATCGACCGTTAGTAGAATAAAAATATACGAAAAACAAATTGTCTACTCAGTAGAAACCAAAAATAGGACTGGCATAAAAAATGATTTTAAATAGAATCTCGTAAACTAGACAAAAAGAAATAGAATAAAAGAGACTTTAATGAATAGTTCATTGAGTATGAGAAATGAAAAAATATTTACCTAATTTGGACGTTTTTATATTTATGTAAATCACGCACACAATATGGAATCTTCTGTAATGTTAACACTTAAAATGGTGGACCAACTAAGCGATCACTTGTATATATTAAAAGAGGCGTTTCGTAATGCCTAACACACGATTTATCGGCAGTTAGGCAAGTGGGCGAATGCAAAATGAGGACCAAGCTACCTGAGTATAATTCCATATCCAAAATGCACACCAGATAAGAAAATGCCCCCGGTTCAAAATGCGGACCAAAAAGGGTGGACTACCTGCCACCGGAAAATGTCGTATAATCTTAGATGTAATTTAAGCACCTTTACGATGATGCATTTTGAATGGAAAAAATATTAACTCAGTTAATTTTACAATGAAATAATAATAATCATATGCGCCCTGTAATTCACTCCCTTACGTGCTCTGCAGCTTGTGCGGGGGAGGTACGGCTATTATTATTATTATTATTATAAAATGAAATAATACACATCTCAAAAAATGTAGCATTGTGATTTAACCAGAGTTTGACTGTTCTTTTGGTCTTCATGTCCTTAATTTAATAATAATAATAATCTTTTCATTTACATGATATTGGAAAAGTCAATACAAAAAGAAAGAAAAAATATACCTAGAGAACAATTTAAGAAAATAAATATAAACATTAAAAGTTACAATCCATAAATTCAGTTATATTATAGAATGCATATTGTAATAGAAGATCCTTGAGAGATTTTTTAAATAAATTAAAATTCTGATTATTTTTTTGGTAGATTGTTAGTTTTTCCTGTGACTAATATTATTATTAACTTTCGATGTTAAAAAATTTCACCACTTTTCAAATCTTTATTTCGAGAAAACGTAAAGTTTTCAACGACTAATACTAGGACCATTTTTAGTGGCAGTTAGTCCACCCTTTTTGGTCCGCCGAGTCAGTTAACAAGTATTACAATTTTGTAAATAGAAATTATTATTTAGTTACTAAAATGTTTCAATATATAAATAAAAATCAGTTATCAATCACATAATTATTACGATAATTATGTGATTGATTAAAACTCAATTATTTTGTTTTATGATTTCATCATATCATCACACCCTAATTCCATTTAGAATTTCTATTTTCGTTTTATTGAATCGCTGATTAATCAATGTACTTGAAACTTATTTATTTCCAGTTTTATATTACTGCAAATGTAATCCAATGATGTCCTAAGTTTAGTGGCGCTATAAATGAGAAACTTATTGATTTGGCTTTAGATTACAGAAACAAATTACCACTAAAACGTATTACCTCAACGAATCAATTTATTGAGAATAGTGAGTGGTATGGGATAATTCCATTATATCTCCAGGACATTAAATACCAATTAAGGTGGTTTTCTCCAATAATCCTTTTCAATAATAAAAATGTGATATTTAACAGATTATCACCGATTATCTCCTTTATTCCGCCAATTGCCTATTACAGAAAAAAGCTAATTTCTACATGGTCAAAATATTGAGCGTTCTACTGTTAGATTACCAAAATTTCAAAGCCTTATTTTATTTCAAGCGACAAACAAGGTCCTTTACGATTTATCAACATTTTAATAAAAGTATATTCTTTCAAATACAAATCTCAAACAAAGTTGTTCATGAATCAATTGTTAGACAGTGCATAGAAACTGAATTATTCATCCAATATGATGACAGCGCGAGGGGCTTTACCTTTAGACGGAAATGTATTTGTCAAAAAGAGCCATTAACAGTTGAATTAAAGACTACAAGTCCAACAAGCAAAACCCAGACGCAATTTTCTTTGTGTTTTCTGGACGCTGAACATGAATCTGAACTTGGCATAGCAAGTTTATATACGAAATTTCGAAAAAGAGATCAAATTTGATCTCAAGTCATGAAAAATCGGGATTTGAAATGAATGGAAAACATTTGGGAAACATGAAAATATCGTTTTTGGGAATTATCATTACTTCGAAGAGCTGGAAGACGAAGTATTGCATAGAACCTCTGTCGGGAAGGCTTTTTGAATAAATAGGGATCGATATAATACGGTATATTTAAAATAACTGATATCAAGAATACGAAGAAACGGTATGATGGAATATCAATATGATGGCAGACTTTGGTTGGTCATTAAAAAGTCCAAGAGGTACAGGAATTTAGCAAAAAGTGATCTCCGACGTTCCTGATTGGACAGTCCAGTAGATTATGTTGTCTATAATCAATCTACATGAATGTAAATCACCGTTGGGAGTTAGATCCTTAGAATGGTAATGGAATAAATTGGCAAGTACTGTATTTTCTCTCAAAAATAATATTTCCATGTCTTCTAAAGTTTTTTCTATTCACTTTGAACCTAGAAATATCACAAATCTCGATTTGATCATTTTTCCGTCTATTATTTGCTAGTAATCGGAGTGCTGCATTTTTTACTGTAAATTTTGGTAATTGTACATGGGAAAACTTCCTGTTTACGGAACCACGTAATAACCACATCCAAATTGATTCTTCTGCGCAAGTTATTTCAGATTGCAGTTTCTGGTATCTTAAATTTTAAAAATAAATGAATGTGGTCATTGGTGCTATTCAGGTTGTGAAAGTGTCAGATAAGGTATGGCATGAAGGCCTAATAAATAAGTCACTAAAACTAATAAACTCATAAATAACAGACAGATTTTTCAGAGAGAAACAGGAGGAATCAGTCCAAAACAGGATTACTTAATGTTAGGCAGTCGACCCTAGTTATTCCTCATGTATCGTAGACTACTAATTATTGTATAATATGTATAATGTATAATATTCAGCACTGGAGTTGGGTCGAGCCAATTAAGGTAGAAATGATTCAAAAAGATTACAAAAAGTATAGAAATTTATCAAAAATCATGAAATTAGATTTTATAACCACATTGACGTTAAAATGCTCCAGCTCGATGACCAGTATGAAACCGAATTGCTTTAAAAGAGGACCGTCGGGGGGCAGCACCTCCCGGTGCCTTAATATTTTGAAGAAATGTTCAATTTTAGAAAAAACTACTTAGTTTTTCAAAATACAAAAGTTGTTCGGTGGCAAATGAAGAACGGCGGATGATAACTTATGACTTTTTTTATATTTTTTTCATGTTATTTCTTTTATGTATATAAAAAAAAGTGATTATCCGCCAATCTACGATGAATAATAATAATAATAATAATAATAAGCTGGGATACAAAAAAATATGTTTTTTTGTTGAGTATTAAGCCCGCAATTTTAACATTAGCATTTCCAATATGGCGGAGAGTATAGAACCACCTTAAGTTGTAAATTTTTGAGAATTTTGCAAATATATATTTTCCATGTGGGATTAAACATATTTAAATATATCACATACATCTTTTCTGTTATGAATAAAAATGTGTTTGTTTTTTTTGGATGGATTTTTTATTAAAGTCAGAATTTTCTGATATTTCTGAAAATAATAAAATTAAAATATGACACCGCATATTCACAATAATACAAATTAAGACTGTTTTTAATTTCCGCTTAAATGAAAAAATATTAAATTTACTTTAAGCCGAAAATTACAATAAAGCTTTTTAACATTTTTACAAAACTGTAGAAAAACAAACTTAAAATGAACTAAAAATGAAATTGTTACCAACTAGAAAAAATTATAAAAAACAAGCAATTTGTAATTTTAATGTCACTACACAAAAAGCCCAAGAGGCTGACGTGTAGGACCAGAATCCGAGAGAAAAAAAAATTAATGATGAAAGATGAAAAAGGGTTAATTTGGAAAACTTACCGTGTTCTATTAACACATTCAACAAAATTCCCTAGTCTGTTTACAGTCATCATTACTAACAACAAAATATAGAAATAATAATAGAGCTTTCTAGTATTAACTTCATTGAAACAAAAAAACTGAAGATGTTCTGAACTTAACCAATTCCTGACATATCTTTTACCTCTATTTATTGGGATAAAGTTTGTCATACGTAAGCAATGCGGATGAGATAGTCCCTCCCCTTGATGCGCAGTAGACATTTCACAGCATATTGCGTGGGTACAGTCCCTAGCAGAATTTTTCATATATTATTTCATGGTCAGATAATATGCAATCTAATTATATTTGATATTTTATTAGTTATTGTTATCGACTGTAGGTACTTCAGAATCAGAATTTATTTGCTTTGTTAATTTTTAAAGAAATAATATTTTGAAGACCAAACGTTGGTAGATCCGTTTTGTTTCAACAGCGCAATCGTCCACTACGTTAATTGAAATTGAAATCCAGTTCTGGTACTTGTTATTTATTCTTTTAATCCATCATATTCAATACATGTTGACATAATACCCATTGACACGTATAATCGATAGAGACCTCATTCGTTAAAATCAAAATCAGTCAAGTAGTTTATATACTTCCACATCCGCATATACATTTTGTTTTTGTAGGTCCAATCTTACCAAATTATTAAAAATATAAATAAATAAATAAACAATTCATCTTAAAAAATTGTGTTTTTCTGCACTGAAAACAAATGAGCTTTTGCAATGAACCAAACAATACTCTTTGCTGTTCAGAGTTTTGTCAATAATACTTTGACCTGCTATTTGTTACTTCCTTTGCATACAAATGATCTAAAGTAGTATTCAAAGTAGATATTTTGCATAAACATAGAGAACAATGGCAAACGCTTTATGTTTTAAAATTAGTTGAAATCTATAAATAGCCAAATGAACCGGTCATTACACTATTGCATTACAAGAGATTATATCACTACATCCAAGTCTTTATTAAGCATAAAACTAGTTATTAACAATATTCTTGCGCTCTTCTATCAGTGAAAACGCTTTTATTTGAGAAGAAAACGTCCCCGTTTTTCTTATTTTAATTGACATTAAAAAAACTGTGTAACACAAGCCCATAAACTAATTTGGTGATACGAGAACAATGCCAACAATTTTTATGAATAAAGATGCTATGTTGCATTGGAAGAGTCGTGGTAAAAATGCTCCCAACTTGATGTGAAACATTATTGACCTTTATGAAGAATTTTTTGATTCAATTAATGGAAAAATGCTAATGAAAGCACTAAGATCAATTCTGTTAAAGTTCGATTTCTCTATACAAGCACTAACAATTATCACTTGGTGTTATATATCTTCAGTTTCTCAAGCGGTTTCAAAGTAGAGAATTATTTACGCTGGCCTCTCGGATTTGGAAACACTATAGGCAAGAATGACATTTCAGAAATTAAGGCGTGCTCCAATATTAGAGCACTGCAAACTCAGCACCAGTAAAAAGTGGGACACATTTACTGTGCTAGTATAGTATACTCATATTCGACCAAATCGAATCTGTATAGCGATTATTAACAACAAATCATAATATAGATAGAAATTTCTAAAGCAATTTCTTTGTTTATCAGAGATTTTTTTACCAGAACTTAAGTTATATTTCTTCTGAATATCACATGTGTGTTACATCTCACATTTCTGAAAAATTAAAGTTTTCAAGCATACGAGAATAGATAGTGACACCAATCTAGAAAAGAGATGCATTAGATATCCCTAACTATGTTTATTAAGGCTATTACACTAATATTAGATTTAAATTTACTACTAATTAATTAAAAAGTATTTTTTATCCTTTGAGAGGTTAGGAATATTAAATATTAAAAATGGGTTGCTCTGTCTGCAATAAGAAAAGAAACAAAGATGAAAAAGTACACTCATAAAAGCACTTAAAAGATAAGTACATTCCAATTTTGTACTTACACACTTTTTACCTTACGAGCAAGGTTTGTATGTATGTATGTGTGTGTGTCCGGAGGATCTCGAAATCCACTCGTCAGAATTCAATGAAACTTTCAGGGTAGACTAATTCCTATCTAAATCGGCAAAAAATGTAGGTCTTATGTCTGTGAAAATTCGATCTTCCGAGCTATTTACAAGAAAAGTTAAGCTTTTAGTTTTATTTCCTAGCAACGGCACATAATAATAACTTGTTTCTATAGTAATATATAATATAAAGGAGAGATGAGTACAGTAAAAGTGGGGATATAACGTCACATTCCATAGGCGTACTTTGCGAAATAAGTTTCTATAATATAAATAAGGTCACAGCATATAAAATATATATACGCACTTCGTAGATTAAATTTTGAAGTTATATTATTTACAAAAAATAAAAATAAACCTTATGCATTTGACACTTTAACATTGAACGAATTAAATTTAACCAATAAATAACAAGGAGGATTATATGTTGGGATTAAACTTTTTTTAATCTCTTGGCATTAAAAGTAACGCTTCAGTACTTACATAAACTAAAAGATTAAAAAAAAGTTAGTTCAAGAACTATCTTTAAAAGTCATTGTCTTCACTAAAACTACTGGTATCACTATAATTGTCTTTTCTGAGGTTTATTATTATAGGTTCTATTAAATTATACATTGATATATCCACTTTCCTAAATGAATTTTCTACATTTTTAACATGACCAATGCATTTTCCCCAATGTTCTCTATTTACATCTGAAACTGCCTTCAAAAACAAATTTCGCACATCAGGAAATTTAAATGTTTTATTGTTTTGAGAAACATAACCTTTTAATAATTGTGACCAGATCAGTTCAATGGAATTTAACTTTGCGTGGTTCGGAGGCAATCTGAGAATTTTAATTCCTTTTTCTCTGACCATCTCATCTATAATATATTTTTTGAATTTGTTTTTATGTTGCCTTGCTATTACTAATAATTCTGCCTTCAAGGATTTAGGAGGACTGATAATATTTTTAGAATGAAGCCATTTTGAAATATATATTAATACAAAATTCTGAATCAATTAAAATACATACGATACGGCTATGAATAAATAAAGTCTGACTTATCTGTCAAAAGAACAGATTTATTACAGTATAACCCATGGAAACAAGATTAAATCTAGACAAAAACTATATTAGGCCGATCAGATGTATTAAAACTTAAATTTTAACTACAAATAAGCAATGAAGGATGAGGTAAAAATAAAATTTCTACCTCTTGAACCTGTACTACGTTCTGCAAATTAAATACTGCACTCCTTTCGTCTGTATAGTATAGTAGTAAAAAGGTTTGACTTTATTTAATTTCTGGCGTTTTAATCTGAAAGAATTCAATTTTAAATTTGCCGCTTTATATAAAAAAGGAAAGATTCATTTGACGGACATAAATAATTTGCTTGTCAAATGACAGCCATTTCATAAATTCAAATGTGAAAATACAACGTTGCCAATTCAATTTCAGAAATCATGGGTTTAGGTAAATATTTATAGGAACGTTGAGTAACACTGTTAAAATGGACACTTGTCAAAATGTGACACCTGTAAAAACGTGACAACTGTTAAAATGTGATACGTGTCAGAATGTAACAACTGTCAAAATGAACAAATCTCAAAATGAACAAATGTCAAAATATGACACCTGTCAGAATGTAACAAATGTCAAAATGTCACACGTATCGTACTTTTCTTTATTTATTACAAAGATCTAACCTAACCTAAAGCTAATCTTTTTTTTTGGCGGGTGGAAATGCTTTATGCACATCGGGTAAAGGTTCTTCCCTTCCCCGATAGTGTGATACTACCCCTTACGGCTACTATTTTATTATGCGGACAGTTTTAATATTTAAGTTTTCATTATCATAGAGAGAGAGAGAGAGAGAAAAAAAAAGAATGAATGCTTGTACACGTGTACTATTAACATAGATTTCAATTTTTTATTTTACAAGAAACTTTAAAGAGACATTCAAAATTCTCTATTTTCATAGTACATTTTAAGGTTGATTGTGACTTTGTATTTTCCAAGAACAAATTGTAATGCAATGTACGAATGAACTATTTTTGTAACTGAAAATTTTTGAAAAAATATGATATCAATATCTGCCACACGTCGAGAGTCTGGTCACAGGTTTTTGTGGAGGTTTTTACCCAAGTATGAATATCAGACCTATAATTTTCCTTCACTGCAGATCAATAAATAATAAAATCAATTGAACATAGAGTTTTTCTTATATAGTGATAAATAGAGTGAGCTGAGCGATCTTCTGTTGACGGGACGTGTGCCCTACACGCTGCTGTTGCCCGTCCCGGAAACGGGGCCTGTCCATCGTGAAGATCAAGCGTCAGTAGATGTTGCCCTAAAAGGGTGAAATCCCCAGAAACTAGGCAACTTTTAATGCATTTAACTAACCTCTGTGACAAGCAGTTGATAAACGTCAACAACACCTGCAGCAAATTGAAAATTAACACTGACAGCTTTTTTAATTTTCCCGCCTACTTTCAAGCCAATCGCCAATCAACTTTTTATTTATCTCCCTTTCAGTAGTTCAAGTAGATGTCGCCCACTCCGTGATTTTCGCGAATTAATTAATAATTTGTCATGTTATAAATATACTTAAATTATATACTCATTGGGCTGCTTAAAAATGTAGATTTGAATATTAAGAGCGAAGCTCGGTGACCAGATATTTTTTTTTAAATACAGTAAAGTCCATTTGAATTATTCTTTAATTACATTAAATTTTAGAAAAGTATCGAGAATCTGAGGTAACGAGGAATTTTGATATGATTGAAGCTCGAGAAATGTCTTCTTTCCATCCGAAGAAATTCGGAAAAGCAGTCTCACGTGGTCTCTTTCTTCTATTGCATCCAAATACGCTGCTACCTATCATGAAATAACATCACATAATTATTTTCAATATCCCAGTTTTCCCAAATCCTTTCTTAATCCATTTTCTTAGGAAACATTTAAACCACCAAGTAAAATATTCGATTGACCGTCGAGACAAATCCAAGAGCTTGTTAGTTTACCTACTATCCTTGTCTTTCCATAAGCCGTGGTTATTTCATGTTCGTTTTAAATTCTAGTAGAGATCTTGTGTTATCTTCACTTAATATTTGCGGCGAATCAATTAAAGTTTCATTTTGGACTCAAATATGCACAAAAAAATCATAAATTTCGAATTGGTCCTGATTACCATCTAATTCTAACTTAAAAATATCATGCATTTTAGATAAAACAGGATTATAAATAATATAATAAGAAAAAGATTCTTACGCCGACAAATATGGTAGCCATCGAAATACATTGTTGTTTTCTGTAAAATGTAGTCCTGTCGGTCCTTGTAAATGTTTTATGTAAAGGCATAAAGTTTCTTTGGTCTGAGCACTCGCAGCTTCAAGACAAGCCGAATATTATTTGTAACCACTATTTTCGTTTTAGCAATAATCGGTTTCGTCCTCTTCATTTTAATCAATGGTTTTATTACTCGGTACTCGGCTTGGAGTCCTAAAATGAAGAAAATCAAATCAATATCAAAATTCCTCATTATCATTACCCCACTTTTCGATTTCCCAAATTAAAATTCTAGTTTATTTTTATTATTATTACTATTAATTAGAAGTAGGTAAGTATTACCATCCCAAACAAAATGTTTTCCGAACAGAACGCTTCCATTTCCACATTAATCTTTATTTACAAATGTAATTTATCTTTTGTATGTCTTGTGTCTCCCCTATTAATAACTCTTAGTAGTTGAAATAAAAAAAAATGTTTTCTGTATTTACGAAATTACTTTTTCTTCATAATTTAATTTTAATATTCATTATAAAACCTGTTTGGCAATAATAATTTATCATCTCTAGCTTATTCAATTAACCAAACTAGAGGACAAACATATTTTCACTTATTTTACCTCAGTCCATAAATAGAGACGAAAGTATAAAAAAGAAATTGTATGGAGCAAGGATAGCTTTAAGTTCTGACTCAGTACCGACTTCTTTAAAGTCTGTGGCTTCCAGTTAGATGAGTCTAGCGAGAAACGTGCAGAAAAACATAGCTCTTTCCTCTTTAGAAGCACAGATCAGTTCAATGCGAAGACAGTCACAGGTAAGCAGTCCGTTTAGAATGATTAGATAAATAGATAGATAGGAAAATGGTAGAAGCAGTCCAACGGAAAAGCTTACTGAGGGTAACATCAGCATATAGGACAACCTCTACTAAGGCACTACAGGTTATTGCTGCCAAACTGCCAATCGACATATTAATAGAAGAATCTGTAAAAAATTATAACGCCTGTCTCGAACCAAGAGAGCCGAGAGTCGATATGAGGGCCAGATCCATACAAATATGGCAAGAGAGGTGGGACGAAACCAAAGAGGTGGGTCAATGGACCAAAGAACTAATACCAAATCTGGAGCAATGGATTCAATGCCCACGTAAGAAGATATACTACCATTTATTTCAATTCTTGACAAGCCGTGGATCATTCGCTACATACTTACTTACATCGAATAGGTAAAGCTCCAGACGGTAGCTGTGACTATTGTTGTGAGACTGATACTCTAGCTCACACTATCTTCGTGTGTCCAAGATGGAATACAGAGGGAGTACGATTCCAGACAAATACCGGTGGCTTAATTTGGACACTTGATAACAACATCATGCAGGAAATGGTTGCCAGTAAATGGAAATGGTATAACATTCATAGTCTCATCCGTGATATAATGATGAAAAAGGAATCAGAGGGACAACAATGCCATTAGAGCATAAAATAGGTAATTTGAGGGCAGACTATAAATAGATGGTAAGTCGGATAGGCGTGTTGTGCTGATGTTATACCAAAAGTAGTTCCAGCACAGGACGTAGGTAAACAGAAGAAGTTTTATTGGGGTCCCCTCTTGTTAGGGAAAGGTAGAACAAGTACCTGGTGCCGTAAAGGGTTTCTCCTTCTTCAAAAATATAGATATGTAAAAAGGGTTCCCTTGATAGTCAGATAACTTGGGCGAGTTTCATCCTTATAAGTATGTCCTTGTCCTCTTGCTATTTCTTCTTCTGTCTTGCAAAATCTGCATGTGGTTTCTTCTGCCAGACCTATGTCAGTCCGTTTAGAATGCTTGGTTGAGATCTTTTGATACAGCGTCGATCATTTTCCGGGACATTTTCCAAACCGTTGTTTTAATGACGGCGGTTCGCGAAAATTTTTGGTGATATCATCCAATTGGCGGGTAAAAAACTTTCAATAATATTAAACATTTCGATTTGATCGAATAAAATTTACAAACTTTTTTACAAAACGAATGTATTTTATATTTTTAAAAATAGTTTTCACTTCTGTGTTTCTAAATATGCGGTTCAAATTACGGAAGTTGGTAAAATTATCAAGTTAAACTACTAAATCAGATATTTCGAATAACACTTTAATAACGCTTTAAAAAATATAAAACATTTTACATGAAATTATTGAAACAATGAAATTGCTTAATTTCTTTGGCTAGATGACCTCAACATTATTAGATTTTAAATATAAAATCATTGACCATAATAAATTTTTCAAAAGGTCGTCGAAGAATTACGCCAAAGAAAATGGACAAAAACATATTTGGCAATTGTTTTAAGAATGACTAAATTACGTGTTATTTAAATATTTTTTTTATATGGACAACCTCAATTTTGATTTTTATAACCACTGTTTCAATTTTAAAGACTGAAAGACATCTGAAGAGGTGGAGTGACAGTTAACAAATAACTTCTCTGAAGACTGAAGAACATTGAACAAACCGTAGGTCTATTAAGAGAAAAATAATCAAATTTCCGTTAATTAGTTTAAGCAGTGTATAACAAATCTAGTTTTGTTTAAACTTAAATACAAAGTTTACAAAATAATCATTAACTAAATAAATTATTTTTTCACTAAAAAAATGTCAATTGACTTAGTTGCTTCGTTAACAACCATTTAACGATGTTAGTAGAAAAAATAAATCTAGAATAAAATTTATGTTTGTATTAAGTAGTTAATAAATGGAGATAATTAACTATCGTACCGCTAAATTTACTTTATGTGACAAAAGCTACATTTTTTTTTAAATGCAATAAATATTCATTAATTTCTATAAACATCTGTTTGCACTTGAATAACATCTGCTTTACATTATTCGCACATTTATTAATATAACTACTATACATGTATTATAAATCGAACAGAGTAATAATAATATTAATACAGTTACTCGTGCATTCATTGCATCGTCAATACGTCAATATTTGCATTTTCTGATAGATGTATAACACTTTATGAATCTATGAACTCAGGTATATGAAGAACTTCTGAATTATGAGGTAAAAAAGTAAAGTTTGTATGACGGATGGTTCAGACTGGTATAGAAATTTTCAGGCCGCGCTTTATACATGCTTAATGATTATCTTGAACGGTAAAAAGTGCAAATACCTTTTGGAATATATTCTTTTAGGATTTTCTTGTCCACAAGCATAGATGGCCTGGAAGACCCTGTCATGATTTCTTAAGGAGAAGTAGATTTATACTTACACCTTTTACTTACATTTTGTAATAATAATCTTTTACTTTACTTTTTCTATGTTCATCAAATAAATATTAGAAAATAGATATGTCTTACGTGTCAAGACTCATTCGAAAAAATGCTTGACAGAAAATTTCTTATTTGCGATATATACAATTTCAAATATCGCTAAAAAATACTACAATTTCCTACTGATGTGTGGGAGAACAATTACGTCGATTTGTTCTGTATATCTTTGAACGTAAACAAACAATATATATACCGGAAACAACTTTCGGCAAACAAAAAGACAAATAAATGGTTTAATATAAATTTATTTATGCACTTTCACTGCAACATTAAAAACCTTGATGATTGTTAATGTATAAAATTTTGTAGTCACCGGTTAGAATCACATTTCATTGTACAGGGTGTTTGTGAGCTGCATGCAAAATAGTAATTGCATAATTCATACAAGATCTTTCCAGACATTGCGTTGTAGTATATAGCAGCAAATTCTGTCGTTAGACAGAGTGGCACCGCTCGACTTACCGCGAGTATATATCAACAGGTGCGAGTCTGGTAATTTTAAATGCTGAAAAACGAGTATTTTTAATAGTGCTGTAAAATAATAATACAGTTGTAAATTATCTATTACATTAAATCAGATGTTTTCAATATTAATAATTTATTTTTAATTAATTAAATAATATTTAATTTAAAACCCTTATTAAAATTTGATCATTCTTTAAAGAGATGCAGAGGAACAGATAAACATACACACAGAGACAAACATAGGCGTCACATTTATAACACCTTTTTTGCGTTGAGTGTACCTAGGAGCAAGAAGCTCACCTTCTTGCATATTTTAAACCTTGATTTTATATATTTTTGTGCGAGATATATAAGAAATCACTATATGGCCGTGATGGCTGATTGAATACAGAGGCCGGCCGCTTATCAAATACAATTGCCAAATACAGCAACTCTGAAGCTCTACCAGATCTTCCCCCCAATAAAACGGAAAACTAGATATTTTTTTTAAGTTTTGCAATAAATGGTTGTGCATGCAACATATTGTAGCGTGTTACACAGACTGTGTAGATAAAATGACGTAAAATCGTTATGTAAATTCGTGCTGCTGTATTTTTTGCACCAATTTTTATTTTGTTTATATTTTATGTTTGTAACGTTCGCTCGTCTTTTTTTGACGGCGTGTATCAGAGTGTAAATATTAAAATACACCATTTATCGAATATGATGGAAATTTTAAATTATTATAGACGATGAGACTAATATATTAAAGAGGAAAAATTGACTTTAGTTAACAACTACATACAACTATTATTACTATTATTTGACCGCCATTTATATATCAAATTATGTACTTGCATGCACACAAATTTCAAGAATAAGTAATAATGATTACCACCTATACGCCGGAGTCAAATGCTCAAGGTCACCGATCCGCGAAGCAAATGATCAAGTTCACCGATACGGCCTATTGTACAGTTCACCCACCTCAGAAACCTCAGAGACTAAAAGAATAACCATTACAGTAAAATAAAATAATATGAAAATTCGGGATTTAAAAATGCAATCTTCTACTAAATAGATACATGGAACATCCTAAAAACACGTTTTAAAATGACCCAGAGACCTTCTTAAATTGGTTTTACCATG
The DNA here is from genome assembly GCA_949320105.2 of Crepidodera aurea. Classification (NCBI taxonomy): domain Eukaryota; kingdom Metazoa; phylum Arthropoda; class Insecta; order Coleoptera; family Chrysomelidae; genus Crepidodera; species Crepidodera aurea. Next base: position 27,353,833 of record OX439477.1, read on the forward strand.
AAATACTTACTAATGGTATAGGTAAGTTAAGCTTTGTTTTGCTATTTCACGTAATACATGGCAAAATGTAATTAAGCATTATAAATAAAAATTAATAAAAAAATGTATAAAAATATATACAAACATACATACAGGATCAAAAGTACATTTATCAAACAAGTAAAAAAAACAAAATTATAACAGTTGTTTAAAATGTTAAACGTTGACACGTCAATGCACGTTTGACAATGTTCTCTCATTTGAAAAACGTTTTTCTGGGAAAATATCCGGATTTGAAGGAATTTGTTCTGCCGCAACTGGAATTCTCCATAATATCTTTCGAAATAAATGACTATAATTGGCGCAGTCATTCGGATTAGCACGTGATACGAAAAAATAAATAACAATAACATTTTGCATCGTGCGACAGTAATATTCTGGATAGACTTTGAATGCTTAACCACTTAAGTTTTTTTTTTTTTCGTAGCAAATTACAATCTGATCATGAAGATCAATAAGCAATTTTGTTCCAACCTAACTTAACTAGAATTCTTAAATACTAAGGTCCTACTCACTAGTTTACCTTAAGGTCTGCCGGTAACGTGTAACACAAAATCCGCGCAATACTCTGTTTGTAACTAGCACTGTCACTGAACTAGTTCAAAAGGTTTGGTCCTCTTGAGCCTTCTTACTAAATTGCTATTATCAAGGAGCTGGATGACCTCAACGTTCCCATGTTGGAGCAGCCGTTGTTCATGGCTGCTGGCAGATTTAGATATAGTCTTGTCAACAGTTTCTACATCCAGGTCCCTATGAAGATCACTGTTGCGACAGTACCAGGGTGCATCGACGATGTTCCTTAATACTTTATTTTGAAAACGTTGGATAACTTGAATATTACTTTTACTGGCGCAGCCCCAAAGCTGACTACCATACGTCCAAACGGGTTTCAATATCTGCTTGTAGAGGAGCAGTTTGTTATGTGTGGACAACTTGGAGTTTCTTCCTAATAACCAATACATCTTTTTATATTTTATATCAAGCACTTCACGTTTCTTTTTAATGTGGACTTTCCAGCGAAGTCTAGCATCGAGTGTCATTCCAAGATATTTTGCTGTATTAGCATAGGGAATCTGAGCGTTATTTATTCTTATGGGAATGTGTTGGTTTCGTTTATTAGTAAAGTTAACATGAACAGATTTATTTTCATTTAACTTAATACGCCATTTTTTAGTCCAGGTGTTAATCTGGTCTACAGATGTTTGTAATTTTCGGTTGGCTTCTTCATGGTCTTTTCCAACAGCCAGAATGGCAGTATCATCAGCAAATGTTGCAATAGTATCGTGCTCAAGGTTAGGAATATCACTGGTATACAGTAAGTAGAGTACTGGACCTAGTACACTACCTTGGGGTACTCCTGCCTTAATTTCTCTTAGATCAGAATATACATCTTCCTGTTTTATTCTGAAGTATCTGTTTGATAAATAGGATTTTAAGAGTTCTGAATACTGACGTGGTAGTAACAAATTTAACTTGTGGTTAAGGCCCTCATGCCAGACTTTATCAAAAGCCTGGGCCACGTCTAGGAAGACGGTGGAGCAGACTTTCTTTTCCTCTAAAGACTTTTCAATTATGTCTGTGATTCTATGCACCTGGTCGATCGTTGAGTGTTTTTCTCTAAAACCAAATTGATGGGAGGGAATCAGGTCCTTTTCTTCTATTGTAGGTTTTAATCTCTTAAGAAGCAGTTAACAGGCAACAAAGAGATTGGTCGGTACGTTACTTCTTGGGTAGGCTTAGGTATCATTATAACCTCTGCTACTTTCCATAGCTGAGGTACGTATCTCATCCTAAAACCATTTAAGTGCAAAATAACTTTTAAATCATCAGTGACGAGCAGTTCCAGTTCTCTTCTGCGGAAAAACCCAATTTCCTTCCGTGAAAACCTCCCCATAAGTTTTGAGAATCGGGAAAAGACTCCAGCGCATAAAGCACATTCTACATAAGTCTTTCTTCTTTCTTTCTTTTTTCTTTCTTTCAAGAATTTAATAAAATAATTAAATGTTGGTTTTAAAGTTGAATTCATAGTATCTACGTCTGATATTCCTTCTGAGTTTACTTGCAATAAAAATAAATTTGAAAACTTGTTTTAGTTTCTTAAAAATTCTGCTCAATCAAAATCCAAAACGATGTCCCACAACGAAACTGGTTTTCTTCGTCGAGTTTTTATGTGTGCTGTGAAACAGTAATCAGTGAATATAATTTAGTGTGCTGTCAATAAAGGAAGGTAGTTCACGTTGCTTGTCCTTTGATTCCGCCGCAAATAATGCCCGATGGACAACCACAGCGGTTGTAATTTTGTATAAAATATACAGTGTGGAAAGGTTAACCGAAACACGTAAAAGCTTTTGCTTTGCACTGGCAAAAATCTTCATACAGGAGAAAACAACCACCGGTAATGTGCTTTTGTCGATAAACAAATTCAAACCAGGAAAATATGGCTTCCCATTAATAAAGGCTCACAAATCAACAAGGAGAGAATGCCGAAACTCGTAAAAAAATTCAACAAACAAACACACAACTTCCAAATAATGTGTGGGCAAGACGATATATTTATGGAATAAAGTTGAACCCATGAAACTTCGAGAACCCCAGATTGTTAATCTAATTAATTGCTTTCTTTCAAATAGTCACGCGTTTAATTTGCTAACATAATACTTAATTCTTGCATATTGTAAAAATTCTGGATTGCCAGGTTGTGCAGTGATATTTAGTGCCTTCAAAGAATTGTTTTAATCATTTGTCATACATGAAATTACGTCTTCTATTATACGAAGAACACAAACGCCCTCTACTTACAAACCAGCGCATGAATATATAACACTTACAAATAGTAATTAAATTCAAAAGGTTATCCATGTCTCAAAAATAAAACACACAAAGTCATGGACAATATTTATGTATAAAAAAGAAGGATGGCGAATAGTTTTGGCTAAATAGCCATCTTCAGAACATAGTATGTATTTTTAGGACTGAAGATGATTGTCTAGTCGCCGTCTACCTTTTTTTATACATAAATATTGTGGTAGGTATATGACTGTGTTGTATTTTTGAAAAAAATAAACAGTATTTCATAAATATTATTTAATTTAGACAACGTAGTTGTACCTTTTTGCTTAAAATAACTTTGGTCCTAAACATGTTTAGCTGCTGGTAATTTTCTTAAAATATTAAAAATGTCGATGTACAAAATTTTTAGCAAAATATAGAATAAACATTGTCTTAATGGTCTTAATACGTTATACTTTCTCTCACCAAGAAACCTACTTTAATGCTTTAGTTATTTTTGCCAGATTCAATAAAGAAAGTACCTATGAAGCATTTAGTTACTCTTCAAGTAACACACTATGAATCTTGTTTGATGTCTGAGGAATAGTTTGCTGATTGTAAAAAATGTATAAAATTCATTAATCATTCTTCTTTTGACCCTTATATTTTCTAAAGTTCATTAAATTTCATTGTTATTTCCGGCAAGCAAATAAAGTTACTTAAATACCTACTAGAAGACCTTTAAATTACGAGAATTCCCTAAAATATTTATCATAGTTTTAAGTATACATCGCTAACAGTCTGGGTACACCTTCCTTCTAAATTAATATACGTATATATTTGTGAGGTTTTTGCACCTATCAAAAATCACTGCCAGTCCTAGGTCTGGAAAAAGTGCGAAGGAAAATTGCTACATTTTTTTCGAATTTTCGTTAAAAACTTTCGGGAAATTTTAATTGGTCAGGCGAAACGGGAACAGGAAAATCGGGAATAAATCCCCCTAAGAATGTCTAAATATAATGAATTTAAAATTCAGCTTTTAAAAAAAATTGCCACGTTGCATTTAAGTATATTTAGTCACTTATTACGATTAAAAAAAAAATTATCTATCAAGGTAAAAATATTGCAAATTACACATTTAATTAAATTCTTACACAACAAATTATACATAATTCATAGGTACCAACCTATAGTAAAAGCAAAAAAAATCCTGTATAGTTTAATGTAATTTTCTGTTGCGTTTTATATTATTTCAATAATTACTAAGTATTTACAATTGCGAGAACTTAAACGTTATGCTAGTTCCAAACGTATTTGCATTTATCATCAGACCATTTCAAATTCTGGTTAAGTATTATTTTAAATATATCTAAATGTAACATGGTCACTGGGTCACCATCAGATATAAATAAATTACCTACTTAATAACTTGTACTTGGTTGAATTTCACCGCTGAAGATATATCATTTGTCTTAATCTATATAAAAACCGAGGTTGTACTCTAAAATTTCATCTACAGAACAATCGCAGATCTTTCAAATTATTTTTTCATAAAAACTGTTAGTATAGTCCAGTAAATTAACTCCAGATAAACTCCAAACCTGGGAATCAAGTCTGTCCGGCACCATTTTTTTTAATTTGCAGTTATTCATAGGTACATTTACCTCCGAAAATCTCAGCTACGTGGAAGTTGTGGAAGGGTGGGAAAATGGCTGTAGAGTTCCTGAAAATCCGTTGTTCGACGATATCTGCCGAAATATGACCCTTAGAGGATTTTTGTTTAGACAAAAAATGAAGAGCAGTTCATTGCCTACAAAAGTTGTACCTATGATTTTTTTCGCTACACTAATATTTTTTTGCAAAAACGGCGTTTCAAAAATTCGCGATTTTGATAATCTGAAAATACGAAATTATTGTGGTGAAAACGGAAAATTTGAATATCCTCCCAAAACTTGAATATCCCCCCGTTTTTGTCTGAAGACAATAGATAAGGCAATCTTAATTTTTCACTTTTTGCACTTTATTAATAAATTTATTATAAAACAATCCAATTTGAAGGCAGATTTTTTTCAAAGGTCAGAATGTGATCTTTTATTTAGTACAATTCCTAACCCCAAAAAATTTTAGCACGAAAAGAAAATAATCCTCCAAAAAAAATGTCGATTTTTCATAGAGGTGAGAAAAAAAGAAAAATGCCATCGAAAAACTAGGCTTTCTAATGATGTGCGTTGAAAACCGATATGATCAATTAATTCCCGATGGACCCGAGTATTTTCGAAAAATAAAAAAAAACGCCTTAAAAAACTGTTATTTATGAAAACACACAAAAATAATTTATTGAATCTTTCTGAATATAATTAACACCTTGCAAAGACCCATTATCCAAAAGGATTCGGTGAAATTAGTCTTGATAAAAAAAATATGAATAAATTTATAGGAGGGTCAAAATATCGAGCAAAAACAAATTTTGGCCCGGTTTTTCAATAATTCAGAGAAATAGATAAAAGGAAAAAGTAACATGAAATTATAGCTACAGGTTCCTTCTTTCATCTAAACTTTGAATCATGAAAAAATATTAATTTTTACGTGATTTATTGAAAATTTTGTAATCCGCTTGGGAGTGTCATTCCATTAGAGCGTGCTCTCTAAATGCAGAGCAGGAGCTAAAAATAGGGGTGCGTTTTAGAGCCGGTTATGTCGACAAGTATCATATTTATGACAAAAATGATGAGGATCATTTCATTTCAGACAGCTGAGATTTCGGGGGTGAATGTTTATTGGACTAGTAGGATAACTCTAAAAATCAAGGGCGGATTTAGCTTTTTTTATGGGGAGGGGTAAAACTTATGAAGTAGTCCAAGAAAGCTAGTAATTTTTTTTGTAATATCGAGCAGAAACTAGTAACTGATCAGATCGACTTAAATTTTTTTGCAAATTGCTAGTAAAGGTGTCTAGAAGTAGAAAACTTTCGTTAGTTGCGTTTTCAGTGGTGGCAGGTGGGGGTGTGAAAAAAAAGAAAAAAAAAATCGTAATTGATAAATTACCTTTTTTAATGAATTAATGTTCTCTCCCGAGTTATAGTGCGCAGAAAAATACGATATTCACCACAATATTCGTACATTTCTAAAAAAAATGTATTTTTTGCCCGTTAGGATATCGCCGAAATATCATGACAAACTTTTTCATTGGATTGACCGTTTTTTCAATATTTGATCCGAAAAAATGACATTGACGGTTATAAACGCACAGATAAAAAAATGGTAATTATTCGGAAGAACATTTGCTCAAAGCCTTGTGTTCGAAATCGAACATTTTTAACTACGCCCATGGCAGCAAGAGAAATAAAATAACCGAACCTCGCGCATAGCAACAGTGTAAGCACACATAGTAAATCAAGGCCAGAGCACAGCTAAGAACCCGGAAGTAATTAATAGTCCATATAAACATCAATAGTTAAAAACCGCCTTATCGGCTACCTCTTTATCGGCTGCCGCCTTTAGATGCTCCACGGCCAGGGGCAAGATTGGCAGTTGCATAAAAAAAAGGATATCAATAGCGCCGAAAACACGTACCCGTGATTGGCCAAGGAAGAATATCGGCGGACCACACGCGACTAGAATAAATTAAATCAAATCAGTAGAACTTCTATCTCCGGGGAAACAGGTCGCACTCAGACTGTTTCTTACGTAATAAATTCATCAATCTCAACTTATATAAATTGCATATTACTACATACGCACTTGCGTTTCACAATTCATAAATTTTTGAGCAATTGCAAACATAGTTTTGAGTTTGTTATATTCTTTGTTTTTTGTAAAGTGTTTTTGTTTTACGTTATCGTTAATATATAACATCCAGGTACTTAGAGTATAATTTCGCTACAACCTAACTACGATACAGTCCACATCAAAACTCTCTGCCAACTTAATCTACAATAAGTTGGGACAGGCACATCTACAGGGTGTGGCCTAATAAGTTTGGGTCTCCAAATTTGACATTATTTGGAACTTCACAAAACACCTTGTCTCTTTAATTTTTTTTTCAAAAATCAATACTTTTCACGGTATTGACCAAAAATTGAAAATGTCATAAAAAACAAAAATTTAACTCAACTTTAACAGACCAAAACTTAAAAAATAATTATCCATAGGGCTAAAAATTGCTAATTGTAAAAATTGTAAAAACATATGTTACGACTTTCTGCAAAAGGATTTTTTTGTCAAATACCACAGTCTAAATGGCGATAAAAAAATAGCGTAAAAAAATTGAAAAAATTTATTTTGTCGATAACTTTTTTTCTGCTTATGTTAAACAGTTCTGGATGGTCTTAAAATGTTCCCAATGTTGTTCTCTCATTAAGATGTTATAAACATTTTTTTGTGGAAGTCATATTTTTTCAGATATTTACGCTAGAATAGCGGTTCTCAAACTTTTCAAATTTTGTACCACATAAATATGAAACAAAAATATATGTACCACCATAAAAGCATTTCGTCATTAAAAATCAATGTGTCGCGAAATTGTTCGAAGTTTTTGGAAAAGTCGTCATTTCAATATTAAAGCTAGAGCCGTTAAAGTCAAAAACTTGAAGAAAAATATATGTGTTTCTGAAAACAAAATGTTAAATGTTAAATTGTACCACTAAAACATTGTAATGTACCACCAGTGGTACATGTACCACAGTTTGAGAACCCCTGCGCTAGAACGATCCAGTTTCTTAAAACACCCATTTTTCAATTGCCAGATCTTCCTTCGTATTAATCGTAGAAAAATAAAAAAAATTATTTTATTTGTTAGCTCAAGGCCATAAAATTAGTTCAAATTTTTACGTAATAATATATATCAGATTTTCGGTTATATTTAAAAAACTAGAAATGTACGATTTTTATGGTGAAAATCGTAATTTTTACGCCCTATAACTCGGGATGGGTTTATTCTCATGAAAAATTGTATTTAACATTAATTCATTAACAAAGGATAATTTATCGATTGCGCAAGTTTATTTTCTTTTTTACTTCAGTTTTTGATGAAAAAATCGCCACTATCGAAAGTTTTCTACTTCTGAACTAAACACCTTTCCTATGGTCTATTTTTATGCATGAGAAAGTAATAAAACAGCATTTCTAATGCAAAACTTAGTACGGTCATTTTAAATATTTTTACGGAATAATCTAAATATTTCCTAAAATTGTCATAAATGTACCTGAGCTAATACAAATTTTGCGTCTTTTATTGGTCTTTTATAACCATAAGCTGTACAGAACAATAGAAAAAGGTTTAGACAGGCCAAAAGCCCTGTGTATTAAAGATAACATAGCCGTATCTTAAGATTATTTTCAATAAGTACCTATTTGCCAATTTTGTTTTATTTCAATTCCAAGAATTTCTTACAGTAATCGAATTATAAATAGATAAATCCCTTAGTAAGAAGGTCCAGTTGTGTATTCTTGACAGCTTACTAAATGTCGTTTAGTTGCAACATGCAAGGTGCAGTGTGCAGTCTATTGTGAATTCTAGTGTGATCATGGAAAATTTGGAAGTACCGCGTAAACGACAAAAAATCGGTCCTTTAACAGTTAATGAAAAAACATTAATATTTAATTGTTTTAAATCATTTACAGACAAACATTTATGTAAAAGTGTTGATGACACAGTGGAATTAGTTAGTAGTACGCTTGGTGTTGGGAAATCTACGATTTACAGAGTTGTTAAAGAAGAGAAATGTGGCGAGTTTCAAACAGCACGTAAAGCTCCAGGAAAACCAAAATTTCAAATAGAAAATCATTTGAAAGAAAGACTTCGAAGGAAAGTGCATGCGTTCTTCTTTAGAAAAGAATTTCCGACAGTAGACAAAGTTCTTGCCACGGTTCGAGATGATAAGGATTACCCTGAAATGAGTCGAAGCACACTATGGAAACTTTTAAAAGAAATAGGTTTTCTATGGAAAAAGCATTCCAGAAAGTCTATTTTAATAGAAAGAAGCGATATTGTAGTATGGAGAAGAAATTACCTAAGGACTATAAAAGAAATGAGAAACCAAAGAAGAAATATATTTTATTTAGATGAAATATGGATCAACGAGGGACATACACCAAATAAATTTTGGCAAGATGAAACTGTTACAAGTCGAAGACAGGCTTTTTTAAATAATTTATCTACTGGTTTAAATCCACCATCAGGAAAGGGGCGCAGACTGATAATAGTACACATCGGTAGTTCAAACGGTTTTGTTAAAGGTGGTTTATTGACTTTTGAATCTACTCGTACCGGTGACTACCATGAGGACATGAATGCTGATGTCTTTAAAGAGTGGTTCGAACAAATGATAGATCTTCTTCCTCAGAACTGTATAATAGTAATGGATAATGCAAGTTATCACTCGAGACTTACAGAAAAAATGCCCACAACCAAGTGGTTAAAAAAAGAGAAATTAAAAAAATATGAAATTGATGAAATTGCAAAAAATCGTGGGATGACGGTGGTTAGATCACCACCATATCATTGCGAAGTAAACCCGATTGAACTGATATGGGCACAGATAAAGGGAGAAGTTTCAAGAAAAAATAATTCTTTTAAAATGAGTGATGATAAAATGAGAGTTGTTTTTGGAGGCTGTAAATAATGTGAAGCCTGAAAAGGCAGTAAATCATACGATTAAAGAAGAAGAGAAAATGTGGAAGTTGGACAATATTACTGATGAAATGATCGAGCCACTCATTGTAAATATTGGTTGCGACAGTTCATCTTCTGATTTCGATTCTGATTTGGATTTGTAGGTAAGAAGTAGTTTTTATATTAAAATTATTATTTATGAACGTAACGTTGTTTAAAAGTCAAAGTTTAAACCCTTATACCTACATAGCCCGTTTGACACAATGTTCTTAACATACCTTGTGGAAAAATAAAATATTTTAGAAAAAATTGCACTTTTTTACTTTCAGCTGCTTAGAAGTTATAAGCAGGTTAATTAGGTGAAAATATAAGTGTACACCCGATATATTTATTATATTTATACAAAGGTTATTTCATACGAAAATACTCGAGGTATAACTTCACAAAATATTTTAACTGTCTACTAAAAGAAGTGGTACGCCTATGGATTACGAACGCTTTATTATTTTAATACTCTCTCATACATAAAAATAGACTATAACAATTTGCAATAAATTTCAAGTCGATCTGTTTAAAAAAAAAGTTTATTAATACTAAATTATTATCACAAGGAGACTAGGAAAGTACTTAGAAATGGTTAAAAAAAAAACACTTTTAAACTGCTACTATTAAAAGTCTAGTAAAATAAGGAAGCTGCATACATTTTTTTTACGCGTTATAAGAAGCACCACTTTCTTTATGAGGTAAAACAGTTTTGTGTGTATCATGTTTTATAAATTTTTTTATAAATTACAATCATGGGGGGGGGGGTTTAATTACCCCCTGTACCCCCCCTGTAAATCCGCCCTTGCTAAGAATTTGATTTCTTTTGATAGTATTCCTTGGTGTTTACCCAAATAATGCTTCTTAAAAAACTAATTGAGAAAATGATTGTATAAAATTCATGTTTATTGTAAGGTTAGAGGTGTGCATTTAGAAAAAAGGTATTAATTCCGTGTATTAGTAATTTAATTTATTTAAAAAAGAAATCGTAAAATCATTCTAGAACTATTTATTTAATAAAAAATGCTGAACATTTAAATATTTTATTTTTTATAAATACGCAAAAGTGTAATTATTTATTTATTTATATTTACTTTAAAATTACCGTTAAATGAAAGTAAAAGTCAATAACTTTCATTGTTGAAATCAAGTCCAGTAAGTAAAATGTACCTCAAAAAAATTATTACAATAGTAAATGACGCTTCGTAAAGTCACGAAACTTGTAAATTTTTAAAACATTACGGATTTTTAAAGAACATTTGCAACACGATACTTTTTCTGTTGATATAAATAAACGTTAATAAGTTGAATGAAAGATATATTATTACTTACTTGTATAATCTTACGAAATAAGTTTTTTTTCCTACAGCTGTAAGCTCTCGACAAATTTAGTTGTAGAAAACACCTGGAGAACAAAGTTTCGAACAAACACAAAATCACCAATTTAACAGATAGAAGCTTACAACTTCCTGATCACCTGAGAAAGTTGATAAACAATTAGGTACGAAATTTTATATTGCGAACTCAGTTTTGGTCTCACGAGTTACCGTAGATGCTGCGTTTAACGTAATACCACTCGAACGAAACGCATCTCTCTCTTTATTATACTTCCGATCTTCCCCCACTTAACAATTAATCATTTAATTTTTTAATACGTTTTTCTACTGATGATGATGTTTTGCTTTTAATGACGATTTTTTTTTACCAAAGATTTTGACGATAACCGACAGATTGAGTTTTCCCTTATTCATCAGCAATGGAATTCTGAGAAGAATGCGACCGGATCATAAGGTGATGCAACAGAACACATTTTTCAGTAGAAGCATATTTTGTTATGAAAACTGAATTTAATAATTATATATGGAGCGTTAGCGGAAATGCCATCTTTAACGACCAACTCAGTTTTTCTGTATAATTACGTTCTATACAGGGTGCTTCAAGATGTTTATCAATGTCGACTTAATGACTCATTAATAAAATGTATTGGCATAAATTGGAACTACTAGAGATGACGTAAATCGTTGAATTATATCGATAGTTTTACTAAAACACTGGTGTATTATAGGTTTTTATTCAATGAGCATATAATGGTGGCCATTATTCACTAGGGTAAATCACCCGCGTGAATAATCAAATACTATTAAACGAGCAATGTTTGTATGTATGTATGTGTGTGTGTCCAGAGGATCTCGAAATCCACTCGTCAGAATTCAATGAAACTTTCAGGGTAGACTAATTCCTATCTAAATCGGCAAAAAATGCAGGTCTCATGTCTGTGAAAATTCGATCTTCCGAGATATTTACAAGATAATTTTTTACTAACTATTGTAACCAATCAAATTACTTAATTTAGAGTCATGTGTCAAATTTCATCCAATCAGCTATGGATTACAGCGATAACACCCTACATGTGGTGTTTTCAGTTTGGTGTTTTCAGCAAGTCAAGTTTTTGATTAAAAATTAATTAAACGTCAAACTGACAACTAGTTTAAAAATGTTTAAATCTACAAAGTAAAAAATTATCTTATCGAATACCCCTCGGGCCTTGATAAATCCTCAAAATTTTGTCATAGAGAATCCTTCAAGCGTGTTGCTTAAGGATAATAGCCCTCGGCCTTCGGCCTCGGGCCATTATCAAGCAACACGCTTTCAGCATTCTCTATGACAAAATTATCTCGGTATTATCAAGGCCCTAGGGGTATTACTACTGAAAAGTTAAGCTTTTAGTTTTATTTCCTAGCAACGGCACATAATAATAACTTGTTTCTATAGTAATATATACTATAAAGGATAGATGAGTACAGTAAAAGTGGGGATATAACGTCACATTCCATAGGCGTACTTTGCAAAATAAGGTTCTATAATATAAATAAGGTCACAGCATATAAAATATATATACGCACTTCGTAGATTAAATTTTGAAGTTATATTATTTACAAAAAATAAAAATAAACTTTATGCATCTGACACTTTAACATTGAACGAATTAAATTTAACCAATAAATAACAAGGAGGATTATATGTTGGGATTAAACTTTTTTTAATCTCTTGGCATTAAAAGTAACGCTTCAGTACTTACCTAAACTCAAAGATTAAAAAAAAAGTTAGTTCAAGAACTATCTTTAAAAGTCACTGTCTTCACTAAAACTACTGGTATCACTATAATTGTCTTTTCTGAGGTTTATTATTATCGGTTCTATTAAATTATCCACTTTCCTAAATGAATTTTCCACATTTTTAACATGACCAATGCATTTTCCCCAATGTTCTCTATTTACAGCTGAAACTGCCTCCAAAAATAAATTTCGCACATCAGGAAATTTAAATGTTTTATTGTTTTGATAAACATAACCTTTTAATAATTGTGAACAGATCGCTTCAATGGAATTTAACTCTGCGTGGTTCGGAGGCAATCTGAGAATTTTAATTCCTTTTTCTCTGACCATCTCATCTATAATATATTTTTTGAATTTGTTTTTATGTTGCCTTGCTATTACTAATAATTCTGCCTTCAAGGATTTAGGAGGACTGATAATATTTTTAGAATGAAGCCATTTTGAAATATATATTAATACAAAATTCTGAATCAATTAAAATACATACGATACGGCTATGAATAAATAAAGTCTGACTTATCTGTCAAAAGAACAGGTTTATCTAGACAAAAACTATATTAGGCAGATTAGATGTATTAAAATTTAAATTTTAACTACAAATAACCATTGAAGGATGAGGTAAAAATAAAATTTCTACCTCTTGAACCTGTACTACGTTCTGCAAATTAAATACTGCACTCCTTTCTTCTGTATAGTATAGTAGTAAAAAGGTTTGACTTTATTTAATTTCTGGGGTTTTAATCTGAAAGAATTCAATTTTAAATTTGCCGCTTTATATAAAAAAGGAAAGGTTCATTTGACGGACATAAATAATTTGCTTGTCAAATGACAGCCATCTCATAAATTCAAAGTTGAAAATACAACGTTGCCAATTCAATTTCAGAAATCATGGGTTTAGGTAAATATTTATAGGAACACTGTTAAAATGGACACTTGTCAAAATGTGACACCTGTCAAAACGTGACAACTGTTAAAATGTGATACGTGTCAGAATGTAACAACTGTCAAAATGAACAAATGTCAAAATATGACACCTGTCAGAATGTAACAAATGTCAAAATGTCACACGTATCGTACTTTTCTTTATCTATTACAAAGATCTAACCTAACCTAAAGCTAATCTTTTTTTTGGCAGGTGGAAATGCATTATGCACATCGGGTAAAGGTTCTTCCCTTCCCCGATAGTGTGAGACTACCCTTTACGGCTACTATTTTATTATGCGGACAGTTTTAATATTTAAGTTTTCATTATCATAGAGAGAGAGAGAGAGAGAGAGAGAGAGAGAGAGAGAGAGAGAGAGAGAGAGAAAAAGAATGAATGCTTGTACACGGGTACTATTAACATAGATTTCAATTTTGTATTTTACAAGAAACTTTAAAGAGACATTTAAAATTCTCTATTTCCATAGTACATTTTAAGGTTGATTGTGACTTTGTATTTTCCAAGAACAACTTGTAATGTAATGTACGAATGAACTATTTTTGTAACTGAAAATTTTTGAAAAAATATGATACCAATATCTGCCACACCTCAAGAGTCGGGTCACAAGTTTTTGTGGAGGTTTTTACCCAAGTATGAATATCAGACCTATAATTTTCCTTCACTGCAGATCAATAAATAATAAAATCAATTGAACATAGAGTTTTTCTTATATAGTGATAAATAGAGTGAGCTGAGCGATCTTCTAATGACGGGACGTGTGCCCTACACGCTGCTGTTGCCCGTCCCGGAAACGGGGCCTGTCCACCGCGACAATTCGCGAAGACCAAGCGTCAGTAGATGTTGCCCTCTAAAAGGGTGAAATCCCCAGAAACTAGGCAACTTTAATGCATTTAACTAACCTCTGTGACAAGCAGTTGATAAACGTCAATAACAGCTGCAGTCGATTGAAAATTAACACTGACAGCTTTTTTAATTTTCCCGCCTACTTTCAAGCCAATCGCCAATCAACTTTTTATTTATCTCCCTTTCAGTAGTTTAAGTAGATGTCGCCCACTCCGTGATTTTCGCGAATTAATTAATAATTTGTCATGTTATAATTATACTTATTTTACTTATTATACTCATTGGGCTGCTTAAAAATGTAGATTTGAATATTAAGAGCGAAGCTCTCGGTGACCAGATATTAGCCATTATATGCGAATAGAACAGATGTTTAATTTCCTACCAGAAATCTACAAACTATATTTTTATAAAATCAATTCATTTAATCTATCCTATACAATAGGTAAAGCAACAAGTGATTCTAAAAATAATGATTATGGAGTTCTACAAGGTACAATCTTAGGACCCATATTATTTACTGTTTACATTAATAATCTATTTTTATTACAAGAAACTGGCGGCATTATAGGATTTGCCGATGATACCGCCATATTTTAAAGCGACGCTACTCAAAAATAAATTTGAAACTGACCTTGCAAAGATAAAATGCTGGTTCGACATCAAACTACTTACTATTAATTTCAACAAGACTGAATTTTTAGCCGTTTCTTGCACAAAAACTAATACTCCCAATTTTGCATAAATCCTGTAACGAACGTAAAATATTTAGGAATTATTTTTGACTGCAATTTGAAATGGAAAGGCCGCATAACATATGTTATTAAAAAATTGCAAACCACATCTTATACAAATTCAAATATAAATAAAACTTCCTGAAACACCTTGTATAAAAACAAATTAACTACATATTTATTAGGAAACAAATTTAAGCATAGGAAATTTTTTTTTTGTAATTGGTAAATCAGATAAGTACATAATAATTTATATAAATGCTTTATTTAGTCAATACAAACTAATATATAGTAATACAATAATAAATAATACAATAAACTTATACGACTTATACAATACAATCACATTAAATTATTAAAGTAGATACCTATACCTCTAAGTTACATTATAACTCCTATATATGTATATATATTGAAAACGTTACCTGTTTAGCAAATATCGTTTAAGGTTTCTTTTATAATTGTTTAACGATGTTGAATTTTTAATAAACTCTGGTAAATTATTATATTCTTGTAATCCCTTAAAAAAAATTGAGTTCTGTGCCCTAACTTTATTCACTGGTGTGATGTAAAAATGGTTTCTTAATCTTGTGTTATAGTTGTGTACTGAATGTACTAAAGTTAACTTAGTGGTAAGATAATTTGGAGCATGTCCAGATTTAATTTTATATATCAAAATTAAGGCATTAAAAAGAAAAAAGTCTTTTATAGGCAACCAATTTAACGTACTCAACATCCCTACAATAGGAGTATCTCTAGGGCAGGACAAAATTATTCGCATAGCCCGATTTTGAAGTTTTTGAAACCGGTTCCTTTCATTCTGATTTAATAGATATAGTACAGTTGAGCAGTATGTAAAGTGAGGAAGAATCAGAGTATTAAAAAGTATTGACTTAGACCATTTCGACAAAAATCTGGAACATCTAAAGAGGTAATTAAGCTTAAACGAAATTAGTTTTATTATATAATTAGCGTGTTGTTTGAATTTAATCTCCCGATCGATTATAACGCCAAGATATTTTACCTCATTAGTTTTAGAAATCCGGGAATTTCCAATTTTTATTTCAAAATTGCCTTCATGAAATAGTCTAAGATGCTGGTCATTGCATATTAGCATGTATTTGGTTTTATTAAAATTGACTTTTAACAAATTGGAACAACACCACCAGTAGATACGCTCCAAACTCTTATTAACAACGTTCACTATGTGCTGTATGTTTGCAGAGGAAAAATAAATTAGTAAATCATCAGCAAAAAGATGCTTGAAGCAGCCACATTGGATTTGAGCAACATCATTGATATAAATCAAGAAAAGTAGTGGTCCCAACACACTTCCCTGTGGTACACCGTGATCATTCAATATTTCATCTGAAGTGACATTATTAATTTTTACCTTTTGTCTTCTATTCGACAAATAGTTTTTAAACCACTTCATTACTATACCACCAAACCCAAACATTTCTAATTTACGTAGTAGTCTACTTCTATCCACGGTCTCAAAGGCTCTCTGTAAATCTAAAAAAACGCAGACTGTTGCCCATCCTTTGTCAATATTACATCGCCAGTCATCAAGAACACATTGCAAGACAGTTTCACAAGAATGCTTGCTTCGAAAACCAGACTGAACAGCAGTTATAAGTTTGTTTGTTTCGATATGGTCGACTAATTGTATATACACTACCTTTTCCAAAATTTTCTCAAAACTACTTAGCATATTTATAGGTCTTAGATCAGATGCTTTATTGGACTTTGGAACTTTACGAATTGGTATAATCGTGGAGACTTTTATATCATCTGGTACCACACCGGTTTCTAAAGAACTGTTAATTACATTTAATAAAGGATTAGATAAACTATCATAGGTGTTTTTTATAAAAATCATGCTAATATCATCTGGACTATTTTTATTTGACATGGAAAAAATTATTTCTTTAAGAGCTGCTGTATCAATTAATGTAAAGTTATTCAAAATAGTCTTATTATGGGTAAGATGTATAGGAAAATCTGGTCCGGTTTTGTCTATTTCAGTCACAATTTGATTAATACTGTTAATATAAAATGAATTTAAATTATAAGGCATATCTGCTACAACATCTATGGTTTTTTGTTCGAATTCAATTTCAATAAAATCGGCATTTGCTATATTATTAGGAACAAGAGTTTTTAATGTTTTCCACATTTCTGTTGTATTGTTTTTATATTCATCAATTTTGTTTTCATAATATTTCTTTTTTTCATTTCTCATTACCTTAACCGCTGTGTTTCGATTTTGTTTATATATGTCCCTATTTTCATTCGTTGTATTACTTAAATAAGATCTATAACTTCTATCTCTATCATTGTTTGTCGTGGGAAAATTAAGTCAGCTGCCGTGACAGGTTATGCTTTAGAAGTGATTTCACATTTTGAAATTGTCTATAATTTTTTATTTCAAAAAATCTTTTCATAGCTCGTCTTCATTTCATTGAAATAATAGTCACAACATGCATATAAAGTGGTGGTGTATAAGAATTAGACTTTTTCGAGTTTTCACGAAGAAAAATAAATAAAATTGACTTTGAAAAACAGAAAATGTCTATTAAAAATAAACAAAGTGTAATTTAATGATATAATTTTAATCAAGATGTCATTAAAACAATATGTTATCACTTAATCAGGCCAGTGAGCAGGATGGGGTCTTAGGGGTCCTTAACAAAGTTGGATAAATTACAAATAATCTAATAAGTCCGTCAAAAATTATTCCATAAATGTATAAAACGGATATCCTATAATTTTGAATATAATACATCATACTTTTACTTTGTGTCCGTTTATTCTTGATAGTTTTCTTTATATAGTTCCTTAGTTTTTTTATATAAACCTCCCCCTCCTACGAGTAAATCCTGCGCATGGGCCTGCCCTTAATTAGTAGACTACTACACTGAATATATTTATTAAGAATTCGCGATGGTATTCCACCTACTACTAGTTTTTTTTAGGAAAAAAAGATTAGATATAGGAAAATACGTTTTTTTGTACATAAGTAAATCAGATAATTACATCAAAATAATTTATTCTCATTGTTTTTTATTTTTAGTAGACCATGGGAAATTAAAGTTAGATGCCATGACACGTTTGTTGTTTTAAAAAATCTATTGTTTCTACACCTTTAAGATATAGAAAACTTTTGGAGTTTTTCCATAATCGTTTTCCTTCTATTAAAACAGTCACAACTGTCATGAGGGTATAAAAATTTGACTTTTGTTCAGTCTATTTGGCGTTTTCTAGCTTCATTGCGTAAAATTTTCAGACTGTTATTCGCACCTTGAGTGTACAATATACTTCCACTTGAATATCTAACAATGTATTACGAAATTTGATTAGGATGAGGACTATAAAACTTTTAATTATATTTAGAATGAAAAGACTCGCAACAGTTTGTAGTTCTGTGCAAAGAACTACTTGTTGCAGCCCAAATTTGCGGAAGAAAGCTGCTATATAATTATCATATACCTACCTCCGTTCCTAGAATCGGCTGAACCATAAAGTCTTAAGACTAATCACTGATAAGAAAGTTTGAAGATTAAAAATAATATTTTGGCGGAGTTGGGCGACGGTCAGTTAAGGTAAAGGTAACGATTAATTTATTACTTTGTGCCAATTAATTTCATGGATATTTTTTACTTTGTTTGAATATATTAAATAATGTACATTCTATTTCAGATTATATTCGACTAAATAGTGAACCAGCTTTAGTTCTAGAATGTCGTTATTTATTAATTGTAAATTCGTTTTTAGTCGGAATCTTCCGATTATAATCGGCAAAACGATAATATTATTAATACATAAACAAGTTACAACGTGATAATGTGATTGATTTTTTGGTTTAAAATATTTTTTTTAAGTATTTAAGTATTAAGTATTTTAAGTATTCACACCAAAGTTTCTTTATAAATGATTATATAATTATGAGAATTTCTGTTAATAATCGTAATTTTAGTTCAAGGAAGTACGATTTCAATCACACAGACGTTATATCTTTTTTAATTACTTAAAATTATTCTCTGAAATATTTACATTAATCATAAATACATATTTCATCAATTTTTTCATTCACATGAACGGTATTAAAGATGGAAGATAATTTCAGGTAGTGTAGAATATTTTACTAAAACGGAGGTAACTATAAGATGACTACGACTATGGCTCTACTACAGATTTTACCTTAGAAAGGTCCATCCTTGTATCTCGTATAGGCAAGAAGTCTTTTTAAAATTTGTATAGCTATTATTACACATAATTTTTAATTTTAATTTAAAACTTTAAGCGGAATTCACTGTATATTTTATATATTTGGATTATGCTAAAATACCTACTATGCTACTATCAAAATTGTTATGGCGATCAACATTTTATCTATATCAGAAGTAGAACTCATCACCTGCGCGATCGTTCAAAGGCTTCACAACATGATTACATTAGCGTGTAATGAAATTGTATTTTGTCTTACATCATTTTTTCAGAAGACAGATACTTTTCTTATTAAAAATTAATTTTCTCAAAGTCTTCCACTAACAACATTGATTGTATTATTGAAAATAGCTGTCGGCTACTAATTTGCTCTTCCAAACCCTCAGAAAAACCTTAACGATTGCTTACAATAAAACATACAAGAAAAACAACAAATTAATAGAAAACGAGTAAGGAATTTAATTTATCAGATTCGACATCCTAAGACCGGTTTCTGCCTTTCGGCTTCGTCAGTTAGGCTTTTCGAATCCAATAAATAAAATTCCAAACTCGTACAAGTCAATAGCTATATCCGCTATAAGATAAAATTTTTAGATGTGCTGCCATCTATGATTAGAAGAGAGTATTGACAATTACTTTGTATTAATCTCTGAAAGGGATACGAATGAAGAGAGTGACATTTTGACTAGAATCAGTCAAATAAAAGCTTTGCAACACACAATGCAAATTGTGTATGCAACCCCAATATACCGGGATTTTTTTGCTTTTAGTAATTGTCAATACTCTCTTCTAATCATGGATGGCAGCACATCTAAAAATTTTATCTTATAGCGGATATAGCTATTGACTTGTACGAGTTTGGAATTTTATTTATTGGATTCGAAAAGCCTAACTGACGAAGCCGAAAGGCAGAAACCGGTCTTAGGATGTCGAATCTGATAAATTAAATTCCTTACTCGTTTTCTAACTTTGTATTAATCTCTGAAAGGGATACGAATGAAGAGAGTGACATTTTGACTAGAATCAGTCAAATAAAAGCTTTGCAACACACAATGCAAATTGTGTATGCAACCCCAATACACCGGGAATTTTTTGCTTTTAGTAATTGTCAATACTCTCTTCTAATCATAGATGGCAGCACATCTAAAAATTTTATCTTATAGCGGATATAGCTATTGACTTGTACGAGTTTGGAATTTTATTTATTGGATTCGAAAAGCCTAACTGACGAAGCCGAAAGGCAGAAACCGGTCTTAGGATGTCGAATCTGATAAATTAAATTCCTTACTCGTTTTCTAACTTTGTATTAATCTCTGAAAGGGATACGAATGAAGAGAGTGACATTTTGACTAGAATCAGTCAAATAAAAGCTTTGCAACACACAATGCAAATTGTGTATGCAACCCCAATATACCGGGATTTTTTTGCTTTTAGTAATTGTCAATACTCTCTTCTAATCATGGATGGCAGCACATCTAAAAATTTTATCTTATAGCGGATATAGCTATTGACTTGTACGAGTTTGGAATTTTATTTATTGGATTCGAAAAGCCTAACTGACGAAGCCGAAAGGCAGAAACCGGTCTTAGGATGTCGAATCTGATAAATTAAATTCCTTACTCGTTTTCTAACTTTGTATTAATCTCTGAAAGGGATACGAATGAAGAGAGTGACATTTTGACTAGAATCAGTCAAATAAAAGCTTTGCAACACACAATGCAAATTGTGTATGCAACCCCAATACACCGGGAATTTTTTGCTTTTAGTAATTGTCAATACTCTCTTCTAATCATAGATGGCAGCACATCTAAAAATTTTATCTTATAGCGGATATAGCTATTGACTTGTACGAGTTTGGAATTTTATTTATTGGATTCGAAAAGCCTAACTGACGAAGCCGAAAGGCAGAAACCGGTCTTAGGATGTCGAATCTGATAAATTAAATTCCTTACTCGTTTTCTAACTTTGTATTAATCTCTGAAAAGGATACGAATGAAGAGAGTGACATTTTGACTAGAATCAGTCAAATAAAAGCTTTGCAACACACAATGCAAATTGTGTATGCAACCCCAATACACCGGGAATTTTTTGCTTTTAGTAATTGTCAATACTCTCTTCTAATCATAGATGGCAGCACATCTAAAAACAAATTAATAGTTAAGTGAGAATAGGTGAAAACTGTTGTAAAATGATTTGTTCGTTTATTGACCGTTAAAGTCAGTAAAGGAAATGCTACTGATGCAAGTTCATAATAAATTGTTTATATTTTTCCTTAAAATAATTATAAATTCCCATCCTTATTGTATCGGGGATTCCATTATAAATTTTGCAGATCTGATGGCTAAAGCATCTATGAAAAAGTTCGGTATTAAACAAGAGGAGTTAATGTTCCTCTGTATCGAGTATTGATGTTGTGCACATCCGTTCTAAACACAATTTTGCGATGCAAATATGAGAGAGTCTGAGTTTTAAAAAGCCAAATTTTCCTTTTATACTCATCAGTCAAATTTGGACGATACACACAATCTCCAAAGTTAAAATGAGGCAAAACCAAACTTTCACAGAGAATTTGCGAAATAAATCGCCTATCAATGATTAAACCAGTTACCAATATTTACATAAATAAAAACAATTGCTGGTAAAAACATTGAGTTATCTGATTTCGATGTCACTTTTTATAGCTAACTGAACTTATAATATTACTTACCAAAATTGTCGGGCAGCTTCCATTGACACAAAATGTCAATAATAATTACATTATGAAAGCCGAAATTGCAACAGTTCAAACACTTTGTACTTGAATATTTTAATAGAATTGGAACTTTCACAAGAACTCATTTTTTACACAAAATAACAATGATTCACAAGGCACACTTATACTAAATTTCTACGCCTTTATTATGGCTTTTTAGTAACAGACTGAAACGATTCAAAGCAGAAACTCATACAGGATGTATCTTATTATGATATATGAAAGTCCCAAGACCTGGTGTGGGTACTACGAATTTATTAAATTTGTTAAATGTGGTCATGTCAGTGTTGTAATTAGTAAAACAAATTTAAATTTATTTGTCTGCAACAATAAATTAAATAGAAAAACAAATAGAAAAAACTGTTTATTTTTTCATATTCCAAATTGATTTATGATTTAATTTAGGATTTGCCAAACTTATTCGAAAAAGTGTCCTGTTTAATGACATATATTATTAAAAAACATCGTTTCCATAAATAGGATTAAAAAAATCAAATAATTAGTTAAGAATAGTGCTTTAGGATTAGATATATTATTTATTATTTTCTGTATTTTTATCACATGTATTTGGAGATTTGAAATGGACTAATCACATTCTACTGCAATAAAGATATTTGCAAGATATCTGGCTAGATTAGTAACATATTTAAATCAATATTGCTTAAACATGGACACTATTTTTATGGTGTCAGATAATCTACACCTTCTAAGTGACCTGCATCTCTTATTTTTTGTGCTTGTAATCTCTCTTGATCATATCCATCTATACCTAAACCTAATCTTTCAATAGCCTTCTCTCCAAGATATCCATTTAACTCCTGATACTGCCTTGAACGCCTTTTGCCGACATCTGGTTCAAATGGCCACTTCTGATCTTTGTGCAAAACGGGATGTCCAGCAACATTAAATTGTACTAAATCTCTTACTAATCCTACCACTTGGGAAAAGCAGGGATAAAAGAGAAGTGAGATAATTATTACCTAGAAAAATAAAGAATCTTAACTAAAAATGCATTTGTAATGGATTTCTAAGTGTTGCCATTACACATCTTATAAATAATTTAGAAAACTATAAAATAGTATATTATATTATAAGGATTAAAAGTGCATATTTTTTAAAAATAGGCACTTTTAGTCCGTATGATATATACTATTTTTTCTCCGACCAAGTCAAAATTAAAATAAATTTAGTTTTATTCAAAAATCGTTAATAATTTGGTAATAAATTTGAACACCTATTAATTATAACAGCGATAGCAAGTCGGTAGTCATGGATATCTGGTATTGTTGGTAAATATTGATTGTCAAGTAGACGTCAGTAGACGTACTAATCATATAATTTTTGTAGTAGTTTTTACGCTGCTTTCAAAATGAATCCCGAACACGATGAAAATATACCTGCGGATGTATTGGAAAGTGCCGAAGCAGTATATCTAAATCTTTTGCCACCCAAATCTCGCCAAGGTTATGAACTTGCATATCAGCGATTCATGGATTGGTGTAAAGAAAAAAATGTGCAAAACTATGCGGAGAGTGTTCTTATGGAGTATTTTTCAAATTTAACGAAGACCGTCAAGCCATCCACTCTTTGGTCACAGTATTCAATGTTGCGATCCACACTGGATATCAAAAATGGTGTGGATATTAGTAAATATTCAAAATTACGAGCATTGTTAAAAAGGCGAAGTGATGGATATATACCTAAAAAGTCTAGGGTTTTTACAAATGAGGAAGTGGATCTGGCACCTGATAATGTATATTTGATGATAAAGGTTGTTCTAGTATTAGGAATTGGAGGTGCTATGCGTTGTGACGAACTAGTTCATTTGAAAATTGATGACATTGAAGATATGGACTCGGTCCTGGTCGTAAAAATTTTGCAGACAAAAAACAAGAAACCTCGTTTGTTTACCATTATAGGCGATAATTATTTGCGTTTATTTCGAAAATATGTTGCACTACGGCCATCAAATATACAGGAACGTCGTTTATTTTTGAAGTATGTTAATTGGAAGTTGTCAAAGAATGGTTGTTGGTATTCACAAAATTAGTGCCGTGCCGCAAGAAATTGCAAAATTTTTGAAGTTAGAAAATTGCAAGGAGTATACTGGACATTCGCTAAGAAGAACATCTGCTACACTTGTCTTAAAAGACATGGAGGTTGGAAATCGAGTATGGTAGCAGAAGGATATATTGAAGAATCACGTATCAACAAAGAGAATACTGCCAGAAAAATATTGCAATCTGACAAAGAAGGTACAAGTACCTGTTCAGATATTTCCTCGAATGTTTCATCAACAGTTACGGAGAATATTTTGAGTTGTTCTAACATTAATGAAAATCTTTTGAATTGTTCGAAAATTGTTAGTGATAATTTCAGTGGTGCTTTGAATTTTGGCAATAAATGTTCCAATTGTACATTCAATATCACTATAAATAACAAATAAATACCTATATATAGTTGCCCAATTAGTTTGTTTTACTAAGTTTGTAAGAGACAATGTTTTTTTCTTCAAATTTCAATTAGAGAGCTCAAATGCAATTACTTTTAGTCCTAGGATTAAAAGTAGCATTTTTAATCCTAGGATTAAAAGTGTTGCTAAGCAACGAGCAAATTTTTGTACGGTAAGGGAATTGATAGCTTTTGCACCTGAAAATATTATAAAAATGTCAACATTTTTTGATGGTTGGAGAAAAAAGTCCATTTTTGATAAAAAAAATAACCTTGAGCGGGATTAGTTGAAATTTAGTCTTCTACTAAAGACCCAGTAAATTATATTTGCAACTTTTCTTTGACCTATTTATAAGTAACTAAAAGATTTTATGTAAGCATCAATTGTGATTTGTGAGTTTGTTTTGTTTATATATAAAATGAAATGTTAATTATAATTTTGATGAGCCCAACTAAATGTCATTTTATCAAGTAACTAACGCACTACACTAGACCTAGTAATTTTTATTTATTTTAGTGTTTAAAATTTTAATGCCAGAAAAATAAAAATAATGCTTACCCTTAAAATCATTCTTTCTCTATCGAAACCACTTATTTTATTAACAATAGATGAAAAACTGAACACGTTATTTAGCTTAATCAAAAGTGAAAGTCGCTACTACTTTTCAACCTACTTAAAGTTGAGAGATTATGTAATAAAAAAATTAATTCATCAATTAAATATACCGTGTATTTAATAGTTAAAATGTTCTAAAGAGCAATAGATGGAACCCTGAAATTTATTGTATATGATATCACTTTCTATTGAACTTCTGACAACAATTTGTACACAAAACATTATAGTAATTGAACTTTACCATGTGTTTAAATTAAAAGCAGACAACACTTACTCGAAATTCATGAGTAGGTAACCCATAAAAATAAATTTTGTTTCTGAATTTATAGGAACAACGGTCTACCATTAATTTTTGGTAGCGATTTAAACCAGTCACATGTACACCAACCTTATATAAAAAAGCGTTTTTAAATATACAAGACAAATTATTTTTTGCAAGTACGTCCAAACTATTTTTTTTGTTTCAGAGTATTTTTCAAAATAAAGAATTTCGACACCAACCAACTCCTCACTCCCATTATTGGAAAATCGACGGGAGTAATTAGAATATAATGAAAAAGCCAATGTCCTTTTCACCGTGTCCTTTTTAGTATAGATGTTGACAGGAGAACAGAGGCGCACTCAGGTAAATTATTTGGGGGGGTTAAGATTTTTACTATGACATTTTGTACAACGTAAAATGAGAAATAAAATATTTATTAAACATTTTAGATTAAATTGCTACTAAATCACTAACATTTCGGGGGGTGGGGTTCGTGCAGAGCAAGGTCAGCAGAATAAAACAAAAGCGCACTCATAATTAAGTGTTAATTAAGTTCTAATGTAGTGCCCTAATTAAAAATTTTGTGCTCTTTTTTTCTTATAAAAAACGCATGTTCTGCTAGCTACAGATGAACCTACCAGTGCAACTATTTAAATGTTGTTAAAAATTAATGAAACATGATGTAAATAAGTTAAATAATTATGTGCTAATTTGGTGCCCTAATTAAAAATTTATTGCTCCTTTTTTTCTTATATTTTAACAACATTTAAATAGTCTGCTCTGCTAGGTTCATTTGTAGCTAGCAGAACATGCGTTTTTTATAAGAAAAAAAAGGGCAATAAATTTTTAGTTAGGACACTAAATTAGCACATAATTATTTAACTTATTTTCATCATGTTTCATTAATTTTTAACAACATTTAAATTAAAAAGGAGCACTAAATTACCACTTAAGTAGGGCAATGAGAGGATATTTCTCAACAAACACAAAATATTATACTTTTATATATATATATATATATATATATACACTAACAACGCCTTTGCCCCCCCCCCCCCAAATCTTTGGGCTGGAGCTGCCTTTGTAAGAAACAATGGGTAATATCAAAATTACCGAAAAAAATGTTTGGGCCATTTTTGAGAGAAAAAGTGAGTTATTAGGGTATAAATGGACCTAGAATCAACAAAAAAAAATCAAAAAAATTGAAATTTGGTTTACGCAGAATGAATTTTGTATAAGAAACCATTGGCAATGTCAAAATTACCAAAAAAAAATGTTTGGGCCATATTTGAGAGAATAATAGGATATAAATGGACCTAGAATCTACAAATAAAATTCAGAAAAACTAAAAGGACCCCGCACAAAAAGATAGGAAATGGCCGCTCGGTCAAATTGTCTAAATTTTTGATATGTTATACATTTTGTTGTTCTGAACTAAAGTCTCAATGGGCACTAAGCTCCAAAGTCCATGGTTTGGCTGCTATGGAGCTCCGAAGCTCCGTGACTCCACTCATATTTTAATTATTTTAATGTATGCCCTTAAGTTTTTGAGGATGCTGAATTTAAATATGATGTCAAATCCATAATATTGACAGTTGAAGCTGTTATATAGCTGTCAAATGCTTTAAAGAGAAAAGAAATCTTATATTAAAGAATGTTATCATATGTTTTTGAGGACGCTGAATTCAGATAAGATGTCAAATGGATAATATTGACAGTTGACAGCTGTCAAATGCTCTTAAAAAAATAAATCTTACACTAAGGAATAAGAACTTTATGTTTTTGAGGACGCTGAATTCAAATGTGATGTTAAATCGATAATATTGACAGTTGACAGCTGTCAAATGCGCTTAAAAAAATAAATCTTACAATAAGGAATAGGAACTTATGTTTTTGAAGATGCTGAATTTAAACATGATTTTAAAATACGTTTGTTGAAACCAATGAAATTGACAGTTGGCAGCTGTCCCCTTACAGCCAAATGATTTTTTCCAACTGACAATTTTTCTGTATTTGAATTTTTAAGCCTAAATACTATTTTTCATGTAATAATGTTAACTATTCTTAATTACTTAATAATTGCTTAAGATTTCTCGAAAGTGAAATGGATTTTTGAATGTATATAAGTGTTAAAAAATATATCTTGCCTCTGTGCACGTCTGTCCAATCATAACCATAGTTGCATAATAGTTGTAAAAAACATATGATTATATTCTTTAATATAAGATTTCTTATTACTAAAAAGCATTTGACTGCTATTTCACAGCTGTCAACTGTCAATATTATCGATTTGATATCACATTTGAATTCAGCGTCCTCAAAAACATAAAGTTCTTATTCCTTAGTGTAAGATTTATTTTTTTGACAGCTGTCAACTGTCAATATTATCGATTTGACATCACATTTGAATTCAGAGTCCTCAAAAATATAAAGTTCGTATTCCTTAGTGTAAAATTCTTTTTAAGAGCATTTAACAGCTATTTGACAGCTGTCAACTGTAAATATTATCGACTTGACATCGCATTTGAATTCAGCGTCCTCAAAAACATAAAGTTCTTATTCCTTAGTGTAAGATTTATTTTTTTAAGAGCATTTGACAGCTGTCAACTGTCAATATTATGGATTTGACATCACATTTGAATTCAGAGTCCTCAAAAACATAAAGTTCGTATTCCTTAGTGTAAAATTCTTTTTAAGAGCATTTAACAGCTATTTGACAGCTGTCAACTGTAAATATTATTGATTTGACATCGCATTTGAATTCAGCGTCCTCAAAAACATAAAGTTCTTATTCCTTAGTGTAAAATTTATTTTTTTAAGAGCATTTGACAGCTGTCAACTGCCAATATTATCGATTTGACATCTTATTTGAATTCAGCGTCCTCAAGAACATATGATAACATTCTTTAATATAAGATTTCTTTTTCTTTAAAGCATTTGACAGCTGTCAACTGTCAATATTATGGATTTGACATCATATTTAAATTCAGCATCCTCAAAAACTTAGGAGCATACATTAAAATAATTAAAATATGATTTTTAAAAAGGTGATATGCGTTTTAAAGGTTTCTATACTTTGGTGGAGCCACGGAGCTTCGGAGCTCCATAGCAGCCAAACCATGGACTTTGGAGCTTAGTGCCCATTGAGACTTTTATTCAGAATGACAAAATGTATAACATATCAAAAATTCAGACAATTTGACCGAGCGGCCATTTCCTATCTTTTTGTGCGGGGTCCTTTGGTTTACGCAGAATGAATTTTGTATAAGAAGCGATTGGCAATGTCAAAATTACCAAAAAAAATGTTTGAGAGAGTAATTTAGTTTTTTAGGATATAAATGGACCTAGAATCTACAAAAAAAAATTCAAAAAAACTAAAATTTGATTTACGCAGAATGAATTTTGTATAAGAAGCGATTGGCAATGTCAAAATTACAAAAAAAAAATGTTTGAGAGAGTAATTTAGTTTTTTAGGATATAAATGGACCTAGAATCAACAAAAAAAATTCAAAAAAATTAAAATTTGGTTTACGCAGAATGAATTTTGTATAAGAAGCGATTGGCAATGTCAAAATTACCAAAAAAAAAGTGTTTGAGAGAGTAAGTTAGTTTTTTAGGATATAAATGGACCTGGAATCTACAAAAAAAATTCAAAAAAACTAAAATTTGGTTTACGCAGAATGAATTTTGTATAAGAAACCATTGGCAATGTCAAAATTACCGAAAAAAAATGTTTGGGCCATATTTGATAGAATAATAGGATATAAATGGACCTAGAATCTACAAATAAAATTCAGAAAAACTAAAATTTGGTTTACGCAGAATGAATTTTGTATAAGAAGCGATTGGCAATGTCAAAATTACAAAAAAAAAATGTTTGAGAGAGTAATTTAGTTTTTTAGGATATAAATGGACCTAGAATCAACAAAAAAAATTCAAAAAAATTAAAATTTGGTTTACGCAGAATGAATTTTGTATAAGAAATCATTGGCAATGTCAAAATTACCGAAAAAAAATGTTTGGGCCATATTTGATAGAATAATAGGATATAAATGGACCTAGAATCTACAAATAAAATTCAGAAAAACTAAAATTTGGTTTACGCAAAATGAATTTTGTATAAGAAGCGATTGGCAATGTCAAAATTACAAAAAAAAAATGTTTGAGAGAGTAATTTAGTTTTTTAGGATATAAATGGACCTAGAATCAACAAAAAAAATTCAAAAAAATTAAAATTTGGTTTACGCAGAATGAATTTTGTATAAGAAATCATTGGCAATGTCAAAATTACCGAAAAAAAATGTTTGGGCCATATTTGATAGAATAATAGGATATAAATGGACCTAGAATCTACAAATAAAATTCAGAAAAACTAAAATTTGGTTTACGCAGAATGAATTTTGTATAAGAAGCGATTGGCAATGTCAAAATTACCAAAAAAAAAATGTTTGAGAGAGTAAGTTAGTTTTTTAGGATATAAATGGACCTAGAATCAACAAAAAAAATTCAAAAAAATTAAAATTTGGTTTACGCAGAATGAATTTTGTATAAGAAATCATTGGCAATGTCAAAATTACCGAAAAAAAATGTTTGGGCCATATTTGATAGAATAATAGGATATAAATGGACCTAGAATCTACAAATAAAATTCAGAAAAACTAAAATTTGGTTTACGCAGAATGAATTTTGTATAAGAAGCGATTGGCAATGTCAAAATTACCAAAAAAAAAATGTTTGAGAGAGTAAGTTAGTTTTTTAGGATATAAATGGACCTGGAATCTACAAAAAAAATTCAAAAAAACTAAAATTTGGTTTACGCAGAATGAATTTTGTATAAGAAACCATTGGCAATGTCAAAATTACCGAAAAAAAATGTTTGGGCCATTTTTAAGAGAAAAAGTGAGTTTTTAGGGTATAAATGGACCTGGAATCAACAAAAAAAATTTCAAAAAAATTAAAATTTGGTTTACGCAGAATGAATTTGTATAAGAAACCAACGGCGGCTCCAAGGGGGGGACAGTAGAGAGGTAAATAAATAAAAATTAAGTTTCTATACTTTCGGCTAAAGAGGAGAAAGCCATTCAAACAACAATAAAATTCTAATAACAATGAGTTAGAAAAAGCCTTCTTTCGAACCTCTAGCAAACTATGAAAATAATAATTACAAATAAGAAAATGAAACTCGAACATTATTGCCAAATTATTTATTTATAAATATAAAATTTTCGAATTTAGTGAACAAAATATAAATCTGGAAACAATTGATAAATATAATGTATAATAATATTAAGGATAAAAAAAAATATATTAACGCCGTACACAAAAACCGCTACCAAAATGGGGTTATTAAACAAAAGCACATAGGAATGTATTAATTATTTACCTACTACGGGCAAGTAAAATTTATGAGATTTTGTATCTCTGGTATGTTTGAAAGGACCTTGAGGAGTGTCCACTAGGACGGCTGGACAAGGACCAACGTTCCTAGGAGCGTATTCTCTTTTATAAGATGTAACGATATGAGTATTGCTCTCTCCTAATGTTATATTTGATACGTTCGACCTTCTGGATACTTTTTCGATTTTGTGGATATTCTGTTGTTTGGTAAATTCACCGTACGACTTAGATTCCGATTGTCCGTAAAAGTGACCACCAACTGATAAATTATCTTTTTTAATTATTTTTTGAGGTCTTTCGATAACTTGATAAGTTTGTTGTTGATTACGTTTGTTTGAGGTGTTTGATTCTTGATTTGAGCGATGCATTGAACTCAAACTATGTCTTTCGGTATTGACAATAGATCTACCTTGATCGTGAATATTACAAACTGATTTGCGCATATCCAAAGCCGATGAACTTGTAGCATGTAGAGCTTCTGTTGACGTGTGAATTCCTTTTCTGTGTAAAATTTGATTGTTGATTTGTTCAGAAGTTAAAGTGCTCTTTTTATGATGGGAAGTTTGATTTGTAGTAGCACTTTCTTGATGCATATGAGAAATTGACGAAGATTTTTTAATTTCGCTTACATTGGTTTGTTTAACATTTCGTTCTAATTGATTAGCTTGTTGGGAATCGTTTATTACGACAGTTTTATGAACTGCCGTAGAAACATTACCATTTTGGATGGTTTTGGTATTTTCGTTTTGCAATTTTTTATCTACTTTAACATCTTTCTTATTAATGATGTTTTGCTCGGTTTTGTTTATAACGGTTGATTGTTTATCAACGTTAACAGTGGTTTTATCAACTTTTCGTGTATATGTTTTATAATTACTTTGATTGGTTGTTTGCATATTGGCACTATCACTTCCAAGTGTAAAATGTGATTCCATATGGTGACGAGTGTTGATTACTTGGCGTGGTGATGAAGTTTTTACTGTTTTATCAAAAGTGTCATGAGTGGTAGTAGCCGATTCCATTTTTCCGGTACCGATTTCGATGTTATCTTTTTGTTTCCTTATTTCAGCTCGATCACCTCTTAGAACTGTATGTTGAGATTTAGATTTTCCATAGAATTCACCTTCTAGTTTAAGATTATCGGCATGCTTCGTAATATCTACCCTGTCTGCAGGTTGATACTTCGGTTTTTCTGGAACATCAAACTTTCCCTCTGGATGAAGATTGTCTTGTGGTTTTTTTGGCACAGGCCTCTCAGTAGGTTGATATCCGGGTGTCTGTGGTCGTTCAAACTCTCCCTCGGGTCTCAAATTATCTTGATGTTTAATAGGAGTTCTACGTTCACCAGTTCCAATTTTAGGTTGATTAGGTCTTTCGAAATTACCTTCAAGTTTAAGATTATCAAGATGCTTGACAGGAGTGGACTTTTCTGCAGGACGATATTGAGGCTTATCGGGTCTTTCGAAAGCGCCTTCTGGTCGAAGATTGTCAGCATGTTTGATTGGAGTCCGTCTTTCTCCTGGACCTACTTTAGATGGTGAAGGCCTATCAAACTCACCTTCTGGTTTTAGATTATCAGGATGCTTGACAGGAGTTTGCTTTTCAGCGGGACGATAATTAGGTTTTTCAGGTCTTTCAAAAGCTCCTTCTGGTCGTAGATTGTCGTCATGTTTGATTGGAGTTCTTTTTTCTCCTGGACCTATTTTAGATGGCGAAGGCCTATCAAACTCACCTTCAGGTTTTAGATTATCTTGTGGTTTTTTGGGAGTACGTCTTTCTATTGGTTGGTAAGGTTCTTTTCTTGGGCGTTCAAATTCTCCTACCATCTTTAAATTATCTTCATGTTTAACAACTTGGCATTTTTCTCCTACAACAACTTTGTAATCGTCTCTAGATCGCATATCAGTAAATTCTCCTTCTATTCTTAAATTATCTTCGTGTTTAATTACTTTACTTCTATCTATTATAGTAGACTGACTATAATCATCTCTACGGCGTAAATCCCATTCACCTTCCATTTTTAAATTATCTTTATGTTTTATAATCTCATTCCGTTCAATAACTGTCATATTTGAATAATCATTTCTGCGTCTAATATCCCACTCTCCTTCTATTTTTAAACTATCTTCATGTTTGATGATATCCACGCGCTCACCTTTAGTAATTTTATAATCATCATTTTTCTTCATGATTATTTCACCCTCAAGTTTCAAATTATCATCATGTCTGATAGGTTTTCGTAATTCAGCGGGAACCACTTCTATAATTTCTGGTCGTTCAAATTCTCCTTCAGGCCTTAAATTGTCTACAGGTTTCTTTTGAACAGGACGTTCTGCTGGTTTGAAGTGAGATTTCTCAGGACGATCAAAATTACCTTCAGGGCGTAAATTGTCGTCATGTTTAATAGGAGTTCTACGTTCAACTGGCCCAACTTTTGTTGGTGTTGGTCTTTCGAAATCTCCTTCTGGCCGAAGATTGTCTTCTGGACGTTTCTGTTGGGGTCTCTCTGCTGGTCTGTACCCGGGTTTCTCGGGACGTTCAAAATCACCCTCAGGTCGTAAGTTATCATCATGTTTAATAGGAGTTCTGCGTTCAGCTGGTCCAATTTTTGTTGGTGTAGGTCTTTCGAAATCTCCTTCTGGTCGAAGATTGTCTTCTGGGCGTATTTGATTAGGTCTCTCTGCTGGTCTGTACCCAGGTTTCTCAGGACGTTCAAAATCACCTTCAGGGCGTAAATTATCATCATGTTTAATAGGAGTTCTCCGTTCAACTGGCCCAACTTTTGTCGGTGTTGGTCTTTCGAAATCTCCTTCTGGCCGAAGATTGTCTTCTGGACGTTTCTGTTGGGGTCTCTCTGCTGGTCTGTACCCGGGTTTCGCGGGACGTTCAAAATCACCCTCAGGTCGTAAGTTATCATCATGTTTAATAGGAGTTCTGCGTTCAGCTGGTCCAATTTTTGTTGGTGTAGGTCTTTCGAAATCTCCTTCTGGTCGAAGATTGTCTTCTGGGCGTATTTGATTAGGTCTCTCTGCTGGTCTGTACCCAGGTTTCTCAGGACGTTCAAAATCACCTTCAGGGCGTAAATTATCATCATGTTTAATAGGAGTTCTACGTTCAGCTGGTCCAATTTTAGTTGGTGTAGGTCTTTCAAATTCTCCTTCGGGTCGAAGATTGTCTTCTGGACGTTTTTGTTGGGGTCTTTCTGCTGGTCTGTACCCAGGTTTATCAGGGCGTTCAAAATCACCTTCAGGGCGTAAATTATCATCATGTTTAATTGGAGTTCTACGCTCAGCTGGTCCCATTTTTGTCGATGTAGGCCTTTCGAAATCTCCTTCTGGTCGAAGATTGTCTTCTGGGCGAATTTGATTAGGTCTCTCTGCTGGTCTGTACCCAGGTTTCTCAGGACGTTCAAAATCACCTTCAGGTCTTAAGTTGTCATCGTGTTTAATTGGAGTTCTGCGTTCAGCTGGTCCAACCATTGTCGGTATTGGCCTTTCGAAATCTCCTTCTGGCCGAAGATTGTCTTCTGGACGTTTTTGTTGGGGTCTCTCGGCTGGTCTGTACCCAGGTTTTTCAGGACGTTCAAAGTCACCTTCAGGGCGTAAGTTGTCATCGTGTTTGATTGGAGTTCTACGTTCAGCTGGTCCAATTTTTGTTGGTGTAGGTCTTTCGAAATCTCCTTCTGGCCGAAGATTGTCTTCTGGACGTTTTTGTTGGGGTCTTTCTGCTGGTCTGTACCCAGGTTTTTCGGGACGTTCAAAGTCACCTTCAGGGCGTAAGTTGTCATCGTGTTTGATTGGAGTTCTACGTTCAGCTGGTCCAATTTTTGTTGGTGTAGGTCTTTCGAAATCTCCTTCTGGCCGAAGATTGTCTTCTGGACGTTTTTGTTGGGGTCTTTCTGCTGGTCTGTACCCAGGTTTTTCGGGACGTTCAAAGTCACCTTCAGGGCGTAAATTATCGTCATGTTTGATTGGAGTTCTACGTTCAGCTGGTCCCATTTTTGTCGGTGTAGGCCTTTCGAAATCTCCTTCTGGCCGAAGATTGTCTTCTGGACGTTTTTGTTGGGGTCTCTCTGCTGGTCTGTACCCAGGTTTTTCGGGACGTTCAAAGTCACCTTCAGGGCGTAAGTTGTCATCATGTTTAATAGGAGTTCTGCGTTCAGCTGGTCCAACCTTTGTCGGTGTTGGCCTTTCGAAGTCTCCTTCTGGCCGAAGATTGTCTTCTGGACGTTTTTGTTGGGGTCTCTCGGCTGGTCTGTACCCTGGTTTCTCGGGACGTTCGAAATCACCTTCAGGGCGTAAATTATCATCATGTTTAATGGGAGTTCTGCGTTCAGCTGGTCCAATCTTTGTCGGTGTTGGCCTTTCGAAATCTCCTTCTGGCCGAAGATTGTCTTCTGGACGTTTTTGTTGGGGTCTCTCTGCTGGTCTGTACCCAGGTTTTTCGGGACGTTCAAAGTCACCTTCAGGGCGTAAATTATCATCATGTTTAATAGGAGTTCTGCGTTCAGCTGGTCCAACCTTTGTCGGTGTTGGCCTTTCGAAATCTCCTTCTGGCCGAAGATTGTCTTCTGGACGTTTTTGTTGGGGTCTCTCTGCTGGTCTGTACCCAGGTTTTTCGGGACGTTCAAAATCACCTTCAGGGCGTAAATTATCATCATGTTTAATAGGAGTTCTGCGTTCAGCTGGTCCAACCTTTGTCGGTGTTGGCCTTTCGAAATCTCCTTCTGGCCGAAGATTGTCTTCTGGACGTTTCTGTTGAGGTCTTTCTGCTGGTCTGTACCTAGTTTTTTCAGGACGTTCAAAGTCACCTTCAGGGCGTAAGTTGTCATCGTGTTTGATTGGAGTTCTACGTTCAGCTGGTCCCATTTTTGTCGGTGTAGGCCTTTCGAAATCTCCTTCTGGGCGAAGATTATCTTCTGGACGTTTTTGTTGGGGTCTTTCTGCAGGTCTGTACCCAGGTTTCTCAGGACGTTCAAAGTCACCTTCAGGGCGTAAATTGTCGTCATGTTTAATAGGAGTTCTACGTTCAGCTGGTCCCATTTTTGTCGGTGTAGGCCTTTCGAAATCTCCTTCTGGGCGAAGATTATCTTCTGGACGTTTTTGTTGGGGTCTTTCTGCAGGTCTGTACCCAGGTCTCTCAGGACGTTCAAAGTCACCTTCAGGGCGTAAATTGTCGTCATGTTTAATAGGAGTTCTACGTTCAGCTGGTCCCATTTTTGTCGGTGTAGGCCTTTCGAAATCTCCTTCTGGGCGAAGATTATCTTCTGGACGTTTTTGTTGGGGTCTTTCTGCAGGTCTGTACCCAGGTTTCTCAGGACGTTCAAAGTCACCTTCAGGGCGTAAATTGTCGTCATGTTTAATAGGAGTTCTACGTTCAGCTGGTCCCATTTTTGTTGGTGTAGGCCTTTCGAAATCTCCTTCTGGCCGAAGATTGTCTTCTGGACGTTTCTGTTGAGGTCTTTCTGCTGGTCTGTACCCAGGTTTCTCGGGACGTTCAAAATCACCTTCAGGGCGTAAATTATCATCATGTTTGATTGGAGTTCTACGCTCAGCTGGTCCCATTTTTGTCGGTGTAGGTCTTTCGAAATCTCCTTCTGGCCGAAGATTATCTTCTGGACGTTTCTGTTGAGGTCTCTCTGCTGGTCTGTACCCAGGTTTCTCAGGACGTTCAAAATCACCTTCAGGTCTTAAGTTATCATCATGTTTGATTGGAGTTCTACGTTCAGCTGGTCCCATTTTTGTGGGTGTAGGCCTTTCGAAATCTCCTTCTGGACGAAGATTATCTTCTGGGCGTTTTTGTTGGGGTCTTTCTGCAGGTCTGTACCCAGGTTTCTCAGGACGTTCAAAGTCACCTTCAGGGCGTAAATTATCATCATGTTTGATTGGAGTTCTTCGCTCAGCTGGTCCCATTTTTGTCGGTGTTGGCCTTTCGAAATCTCCTTCTGGCCGAAGATTGTCTTCTGGACGTTTCTGTTGAGGTCTTTCTGCTGGTCTGTACCCAGGTTTCTCAGGACGTTCAAAGTCACCTTCAGGGCGTAAATTATCATCATGTTTGATTGGAGTTCTTCGCTCAGCTGGTCCCATTTTTGTCGGTGTTGGTCTTTCGAAATCTCCTTCTGGCCGAAGATTGTCTTCTGGACGTTTCTGTTGAGATCTTTCTGCTGGTCTGTACCCAGGTTTTTCAGGACGTTCAAAATCACCTTCAGGGCGTAAATTATCGTCATGTTTAATTGGAGTTCTACGCTCAGCTGGTCCCATTTTTGTCGGCGTAGGCCTTTCGAAATCTCCTTCTGGACGAAGATTGTCTTCTGGACGTTTCTGTTGAGGTCTTTCTGCTGGTCTGTACCCAGGCTTCTCAGGCCGTTCAAAATCACCTTCAGGGCGTAAATTATCATCATGTTTAATAGGAGTTCTACGTTCAACTGGCCCTACCTTTGTCGGTGTTGGCCTTTCAAAATCTCCTTCTGGTCTAAGATTGTCTTCTGGACGTCTTTGTTTAGGTCTTTCTGCAGGTCGATACTCAGGTCTCT
Source organism: Crepidodera aurea (assembly GCA_949320105.2). Classification (NCBI taxonomy): domain Eukaryota; kingdom Metazoa; phylum Arthropoda; class Insecta; order Coleoptera; family Chrysomelidae; genus Crepidodera; species Crepidodera aurea. Next base: position 27,391,168 of record OX439477.1, read on the forward strand.
CCGGACGTTCAAAATCACCTTCAGGCCGTAAATTATCATCATGTTTTATAGGAGTTCTACGTTCAGCTGGTCCAATTTTAGTTGGTGTAGGTCTTTCAAATTCTCCTTCGGGTCGAAGATTGTCTTCTGGGCGTTTTTGTTGAGGTCTTTCTGCTGGTCTGTATCCAGGTTTCTCGGGACGTTCAAAATCACCTTCAGTTCTTAAGTTGTCATCGTGTTTAATTGGAGTTCTGCGTTCAACTGGCCCAACTTTTGTCGGTGTTGGCCTTTCGAAATCTCCTTCTGGCCGAAGATTATCTTCTGGACGTTTTTGTTTAGGTCTCTCCGCAGGTCGGTACTCAGGTCTCTCCGGACGCTCGAAATCACCTTCAGGGCGTAAGTTATCATCATGTTTAATGGGAATTCTGCGTTCAGCTTGTCCAATTTTTGTTGGTGTAGGTCTTTCGAAATCTCCTTCCGGTCGAAGATTATCTTCAGGACGGATTTGTTTAGGTCTTTCTGCAGGTCTGTACCCAGGTTTCTCTGGACGTTCAAAATCACCTTCTGGTTTAAGATTATCTTTAGGCTTAGTTGTAGTCAGTCGTTCAACTTGTTTTGGTTTATAATCTTCTCTAGATTTTGAAATGCCTTCAAATGTTCCTTCTGTCTTTAAATTATCACGATGATACACAATGCTCTCTCTAGTATCTGTAATGTCGTAATTTTTAAATACATCTTGAGTAGTCGTCGTAACTTCCACATTCTGAGTGGAATAAAATTTTTCGACATCATCTTTAGTCCACGTTTTCCGACGTCTTTGTACAATTGGAGCTTTCTCAGTATATTCCATATGCCATTTTTCTGGAGTTCTTTTCTCAAAATCACCTTCCGGTTTAAGATTATCTTGAGGTCTTTTTTGCTGTGGCCTTTCAGCAGGACTCCAGCCTGGTTTTCCTGGTCTTTCGAAATCACCTTCTGGTTTCAGATTATCCTGAGGTCTTTTTTGCTCTGGCCTTTCAGCAGGACTCCAGCCTGGTTTTTCGGGTCTTTCGAAATCACCTTCCGGTCTAAGATTATCATGCGGTTTCTTGGCATCAGGTCTCTCACCAGGTCTCCATTTTTCTGGAGTTCTTTTTTCAAAATCACCTTCTGGTTTAAGGTTATCTTGAGGTCTTTTTTGCTCTGGCCTTTCAGCAGGACTCCAGCCTGGTTTTCCTGGTCTTTCGAAATCACCTTCTGGTTTTAGATTATCCTGAGGTCTTTTTTGCTGTGGCCTTTCAGCAGGACTCCAGCCTAATTTTTCGGGTCTTTCGAAATCGCCTTCAGGTCTAAGATTATCATGCGGTTTCTTGGCATCAGGTCTATCACCAGGTCTCCATTTTTCTGGAGTTCTTTTTTCAAAATCACCTTCTGGTTTAAGATTGTCTTGAGGTCTTTTTTGCTGTGGCCTTTCAGCAGGACTCCACCCTGGTTTTTCGGGTCTTTCAAAATCACCTTCTGGTCTAAGATTATCAAACGGTTTCTTGGCATCAGGTCTATCACCAGGTCTCCATTTTTCTGGAGTTCTTTTTTCAAAATCACCTTCTGGTTTAAGATTATCTTGAGGTCTTTTTTGTTGTGGCCTTTCAGCAGGACTCCACCCTGGTTTTTCGGGTCTTTCGAAATCACCTTCTGGTCTAAGATTGTCAAGTGGTATTTTTACGTCAGGTCTTTCACCAGGCCTCCATTTCTCAGGCGTTCTTTTTTCAAATTCTCCTTCTGGTTTTAAATTGTCTTTAGGTCTTTTTTGTTGTGGTTTTTCGGCTGGACTCCATCCGGGTTTTTCTGGTCTGGAAAATTCTCCTTCGGGACGAAGGTTGTCTTGCGGTTTTTTCACGTCGGGTCTATCGGCAGGTTGCCATTTCTCGGGAGTTCTTTTTTCAAAATCACCTTCGGGTTTAAGGTGATCTTGAGGTTTTACAACGGGATAACGTTCTCCTCGAACTGCATTGTATTCATCTTTAGGTTTTCCAAGAAATGGGCCTTCTGAGTGTAAGTGATCATTATAATTATCGGGATTATGTGGACACGTGTGGCGCCTGCAACAAATAATTGTCTTAGAAACATACTATAAAAAATAAATTTCAAATAATATAATTAATAACAATGTACGTAATACAAATACTTTATAACTAAATTCTGCAAGAAGAATATTTTTATAAGCAAAACTTTTACCGAAAATTACGCAAAAAATTAACCTTACAGCTAAATATATTGTATCACCCTATACCGTTTAGGATGATATAAAAGAGGCGTATAGGCTATACGCCTCTTTTATGTTCTGTTGGTTATGATATTTAATTGATTTTTGTAACTGATATTTAAAAAAAGTAGATAAGTTAGCGCTAAAATGGTCCATATTATCTAAAAATCCAGAACACAAAAAATAAAAAAAAACCGTGACATTTAAATTGACAAATGCTTCACAAAAGGGGAAATCTATATTTACTGCAGTTATTTACTATAAAAACAATTAATTGAGATTAAAACTACAAGCATTTATGACATTCACTATAATATACAGCAACTTTATTATTCAAATTTTTAATTTTGTGAAAGTATCTCAGAAGTCCTCATTTGTATGCGCAAGCGCGCAATCGACATCATTCTGTTAAAGCTACGTCCAATGTTTTGTGTATGTTCAAATCTACTAAAATATAAATTGTACTATACCTTTTAAAATTGGATTTTTTAATGAAATATACTCTTTCGAATAATAAATTCCTGCAGTTTGTCATTGAATCATTAAAAATTTTCATTTTGTAATATTTGAAAACACTTACACATCACAAATTATTGTTTTTATTAAAAAAATTAGTTAATTCATCCCTAAATTAAATTTTTTATTTATCGAATCTATTTCTTTAATCTTTACCGCATAGTCTAAAAATCGATTTCTAGGTCATCACAGAGAATCAATGTAACCCATATCTAAGACAAATACATGGTGTCCCAGAGCTTATTCAATCCAATTATATACAAAAGTGAGGATATTTCACTTGATTCATTTGGTTAAAACAAAATTGTATTGTTGAACAACCCAAGAAGATGGAACTAACCGTATTGTTTCATTAGCTATCGAAAGAAAACGTTTTGGTAGTCTAAATGAGGTAACTTTTCCAGAAATTATTGATAAAATCCACAATGTGATTATCGACGATTAGAAGGTGAAAGGGTGCGAGATTTCTATTGTTGTAGGTCTCTTACATAATCATTTGAAAATTGCAATTGCTGACAAAACCAAATTTAAATCAGAACTTCACTAGAGACTTTGGCGCTTATCTCTATATAGATTTGAAAAGTGCTTTGAATCCCTGACCACAACTCCTTTCTGATTGGTCGACACATTGACGACAAGTAATGTGTATTTAGATGTGCTGCCATCTATGATTAGAAGAGAGTATTGACAATTACTAAAAGCAAAAAATTCCCGGTGTATTGGGGTTGCATACACAATTTGCATTGTGTGTTGCAAAGCTTTTATTTGACTGATTCTAGTCAAAATGTCACTCTCTTCATTCGTATCCCTTTCAGAGATTAATACAAAGTTAGAAAACGAGTAAGGAATTTAATTTATCAGATTCGACATCCTAAGACCGGTTTCTGCCTTTCGGCTTCGTCAGTTAGGCTTTTCGAATCCAATAAATAAAATTCCAAACTCGTACAAGTCAATAGCTATATCCGCTATAAGATAAAATTTTTAGATGTGCTGCCATCTATGATTAGAAGAGAGTATTGACAATTACTAAAAGCAAAATATTCCCGGTGTATTGGGGTTGCATACACAATTTGCATTGTGTGTTGCAAAGCTTTTATTTGACTGATTCTAGTCAAAATGTCACTCTCTTCATTCGTATCCCTTTCAGAGATTAATACAAAGTTAGAAAACGAGTAAGGAATTTAATTTATCAGATTCGACATCCTAAGACCGGTTTCTGCTACTTGTACGAGTTTGGAATTTTATTTATTGGATTCGAAAAGCCTAACTGACGAAGCCGAAAGGCAGAAACCGGTCTTAGGATGTCGAATCTGATAAATTAAATTCCTTACTCGTTTTCTAAGTAATGTGTAGTTTAGAAACAAAATCAATTTTAATCCAAAAATTATTTGTGTTATTTATCATTGACTTGTCAACCAGCCCTTGTGTTGAACTCTGTTTTATAATTAATTACACAAGTTTTTAAAACTACATTTGCAGTGACTTTTGTTTCCTCAACCAGTGAATTTGGTTATATTGTGAATTTTTTTGATAGTAACGAAACTGCGTTACCCTGGTAACAAGTCAAGTAAACAGGATAATTTATTCAAATTGGATAATCAATTACTGTTCTTTTTCTAAAAAATGAATTTCTTTATTCGTTTCGTATTATAAGACAATTAAAAACATACCTACAAAGCACAATTTCTTGTTGAAACTGTAGCTTTATCCAGTTACTTCCTACCGATAATTTTTTTTATTGAATCATTTAGTAACTACGAAAGTGGGGCATATGAGAGGGGAGTAAGGAAATGTTATAGAGCGCGTGTTCAGATCGATCTCGTTTGTTTAACCTGTCTCAAAAACTAAAACTAAAAGACGTTTGCAATAATTAACGGATATTTCATTAAAAATAAACAAATCGAATTTAAAAACCTACTTCTACTAGAAAGCTAGTATCAACTCAAATATCACCTTTGAGATAGGTAGGCATATTTTGATGTGTAGTGACCCAAAATGCGAAATAATCCACAATGAACCAAAAAATGTTGATTGTTAAAAGTTTAAAGTTAAAATGGAAAACTTCATTTGCTATCGAAGTTCTATCTACAGCTTATATTCATTAATAAAATATATTTTTTTAATAAGTAAATAGTTTGTTTGTAAAATGACAATAATTTGGTTGTATTACGGTACTGAGTACTGAGTTGTTAAACAATACAGGCCTTCGTCCACCGGTCTATAAGAAGTTGGTGGCGCGTGATATCTTTTCTCTTTGAAATTCAACCTTGAAAATGTTACTGCCTCTACTATGTGAATGGACCGTCAAATAAATCACAATTTTTTTTAACTCTTCCTACGTCGGACAATCTAAAGCAAAAGAAGCATCAAGAATCTTAAGAAGCTTTGTTGTCTACTAGGAAACTATAAATTCTATTTAACTACTTCTAAAATATTTGTTTTTGTTATTTTTGACGATTTTCGATGGAAAAGTTTGAGTATTTAGCTAAAAGAATCATCGAGAAGGACGTCAATTTTCTTACATCTGGAAACATTATATTATAAAGCCCTAGTTTTATTTAATATTTCCTAAAAGGTCAAAACATGCGAAAATTACAAATTATATGAATATTTTTTTTGTCAAAATTCTTAGGGTTCAAGATACTTCGTTTTTTATTACAAAGAGGTCTCCAAATCCAAATAAATCTGGCGACATAATACTACTGTACTAATTAGCCCAGTTGTCAGAGAGTTTGACCTCGCACAAAATATGATATCGATGAAACTTGGCACTTAAGAGGGGCATCGCGACAGGTATGCCAAACTACAAACACCAAAAATCCCCATTTTTATCTTTATCTTTTATCACTGTCTTTCTGCAATAATGAAGAGAGATAGATATCTTAAGACTTCAGTGAATCTCCTGTATCCTAGGTGGCGTTGCTAGTATTAAAATATAATATATTATTTGGGATATCTAAGGAATCTGAGAGAATAAATTTTCTTTATTTTCACGATTGGTCTTGTCGCAGAGAGCGCTAATAATCCATTTGTCATGAGTTCGATACCTGCTTCAGCCTCGACAGAAATTTTATTTTTTATTTTTAGGAAATTTCATTTTTTTTGGTTACTATTTTTTTCTAGCATTAAAATAGAGTTTATATATATATTTTATTAATTTAATTAATTTTCAATTATTTTCGTATAAATCCGTTTATTTTAATATGAATAGCGCTGCCACGCGACTAATCTCAGATAGGAATGGAGCTCGGAAAATAATATTTCTAACATAAAAAAAATATTTAAACATCAATGGATTCATACGAAAATTGAGAATTATATAAATGTATAATCTTTAAGGTGAAGCAAGAATTTTTTTAAAAAATGAATTAATAAATAATTGGCGGCCCCAAACGCAAAATGTTTTTATCAATATCTATTTGTTTAAACAATTGCAGAATACATGAGTTATCGACACAAAAAACTGCGTTCTATGAACAAAATGCAACATTGTAACCACAATAAATTATCTGCAAGTCCTTTTATAAAAAAAAATTGTTAATGTTGGAGCATTAATTTGTATATAACAATTGAACGGTTACAGATAAAAAATCGCTGCAAGTCTTAAACCATGGGTTATGATAAATTGTTCATGTTTCATCCCTTGAAATTTTTTTTGTCCGTGTCACCATTTTCGTTAAAAATTCCAAAAAATAGGGTTGGAAAATTAAAATGCTCACAAATGATCGCTTTTAACAATGAAGACGGCTATTTATAAATTTTTTAATGTCACCATTGTATTCAGTGTGATTTTTCATATAAGAATAACAACAACAACAATAAACCTACTTTAAAATTTTACCCAAAAAACCAGTGACACGTATTTAGTATCCATACTAAACTTTATACTTTATTTATTTACCGCAGCATCAGAACAGTGTCGAAAATACCTACCTAGATATTTCTTTATTATCAATATACGATATGAATTTATATGAAAAGCGTTTTTATATTACATTCCAAAATATTTTAAATGGAAAATATAATATGTACATTTATTTTAAAAAAGCTTTTTAGTCATTGATAATTTAGAGGTTGCGGGCATTACGGCAACATTGGTGTTTTGTAATTGTGACCCTTAGTAAGTACATTCAAATAGAATACTTGCATTTATTAATCATAAATTTATTTCAGATTCTTAGTTCTAATATACTTGCATGTATTAATCGTAAACTCAGTATACTCGTACGAGAAGGTTGTGTTTGTTGTGCTCTGTGCTGTTTTCAATATATTTAATAAAATGACTAGAAGTACTACAAAATTAGAGGTTAGTAAAAATACCTTAACTGTAACTTTAACAATAGAAGAATTTAAAGACATTATTAATAAAACTGTAAAAGGACATACAGATGCACTTCTTGTAGAAATTAAAAATTGAAGATTTTTTGAACAGCCTCTCGAGAATGGAATTTTTGTTCGTGGAAATATTTTTACCCGTTATAGCTTACACCTTGGAATAGGACATCTCCATTTTTCAACAAATTTTAAAGAATAATAAACATATTAATCATTTAGTGGAAGGTGTGCTTTTGATCACCAATTTTAAAGTGAAACATGCCCTACATGAGGTATACGCCATTAATTGAAATACTTTAAACTGAAGAACTGGTTTTAGTTAATACTAATTTACTCATCAAAAAAAAATTGCAAAACACACGAATAAATAATAAATTAGCCAACATAACCTAAAATGTCAGTTCTAAACATATAAACTTTCTTTATTCGTATTCGTAAAACTGGTTGCATACATCGTTCAAAATAAAACCAAAAAGCGCCACTGTCTCAAAGTGTGAGGCGGAAAACGCCTGAACTATGGAAAGAGAAAATCTTACTGGGATATAGGCAACTTACATAAATTTTTTTTTTCTGGAGAGTTAATCTCAAAAATTATAAAGTTTTGCGAATTGGTATTCTCGGAAATTAATTCTGTATCCTTCATTTAGGACATCTCCTTTTCACGTTAAAATTGGTGATCGCAAATTGTCAAAACTGTCAAAAACACACCTCCACTGATATCTTTTTTATTAATCCTTAAAATTGACTCAAAAAAGGAGATGTCCTATTCCAAGGTATAAGCTATAACGGGTATAAATATTTCCACAAACAAAAATTCCGTTCTCGAGATTAACTCTCCAAAAAATCGTCAAATTTTTATGCATATTCAGTATTGCCAACTGAAAACGAGGTCGGCAGTGTCAAGGCCCCTCTTAAGTACTTGAATGGGTGTAGAAAACGATAACAAAATCTTTGCTGCTCTAAAGTGTATGCTAATTTCACAATTTCGAAAATAAAATCGAAAATTTGGTTTTTCTATTATATCTCAAAAAAGAAATAAAAATTTCGAAAAACTAATAGCATCACGTGAAACAGCGGAAAATTTTACTAAAAAATATGTTATAAGTTATTTTAAAAAAGAAATTGTTTTACTATAAAAAATTATTAAAAATAAGAAAGCATTAGGTATATTTTTTTATGTATCAATGAAGAAATGACTGTAACTACATACAGTCCATGACACTACATGATACTTTTTGACTAACGTCACTTAAAAATCAAAACGTTGAATCGCATGACAGGAATGTCAACATTACTTTTCAAACTGGCTAAACAGCTGTCCAACGCTTAAATAGACATTTGGCTCTACATCTGTATAATTTCAAGCCTCACATAGGTACTATCTCAGAAATAAAAAGTTAAAAATAATAATATAAAGCAAAAAAACTTGCATTAAACAAATAATTGCAGAATACACCCTTTAGATTTTAGTTATTATTAAATCTAAAAGTTTCAAATCTTTTTATTTAAAAAAAAATTAATTTTATTGAGACACCTTGTAGAATCTATGTGGCACCTAATGAATTAATTCTTTCAATAGAAGTTGTTATTAGCGTAGGTTTTCTAACTTATATCATGTCTATAAATAGGTATATAGAAACATTTGGATTCATGGTCAAACTAGAATTAAAAAAAGTATATTCTCTCTTAAGTATAAACCATCAGACGACACATAACTGCGGTAACCACAGTAATTTTATAAAATAGGAATTTCTCAGACAAAAAAAAACCAAAAATGAACTATCAAATGTCTTGTCAATAAAAATAAAAAATAAGGGATAGCTCATGTGACGCCGTCTTTAGCCGAATGTGATAAAGTAAATTATAATTTATTATTTTCAAACCATTTATAGCCTAGGGGAAATGCGTGAAATTTCAGTATCTGTGAAAACAATTTCGATTTACCCAAAACGATAATGTTTTCACGAGTTGCTTAGTTCTAATCTCACTGTAGAATTTTCCTAGAGTACCTGAGAATTCCACTAGCCTAGGGAAAAGTGTTAAGCTGAGCAAAACTTGTGATTTCTGGAAGGTTCTATTTTTGCGCAAGAAAGCTTATATATTTTCATATTTTGAGTTCCTGAATTTATAACTGACGTACAAAATGTTCCACAGTACTTCAGAATTTCCCTAGCCTAGGGAAAAACGTAGAAAATTGTGCACAAATCGAAGTTTCATGCTTCAGATTCTGAAATTTGTAAGATTTCACGCATTTCTCCTAGGATAGGGGAAAACTGGGGGGTCCAGGGGAAAGTCTGAGACAGGATTCGGATTCAGGGGCTCAAAATCCATAGGGGTAGTATACTCACTGTAAAGTTCATTCCACTTTTTTTGTTCTGTGGGTCTGTGTTATTAATGATTCGTTCCTGGGTAATAATAAGTTTAATCGATTTAGTAATTACATCACGGGATTTTTGCAAAAATCACTCAGTAACTGAACTAAATTGAATATTGCATATTCTCTCAACGCACTGTATACTAAACAGGACATTTATAAATAATATAGTTATAGATAAATATTTTAAACAGTTTCCCTGCTTTTAGTTCAATTTTACATTAAGAAATTGACTCGTATACAGTGACTTATTTTTACAATTTTACAATTATTATATATTATATATAAATTTGGACTTAGGGGAGATCAATGGTACTCAACAAATGCTGCATTAACGTTTTATTAAAAATGAAACAATAATAAATACTTATATCTAATTAATAACGGACTATATGTATTATCAAAAATAGTCAGGAAGGGAACGAAGTAACGGAAAATGCTAATTAAATTAAAAAAATATATTCGACAAATTTATCATTTAATCTATTAGCCAACTACTTCCTAAAAATACATTATTACTTTTAAAATACTGCTTAAAACAAGTAAGGGATAAATTATAAATGCATATTTTATGCATTTTAAACTAACAACCAAATAAAGTAAGAACTTATGCCTGGTCATTATTCCTTGAACAGTGAAAAACAGAATATATTCAGTCAATCAAAATAAAAGTTAAAAAGGATTGCATGTTCAACGGCTACTAAAAATAACAGAATGAGCGCATTTGTGTTTACATAACTCGGCGTATTGGATCTGTATTATAACTGGCTGTTAGTGCTTGTTCTTGACATAATTATATATGGAAATTACCCAATTCCAAAAGGATGTCGAGATGAATCACAAACACAATTAAAAACTTCAATGATTTATATACCCTGTGAATAAAGGTAAATTTGTCTTTTGTTATAATAAAAATGGTTCTAAATATGTATAAAAAGGGGCGATTGAATAAATATGAGACTGTTTAATTTAATTTGAAATAAAGTCTCTGGTCCTTTTTTTATTGATATTACACTACGTCGTGATAATCCTGTGTATGCAATTTCATTTTTCGTTTATTCATCAGATGTGATAAATCATTCGTGTAAAATATACAAAATTATATGGTTAACTCAGAGAATCTCGATGGTTTCCTGTTTTCTCCTAATTAATATGTAAATTGCAAAAATATTTTTTTTAATTTTCTGTCAACCTTGTTTATTGGAATTCCAATTTCTAAGCTTAAACTAGACATTGGATATTGCTGTAAAACTTAGAATTATATCTACCCTCTTAGAAATAAAAAAAAGATAAGTATGTCTAACTCAATGAGAAGATTGATGGATTATCATCAATTAAATTAAAGTGGTTCTTGTATGTTTATCAAATCTATTCCTTATCATGTGCAAATACTTGAAACTATTTGGTGCAATGCAAAAAATGATTTGTATAAAAAAATAATATTAAAATATTCACACAGATAAGGAGAATACAGTGAAAAATACAGTGAAAAATACAGTCAAAAATAAAAGATTCCAAATGTAAAATTTTTAAAAAGAGTTATTTTTATATATAAATAGGCCATTCTGTAATACTGATTGATGTTGTTATGCATAATAATAATAATAATGTCAGGGACAAATACCATAAACAGAAAGCTAAGTACACAGAATTAGCTCAGAAATCCAACAGATGTGACACGTAGAAAAAGTTATAAATATCCCTGTGATTATGTCTTCAGCAGGTCTTATCTCACATATTCAACACAAGCTGGCATTTCAAACGAAACACCTATTTTTAAATACAAACGTAGATCATACTGAACACCTGTTGGACCCTCACGAAATTCAAGTCCAATCACTATCCCGCATTTAATATTGCCTTTTTAAAGGAAGGTACGAGTCTGGGTAGGACTAGCCTTTTGATACTGTGTATATGGGTCATGATGAGTGAATCTTGCCTGCTATAGAAGATGAGAGTGCATAATTCTATATCAATAATGATAATAATATTTGTCAGGCAAAAAAATCTCTGCTGTAATTTACAGAATAGACAAGTGAATCTCCATTGTACCGCCATATTCTCTAGGGTAGTGGAGCTGACAACATAACGCGGATTATGGCTACTGCTATCAACACACCAATCACTTCAGAGAAGCTCAGCAGCAAATCTCCACATTAGCAGTACTTGACTAAACAATGAGTTGTAGACAAAAGAGCTATTTTTAAAAACAATTTGATCCCTGAACCTCTATTGCGTCAAACACAAGGAAAAATGTTGTTTCAAAATCAAAATCACCTATTCAATGATGAAGCAGCACTATCAGTAGACGAAGCAAAAAATGTGACAACACAAGTATTGTGAGTTCGAATCTTATCTCGAAAATCAAGTTTTTGATTTTCAGATAATTTATAAATTTAGACAATAATATTACTCACAACACAGAGCAAATAATCTTAGATATCGATGTCGTTGGCATTGAAAAAAAAATCGAATATCTTTATTACAAGATTTGGCAGAGAACAAATCATAAACCACTGGCGTACACATAATAAACCATCATTAATCTTGTAGAAAAAATAGTAATATGCCACTGAATAAAATTGAAAAACGATTTATTCTCGAAAGCCTTGATTGATTTTCTAAACAATTGCTTGAAATATTACATCCCTTTCAGTTTAGTTTTCGAATACCTTTTTGATTGTAAGAACATTGTATTTTATGAATAACATTCTTCGGTATTAGGGTTATTAAATAGGTTAAAAATCGTTCCTTTATGGTTTTCACTACCACAAGAAAATTGTGGTGTGTTAATATATTATAATATACGGTGTGTCACGAGCCTAAACTATATGTAAATTAAAAACTATTCAATTTGTAGACATGGATTATAGATGATGGATTTAAACAAAATATTTTGAAGTCGTTTCAAAGATATTTTTTAGAGAAATTGACAGATAACACAACACGAAATTACTCGTTCAATTTAAATGACAATCCCATTTTTTAATTTTAATAAAATCAATTTAAGGTAAGTTTGCATTTACTTTCAGCAATTTGCGAGATATACTTGACGAATTTTTCATTAATTTGATCTTGTACTGATCCGCTTTTACAAAGGAACAAAAATGGCTCGTTTGGAGTTAAACAATGAAGATTATGTAACTTTTATCGCATTCCACACGAGCGGATTTTGTCAGTTTGTAGAACTTCTACAGTGATAACAATTCTATATCTCCCAAACTATTAAAATTGAAAAATAGGGGTTGACTTTTAAAATAAACAAGTAATTCATGTTCCTGCAACTGGGATTTGGAATGGTTTTATTGAAGACCCTGTATATAATTTACGAATTGTATTTATTCTCACTTTTTAGATATGGTCTTATGGCCTAAGTATCTATGATTTGGTTTTGTATTAGTGCTTAGGTAATTAGAAAATATTGACTAAAAAAATGAAAATAATTTAAGCTCGTCATGACACATCCTGTTTATTTTCTCCGTAATGTCGATCTCACAAACTATCATACTATTAAAACTTTGTATATACAACTTTCTAATTATTTTCCGTTTTTCAGCAATAAAGTGTTTTATACAATTTCCTTTGCTAATAAAGAAAATGACGATTTTGAGAAGTTAACGGTCCATCAATTTGATTGATTTGGTCTGGCCAGACAATATTTTAATCAAGTTTTTTTACTCTAAACGATCACATGATTCTGGGCAGAAATTGCACAGTTCGGCACTGCATCGAGCCTTCAATATGTTGGATTATAAATAAATTATAACAATTATTTTAAATGCACTGAAGTAACAAAACTGCTCTGTAATTAGGAAAATTGTCAGTCATATGACTATCAGGATAATATTTAAAAACAACTAAGTACTTATCTATTTGTTATAAATTGTATCTCTTTTATTTGTTTAAATAAATAATATTTTTAATAAATAATTAATAAGTAACATGTCTTTAATACCGATTCGCCTTCCATTTATATGGAAAAACTCCGAATTTGACAGCACTAAGATAATATTAATCGAGGTCTGATTTTCGCATTTAAGTGATGCTGTAACGAAAGGTCGCGTTCTTGAAAATAACTCGAGGTCACCAAGCACCATTTATGTATAACAAGAGGCAACATTTTCGAATATACTTGAGTAAAATGAAAAGTATAAAGTGGGTCATACGAAAAAAAATATTTAATGGAAGCAAAATACACTTCTTAAAACTTTATGTTTGTATTGTTAACTTTCAAATAAATGAAATTTTGAATATCACGAAATTTTTTGTATTTTGTTTCGTCATTAAGATGTAGCACGAATATAAAAAAATGCATTCTAGTTTACCAATCTTTTTCCATATTAAACTAGAACACAAAAATTCAAGTAAATAAGATGTTACATGACTGTTTAACATATTATGTCACGCTTCCGTATACTTTTCAGTACTCAAATTTTGAGATAAAGATTTGTCGGTATTGTCACCAGTGATTAGTTGAATTCATTTCTTATGACTTGGCACGAGTGCCTAATTCTTAAAACACATTGCTAATAATATTTATATTTAAAGAAAACTGTCACATTTTAAAATTTGGAGCTTTGTAATTGCTATAGTCTATTTTTATGAATGAGAGAGTAATAAAACAGCATTTCTAATGCAAAACTTAGTACGGTCATTTTAAATATTTTTACGGAATAATCTAAATATTTCCTAAAATTGTCATAAATGTACCTGAGCTAATACAAGTTTTGGGTCTTTTATTGGTCTTTTATAACCATAAGTTGTACAGAACAATAGAAAAAGGTTTGGACAGGCCAAAAGCCCTGTGTATTAAAGATAACATAGCCGTATCTTAAGATTATTTTCAATAAGTACCTATTTGCCAATTTTGTTTTATTTTAATTCCAAGAATTTCTTACAGTAATCGAATTATAAGTAGATAAATCCCTTACCAACAAATTTCACCGAAAATGCGATTGTAGGTTTTCCATTTAGTAAGGAGGTCCAGGTTTAGTTGCAACATGCAAGGTGCAGTGTGCAGTCTATTGTGAATTCTAGTGTGATCATGGAAAATTTGGAAGTACCGCGTAAACGACAAAAAATTGGTCCTTTAACAGTTAATGAAAAAACATTAATAGACAAACATTTATGTAAAAGTGTTGATGACACAGTGGAATTAGTTAGTAGTACGCTTGGTGTTGGGAAATCTACGATTTACAGAGTTGTTAAAGAAGAGAAATGTGGCGAGTTTCAAACAGCACATAAAGCTCCAGGAAAACCAAAATTTCAAATCATTTGAAAGAAAGACTTCGAAGGAAAGTGCATGCGTTCTTCTTTAGAAAAGAATTTCCGACAGTAGACAAAGTTCTTGCCACGGTTCGAGATGATAAGGATTACCCTGAAATGAGTCGAAGCACACTATGAAAACTTAAAAGAAATAGGTTTTCTATGGAAAAAGCATTCCAGAAAGTCTATTTTAATAGAAAGAAGCGATATTGTAGTATGGAGAAGAAATTACCTAAGGACTATAAAAGAAATGAGAAACCAAAGAAGAAATATATTTTATTTAGATGAAACATGGATCAACGAGGGACATACACCAAATAAATTTTGGCAAGATGAAACTGTTACAAGTCGAAGACAGGCTTTTTTAAATAATTTATCTACTGGTTTAAATCCACCATCAGAAAAGGGGCGCAGACTGATAATAGTACACATCGGTAGTTCAAACGGTTTTGTTAAAGGTGGTTTATTGACTTTTGAATCTACTCGTACCGGTGACTACCATGAGGACATGAATGCTGATGTCTTTAAAGAGTGGTTCGAACAAATGATAGATCTTCTTCCTCAGAACTGTATAATAGTAATGGATAATGCAAGTTATCACTCGAGACTTACAGAAAAAATGCCCACAACCAAGTGGTTAAAAAAAGATTTACAGAATTGGCTAAATTCAAAGAATATTAAGTTCCATCCCGGTTCTGTGAGAAGAGAACTGTATCATTTCGTGGGATGACGGTGGTTAGATCACCACCATATCATTGCGAAGTAAACCCGATTGAACTGATATGGGCACAGATAAAGGGAGAAGTTTCAAGAAAAAATAATTCTTTTAAAATGAGTGATGTTAAACAGTTGTTTTTGGAGGCTGTAAATAATGTGAAGCCTGAAAACTGGGAAAAGGCAGTAAATCATACGATTAAAGAAGAAGAGAAAATGTGGAAGTTGGACAATATTACTGATGAAATGATCGAGCCACTCATTGTAAATATTGGTTGCGACAGTTCATCTTCTGATTTGGATTTGTAGGTAAGAAGTAGTTTTTATATTAAAATTATTATTTATGAACGTAACGTTGTTTAAAAGTCAAAGTTTAAACCCTTATACCTACATAACCCGTTTGACACAATGTTCTTAACATACCTTGTGGAAAAATAAAATATTTTAGAAAAAATTGCACTTTTTTACCTTCAGCTGTTTAGAAGTTATAAGCAGGTTAATTAGGTGAAAATATAAGTGTACACCCGGTATATTTATTATATTTATACAAAGGTTATTTCATACGAAAATACTCGAGGTATAACTTGACAAAATATTTTAACTGTCTACTAAAAGAAGTGGTACGCCTATGGATTACGAACGCTTTATTATTTTAATACTCTCTCATACATAAAAATAGACTATAGTAATGATTTTAAATACAACTGCTATTAATTGGAGGACGAATACAATGAGCTGGTTCCCAAATGTCTGCAATGAGTCAAAATGTAATTTCCTCACTTTTTGGGAACTAATGATGAACGTTACAGACAAGGGCAACCTCAGACAGCAATAATATTTACATCTCACTATTGACACGTAAAAAAATCTAACTCTTAATGCAACATACCTACGTAGTTAAGGTAATACTATATTTTATACTTACTACCAAATAATCTGAAAGCATTTTAAGT
Organism: Crepidodera aurea; assembly: GCA_949320105.2. Classification (NCBI taxonomy): domain Eukaryota; kingdom Metazoa; phylum Arthropoda; class Insecta; order Coleoptera; family Chrysomelidae; genus Crepidodera; species Crepidodera aurea. The sequence continues at coordinate 27,407,546 of OX439477.1, forward strand.
ATGTTATTACAAAGTGAACTTTCATGGGGAAAAAACAATCAGAAGGATATTGGGTATTTAATAATTTTTATTCTTAGAGTGGTTTCCTACTATCGTCCCAAAAATATCAGTCAGAAAGCACTTAGGCTTGTGAAATGTTAAGAGGTCGAAGCCCTAGAATGTATAATGATGAAATCTAGATTACCCCGATTCATGTAGCTAGGAAAAGAAATATGCTTAAATATAAGTTTTTTACTTTTCAGAAATTTGAAGCATCTATTGAAGCATATCAGAAATATATAATAATATACAGGTTAACCCGTCAAACGTTCAGGATAGATTTTTTACTTGTGATTTCTGGAAGGTTCTATTTTTGCGCAAGAAAGCTTATATATTTTCGTATTTTGATTTCCTGAATTCATATCTGACGTACAAAATGTTCCACAGTACTTCAGAATTTCCCTAGCCTAGAGAAAAAATGTTAAAAATGTGAAATTTTCAATATTTTGGCAATTTTTGGGGCTTATGCGCGATCGGAAGATATCACCTGACTTAAACCAAATTAAAACACAATGTTTTTAGGCTCTATTTGAAGACGTTACAAACTATTACATTACGAAAACATCTAATTCAAAAATTAAAAAAAAAATAATCGCAAAAATGAAGTTTTTTCATATTTTGTCAAACTTTATTTAGGGCCTAGGGCGACCGGAAGATGTCAACCGATTTTGATTTTTTTTCTTTTTTGTAGTCTGTATGATTCGCAAGTTTGGCCCTATTACAACTTCGAAATAAAAAAAAGGTTTTTTCGGCCCACCCTAATAAGCATCTGTCCTAACTTGCTTCGTTTTCGAGATACAGGGTGTCAATGTTTTCAGAACAAAAGAGTTTAGTCAAAAGGGGCTTCTTTGAATATCATTAGAATTAAATTATTAATTCCAGTGGCGTTCCTCAAGGTATTTGATGTTAGGACAAATCATTATAGGCCACTGTTTTTCTTTGTATGTCATTTTATTCGTATCTCACTTCGTTTTATTGAAAAAAATTAAAAACTGTTTGCCTGCATGTAACAGAAAAAACTATCTAATAAAAATTTATTTCTTTTATTAGAAAACGTTTGACGGTTTAACCTTGGGTCACCCTGTATAGGTAATTGTTAAGTGTTAATTTTTGAATGATAAAAAATGACATTGAGTAAGAATTTATATAATTATTATTTTAATTATAGTTATAACATCCTCCTGCCTAAATAGTGAGATTAGAGATTTTTTGAACGAAATAAAAATAATAATTGGTGTAATTGAAACGACCTTTAAAAATAAATTTAAATTCGTACCTAGTATGAAAAAAATCAGATTCTACGTGTATGTATTATACAATATGTCGAATTTTTAAAAATAGCTGTGAAAAATTCACATAAACACTAATAAAAATAACAAAATAACATCCCATTTAATATCGTCTGTATCTCGTTGAGATATTCGCGGGTCAATTTAATTGAATAAATTTAATAAGGGTCATACACAGCTCATACAAACAATAAACACATTACATCAGCATGCCTTATTTTTTTTACGGTAATTTATCATCTGTAATAATAAAAAATGATTAAATTCATACAAGGTTATTTAAAACAAAAATGTTTGAATAGCTACTAAAATTATTATCAACTAATAGTCAAACTAGGTATACGAATTTTTAAGCATGTTCATTTAATCCATTTTTATACAAAAATAAACATTATTGTATCTTGTTTAAATATACGATAATTTTACTTTAGATAAACTCGAACGCTTTAGAAAAACCTTATACAATATTTATTTTTAGAGATTCATAAATGTCGTATGTTAACCTATAAGTAGCAACACTCTTAAACCGCTGATTCTATTTAATTGGAATGGAATTATTGAATTTTAGGCAAATTGAGTTATATAAACTACTATTGCTGGTATTTTAAAAAATGGCAGGTATAGTATAACATTCTATAATTTTTTTACTACTTTTTTAGAATGTAACAGATAAAACAATATAAGAAACTGAACAACTAAACGTCAATCTGTCAATATTTTTTCAGATCTCCCTTTAGACAAAAACGTTTCCATTTCTTCAAAAAAAAACCACATTCAATTACATACAATTTTACTGATATTAAGGGAGCCTGCAAAAATATCATTTTACTTTTTTTACTCGAAAAAAACGCGTCAGACGAAAAAAAATACAAGGGTCCTTTTTTTCTTAGAAACGATTACTTATAAAGAAAAAAATGTATTTCGAAAAAAACCAGTGGCGTACCACGTTTTCTTTTCAAAATTTATCATCACTTAGTTACATGAACGCCACTGGTGCAAATGGAAAAATTTGGCTTAGCCAAAAAATGCAAAGTTATGTCATTCTAACTTTCAGCAAAATTCGGTCAAATATTTGAACGCGTTTTTAAGACAATTAAATAAAGTGTTATAAAAAATGTTTTAAACGTCCTGTATTTTCAAGGGGATACATTCATGCGTTCATATGACAATTTTTGATCTTAAAAATGTCACAAGAAATATCGGCATTCAATTAGGAAACACCCTGTAGTTAGAATCAAGGGCGGCTCCAGCCCAGAGATTTGAGGGGGCAACGACGTCAGCTGTTAGAGTTATATATATAAAAGTTTTAATATTTTGGGTTTGTTGATATAAATGATCCTAGAATCTACACAAAAAAATTAAAATTTGGTATAAGAAACGATTGGCAATATCAAAATTACCGAAAAAAATGTTTGGGCCATTTTTTCGAGGAAAAAAATGAGTTTTTTGGGATATAAATGAACCTACAAAAAGAATTTTTGTATAAAAAACGATTGGCAATGTCAAAATTATCGAAAAAAAATGTTTGGGCCATTTTTGAGGGAAAAAGTGAGTTTTTTTGGATATAAATGGACCTTGAATCTACACAACAAATTAAAATTTGGTTTACGCAGAATGAAATTTGTCTAAGAAACAATTGGCAATGTCAAAATTACCGAAAAAAAATGTTTGGGCCATTTTTGAGGGAAAAAGTGAGTTTTTTTGGATATAAATGGACCTTGAATCTACACAAAAAATTAAAATTTGGTTTACGCAGAATGAAATTTGTCTAAGAAACAATTGGCAATGTCAAAATTATCGAAAAAAAATGTTTGGGCCATTTTTGAGGGAAAAAGTGAGTTTTTTTGGATATAAATGGACCTTGAATCTACACAAAAAAATTAAAATTTGGTTTACGCAGAATGAAATTTGTCTAAGAAACAATTGGCAATGTCAAAATTACCGAAAAAAAATGTTTGGGCTATTTTTGAGGAAAAAAGTGAGTTTTTTTGGATATAAATGGACCTTGAATCTACACAAAAAATTAAAATTTGGTTTACGCAGAATGAAATTTGTCTAAGAAACAATTGGCAATGTCAAAATTACCGAAAAAAAATGTTTGTGCCATTTTTGAGGGAAAAAGTGAGTTTTTTTGGATATAAATGGACCTTGAATCTACACAAAAAATTAAAATTTGGTTTACGCAGAATTAAATTTGTCTAAGAAACAATTGGCAATGTCAAAATTACCGAAAAAAAATGTTTGGGCCATTTTTGAGGGAAAAAGTGAGTTTTTTTGGATATAAATGGACCTAGAATCTACACAAAAAATTAAAATTTGGTTTACGCAGAATGAATTTTGTATAAGAAACCATTGGCAATGTCAAAATTACCGAAAAAAAATGTTTGGGCCATTTAAAAATTTAGTTTTTTAGGATATAAATGGACCTAGAATCTACAAAAAAAGTCAAAAAAATTAAAATTTGGTTTACGCAGAATGAATTTTGTATAAGAAAAGATTGACAATGCCAAAATTACCGAAAAAGAAAATGTTTGGGCCATTTTTGGGGGAAAAAGTGAGTTTTTTAGGATATAAATTGACGTAGATACCTAGAATCTACAAAAAAATTAAAATTTGGTTTACGCAGATATGAAAAATATCCTCTCATAGCCGGACTTGGTGGGAGGGATTGCCCCCTACTCCCCCTCTTGCAGCCGCCATTGGTTAGAATACTAGTTATTTTTCAATTATTTTTCCCCTTCAAATAAAAATAAACGATTAAATTTGATATGACCATTTGTAAATTTGCCAGTACTCTAAATAAAATAATTTTTTTTCAAACTTACCCACAAGTACAGAGTTCACAGATGCATTGTTCCTTCATAGGTCTTTTAACAACGGCAGGACGAGCGGGTTCCTTTATGATTTTTTCAATAAATATTACTTTATCGTCAATTATTTTCGTGATATTCGTTTCATTTTTAACTTCGCTCTAGAAATAAAATTTAAATTATAATTTATATTAACCACAAAAATGGAAAAACTTACAATATTTTTAATATCGAATATATCTTCTTTAATAAAAGTTTTATTCGTTACATCTGTACCACTATTTACAATCGTGTTCTTCTTTATATCTCTATTATCTATATTTTCTTTAAAATTTGTGTTTACTTCAATATTTGACTTCGTATCTATATGTTCGCCCTTTTGGACATTTGTATAAACTTCGTTAGTAGTTTTATTGTCTACTGTTGTTTGAAATTTATTAACAACATAAGTTTCGTTCATTACATTGGAAATAGTTTCAGAATTATCAATTCCTGTACTCTCAACGAGATACTCTGTTGTTGATTTTGTAGATTGATCTCTTGTTATAGGCTTAGGTTGGCGATCAGTTATTGATTTCGTATTTTTACCTATAACATTGTCGTTCGTAGAAATATTAGTGTTAGTAACGATTTTATCATCGACAATAACATAATGTTCAACCAAAGTTGATTGATTGTCAATAGTCGTTGTGTTAATATTTTCATCTCTTACATCTGATGTTTCAGTACGTGAAGTAATAATGTCTTTTTTTGTAGTATGAGGTCCTTCGGATCGTTTTAAGGGTCTGGAAGACTTTCCATCATGAGGATATGTTCTTGATAAATCTTTTTTTGTAATAGAATGTTCTGATGTCTCTTTTGTGTTAGAACTGAGTTCATGCAACTGTTTTAAGTTTTCTTCTCGTTCCAGGTTTAAAAAATCATTAGCGTTTTTAGTTACTGTTTTGGAAACTACTGATGGTTTCTTTTTTGTATCGACTTGGGATTTTTTATTTTCATCTTTTGTTGACGTTTTGGACTTTTCATACGTAAAAGCACCATTCCAACCTGATTTTCCATAATTTCTATCATTAGAATAAATTACATCAGTAGTATCGACGTTTTGATCCATTTTAATGTTGCCTTTAGTACCAATAGTATTTTGCACAGCCTTTGAATCATAAATATTACTCACTAGTGTATTTCGGGAGTCAACACTGTGACCATAAAAGTCTTTAGAATTTGTATTTAACTGAGAATTTCTAATTTTTTGATAGTCTACGAAATTTTCATCTACGTATTTGACGGTGTTATCTTGTACTGAAATATTTTCACTTTTTGAATCGGAGATTTGTAATTTCTTAGGTGTAGAAGTCGTTTGTCCTTTACTTTCAGTAGTTTTTGTAGATGTGCCTTGTTTCCTTATATCTTTAGGCGTAATATTTTTTATAGTTTCACTAACACTCGTTTTTTGATATTCACTGGAATCCATTTGTTTATTCTTGGCATCTATTTTTTCTGTTTCAATAAAATTTGCAGATAGTTTAGACGTTAAATTTGTATTTGAAGACATTTGATCTGTAATAATAGTGTCTTTCTTGGTTTCTTGGTGTGAGGTTTCTTTAACAATATTTGATTTGTTTATATTAGTCGCTTGAATCGGTGGACTTTCAAAAATAAATTTTCCATTCCATCCCGAATCATTTTTATTATAAGATAATTTCAGTTCTTCACTGGATTCATTAATCGTATATGTCGATCCAGATGCTTGAGAAAGAGAATCGCTTTGATCTCTGTTAGTAAACGTTTCATTAAACTTTTGATCGTTCGCGGAATTACTACTTGATTGAGTTGCATGTGCAATCGTTTCGTGTTTTTGATCTCTCACAGTCTCTTTACCGTTAACAGTTTCCAAGTGATAACTGCTAGAGGTGCTTTGTTCTTTAGAAGAAGATTCTTGATAACTTGCCAGATTGTCTACTGTTTTATTATCTTTTTTGCTTATTTGACTTTTAGATTTTTTCTCCTTTTGTAAAGGTTTTTCGATAACAAATTTTCCGTTCCAATTTGAATCGTTTTTGTTATGTGACAGTCTTAATTCTTCCATTGGTTCTGTAACTGTATACGTAGAATCTGAGATTTGAGACATATTTGATGACTCCTGATGAAGATTTGTCGTGGATTGATTTAAAGTCGAACTGATTTGTTCTATTTGAGTGGAATGTTGCGATGATGATGAATCTTGGACAACGAAGTGTCTGAATTCGGTAGAAACAGCTCCGGATCCTTCATATGTGGTTATTTTTTCTCCAACGCCTGTAGGCAATTGTTCCGTTACTTTGTACGAGACAACTGAAGAATTTACCGGCAAATGTGAAATATCGGAAATTTGTAAACTGGAAGAAGAGGATGATTTAGATACATTTCCAGATCGGACTGTCTCACTTTTTTGCGATACAACTTTTGATGATGAACTTGCGTTTTTCGATACAACTTTTGATGATGAACTTGCGTTTTTCGATACAACTTTAGATGATGCGGTATTCGTATTCGTCGATGAACTTGCGGTGGCAGTGTGTTTCTTTTTCGATTTATTAGCTAACTCACTTTTAGTCACTGTCATGTTTAGGCACTTGGGTTATTCACTAATCTAATATTTAGGAAGCTGTCGTAAATGAAATAAGCAAACAGAAATAACGCGGTTAAAAAAAAAATCAAATATATACGTGTTGGCGCGCACACGATATTTTTGAAAGTGAAGAGGTGAAACAAGCAAGCACTAACAGCTAGCAGGTTACGGGTGACCGCTACGTCATATCGTTGCTCCCACGTTTGTTAAATCTTATACTTATATGGCTAGTCTGCGAGGTTCGCCAAGATTCGTCACTTTCTAAAGACTACTAAGTATTTTCAATGCGATATATAAACAACTTATGGTTATTAAATTTATTATAAATCACTTGTTTTCAATCATACTTAAAAATAATACTCGTTAGAGATAACCGACTACTTAAATATTTAATATTTTGTTTAAAAAAACATTAAAAATTTAAAATTAGGTAAATTCAGAAAACGTACTAATTTTAACTTAATTAATACTTTCGAAGGTCTAAACTAAAATTTGCAAGCATTTTCTAAACATTTTATTAACAATTTTTTTAATAAATTTGAATAATAACAGCAGAATAGGTCAATGATTCGAGGTTAAAGATATAGAGTGACCCAAAAACATTAAGAAAATGTTTCCATTGTCTATTATTTCACAGATAAAAGATAAAAATAAAGAATTAATGGTACATAAACCTGATGCGACTATTATCTTGTAAATTAGCACACATTCTCCTAGGGACGTCCCGATTTGGTATAATCCATGTACAGGGTGTCCCAAATTGGTGCGTTTTGCAGGGTATCTCGTAAACTAGAAGGGATAGAAGAAAAGCAGTTAAGATGTTATGACTTATTTTTTTGTTAAAGTAACGATAGCCTAATTAAATCTTTAGTAACTCCCTGCAGTTGGAAGATACAGGGCGATTATTGAAAACTGTCGAAAACTACAAGGTACTATAACTTCTTAATTAAGAAAAATATAAAAAAACGTTATAAAAACTTTTGATAGATATAATATTAAAGAGTTCAGCGGCGCACAGATTATTTTTTTTAGGGGGCTCACTAAGGAAATATAATGCAAACTTATGTTTTTTTAAATGGGACACCCTGTATATTTTGACGTTTTTCGTTTTCTTTTTTAATTCTCATTCACCTGATATGACATACTATATATCTATTTTCAATGGTTGGAGCTATAGTGCAAATAAACCATTTATGAATGTTATCAGGTGAAACACCCTTAAAAAATTGAACACTCAGTAACGAAATTTAACATTGTATTATAAGGATACTGATGTGTGACAATTTTATTTATCAAAATTATAATTAATAAAAAATAAAACCAGATTAAAAAAATAAAAACAATAAACTTATGAAACAACAAGAAACATTGTAAGAACTAATCTTATTAGAATGTGAAAATTACATTAAATGTTCAAAATGTCCTCCATTTTGTTGTAGTAATAATTGACACCTTTTTCTTACTGATCTTACACAATTGAGTATGTGCACTGGCTTTATTTTTCTAAATATTTTGTAATAAATCTTCCCCACTCTCGAAGTTAGTCTTGTAAATATTATTTTATGATTTTATTTTTGGTAATGCTGAATTGGTTGGAGATTATTTAAACGAAAAACTTTTTAATCGATGAAAACGGAGAGCATTTTGAACATTTAATGTAATTTTTACATTCTAATAAAATTAGTTATAGGTAGATTAGTTGTTACAATGTTTCTTGTTGTTTCATAAGTTTATTGTTTTTATTTTTTTAATCTGGTTTTATTTTTTATTAATTATAATTTTGATAAGTAATATAGTCACACATCAGTATCTTTATAATAAAATGTTAAATTTCGTTACTGAGTGTTCAATTTTTTAAGGGTGTTTCACCTGATAACATCCATAAATGGTTTATTTGCACTGTAGCTCCAACCATTGAAAATAGATATATAATATGTCATATCAGGTGAATGAGAATTAAAAAAGGAAACGAAAAACGTCAAAATATACAGGGTGTCCCATTTAAAAAAACATAAGTTTGCATTATATTTCCTTAGTGAGCCCCCTAAAAAAAATAATCTGTGCGCCACTGAACTCTTTAATATTATATCTATCAAAAGTTTTTATAACGTTTTTTTATATTTTTCTTAATTAAGAAGTTATAGTACCTTGTAGTTTTCGACAGTTTTCAATAATCGCCCTGTATCTTCCAACTGCAGGGAGTTACTAAAGATTTAATTAGGCTATCGTTACTTTAACAAAAAAAGAAGTCATAACATCTTAACTGCTTTTCTTCTATCTCTTCTAGTTTACGAGATACCCTGCAAAACTCACCAATTTGGGACACCCTGTACAAACGTCCCGGACCTGAAATCGTCCCATCCAGTACACTTTTCATCATTTCCGCTCCGCGAATGTCATCCCCATGGATGTCCCGAGGAAGAAAATGGCAAAGGGGGGCAGTATGCCCCCCCCGCCCTTTACAAAATGTCGTTTTTGGCGCCCCTTCGATTTTATAATTAGTGATGTAATTGCTGAATACCAGTCTTTTAGTTTATTATTTAGAGAACTTACAGATAATAAAATTAGTGTAACAACTGAAGAAATATATCATTTCAAATGATCTTGAAAATGCATTTCCGAATCTACTCAAATTGTACCGAATATTTATCACCATATAGTTGCGTGAAATTAGACGAAAATATTCTGAAAATGGATGTAACAACTAAGTCAAATTCGCGCACATTTTTTTTACTGAATTGGCAATAAATAACCAAAGAATCCTCGAGTTTTCTTAAAAATTGGAGAAAATATGTATTTTTATGTCGGGAAGACATGGTAAAAATTTTTAAAAAAATTTATTTGTCCAGCCAAAAAATTGAATTGGCCGCCATTTTTGGAAAAACAATAGTAGAGAAAAGAATTTTATCTTAAAAAGAAAGATTTTGTGTGTACTTTTGTCTAAGAAAATCCAACATTTTATTTATTTATTTAAAGTGGCCAATTTATGGAATAATAAAAAGATTAAAATTTGATTTTCATTTTTTTCCAATTTTTTTATCACTATATTTATGCTTGATTCTCTTAGAAAAACTGTATTTCAGCCCAAAAAATGTTTAAAAAAATAAAACAAATATTTCAGGTTCTAAAGTAAGATTTTTGTGAGGGAACGAATCAATATAAATCAATATAAAAAAATGAAAATCGAATTTTTTTTTATTATTCCCTAAGTTGTGCACTTTAAATAAAGAAATAAAATGTTGGATTTTCTTAGACAAAAGTACACACAAAATCCTTCTTTTTAAGATAAAAATTTTTTCTCTACTATTGTTTTTTTTTTCGAAAAATGCCGAGTTTGGCTAGACAAATACATTTTTTTTTAATTTGAGGTTAGGATACATTTTTTAAAAACCCTACTATACGGATCGATACTCTACTTCATCACGGTCATTTTAATTTTTTTTTTATTTTTCCACGACTCTTAGAGCCGGAGATATTTAAAAAATAGTGAAGAAATCCACTCGAAAAATACCAACAAATGTCGTTTTTGGTACATATCTCGCTTCTCTTTATGTATAAAATCGAAAAAATTAAAAAAAATTGACTTAGCTCTTACATCCATATAAAATTCTAATTTCACTTCACTAATAGGCACTAATAGTGCAACTGCTGAACGCACTTTTAGTAGATTAAAATATATAAAAACCTATCTTAGATCCACAATAGGTGAACAAATGTTGAACGATTTGGCAATATTAAGCATAGAATCAGATCACTAAAAAAACTTGTATGTGGCCCCCCGCCCTTAATTTCTAGAACCGCCACTGGAAAAGCCCTAAGAACAACATCCTAAGGACGTCCCAATTGGTACATTGGTAATATTACCCAAGAGGAGTCAGAGGAGAAAGAAGCTTATAATCTATCTATAGGATCTTTATTATTAATTAAACAAACATATACCACAAATGCATAAATTCGCGCGAATACTCAAACAAGCGCAAAAGCAATCCTGTTCTTCTTAAGTATGCCTCATGCTAACAAACCAAAACTGCCCAATAATAGCCATCAAGGCTAAGAAGTGGGAGGGGTTGCATTAATCTCGGAAAATACGAAAAGGTTAATTAACGGTACTAGGCTATGATTCATATTGAATTAATTTTTTTTTTGACTATTTATTTACAATCTGCAATACATAGTTAAAATAGAACCCGAAATATACCTAGTAAGGTCATAAATCAGTATTAGCCGCTTACCTATTGTTCGAGATGTAGATAAGCAATAAAATTGTGTGTTCATTAAAAGATTTCCAGGTCCGGATTAAAATATCTGATGAAATAGTTATATTATTATACCTATAGAAGAGAACTTACTGGCTAGAGTAGGTACGTCTCTGCGTAGACCGTCTGCTGATAACTGAAGTAGTTGGTGATTTATGACATTATCCTATTCCTATTGGTATTAGTTTTTGACATGGTAAAATTGAATTAAATAAAATAAACTGATATGCATTTGACTATTTTGTGGTATATTTATTTGACAATGTAAATATTTTGAAGTCATAGGACTTACACTAGGATTATAATAATTTCTTAAATTGAAGAGGAATATCCAGGGCAAAACCAACCGCTGGAGAATTCTTTTACACACGATCAAGGAACTCCTTCTAAAGGTGACTCTCGTCACTAGATGTCGCCTACCTCATTATTATTATTATTACAAGAAGTCCGAAAATAGGAAAAGGAACTTAGTGTAGCCTGCTGGAAAAATATTCCAGGCCAAAGACAAGCAAAAAGGTTAATACGACCTTCTGCTCGATTCGCTAAATTGCTCTTGGAGCTTCAAAAATCTGATCTCAGAGTAATCACAGGAATTCTCACTGGACACTGCTCACTCTGTAAAATGGGCAAACGGGACAGATTCTGCAATGATGCAGATGAGACGGCGGAACATATTATCTACAACTACAAGGTAATTGTCTGCCTTAAATACCCGGAACAGGTCTTTCTAGAGCCTGATCAGGTTACAGAACTAGTTCCAAAACGGATAATAGGCTTTCTAAAAAGCCTAGATCTTCTGGACCAAACATAGGATATACACAAAAGATCTTATAGGTCGCAGTGTGGTAAGGACAATGTGGGCCGATCGACCACTTTGTTAATCTACAATCTACCTTATTATTATTGATGCGTTGTGTTTCTTGTATTCACAATGGCTTATTTATGTTTGATTGTTTTTAATTTCCCATAATGAAAATTTATCTGCAGAGAAAGTATTATTTTATACCTCAAACTTGATTATGCGAGTGGTATTTTGCATGAGATATACATTGAGCATAAACATTGATATCTCTCACATGTTTAGGTATTTTTTTCAGCCCCCGCTTTTACTTTCATATAGAACCTCCCCCAGAATGTAGTTTTATGATTTGGTTGAATCGCTTGTAGGCTGTTCTCAGACATCCATTTGTTGGTTTATTACTTCGATAGTTCAATTATAACATACATTTTTAACAAAACTAAGCGGAAACATTGCTGAAGCAGTCAGCGGCGGCTCCAAGGGGGTGTCAGTAGCCCCTAAAATCTACAAAAAAAGTTAAAAAAAAAAACAAAATTTGGTTTACGCAGAATGAATTTGGTATAAGAAACGATTGGCAATGTCAAAATTACCTAAAAGAATGTTTGGGCCATTTTTGAGAGAAAAAGTAAGTTTTTTAGGGTATAAATGAACCTCTATAAAAAAAAATAAAAAAAAATTAAAATTTGGTTTACGCAGAATGAATTTGTTATAAGAAACGATTGGCAATGTCAAAATTACCGTAAAAAATGTTTGGGTCATTTTTGAGAGAAAACGTGAATTTTTTTGGGAATAAATGGACCTAGACTCTACAGCAGGATTTATTTGAAATGATTTTAAATGCTTTCAGATCGTCTGCAAATAAAAGGATACGTCAAAAAAACAAGAGGCTGCATCATTTATAAAAAGATTAAAAATCAGTGGAGCTAGATGCGATCCCTGTGGTACGCCAGGGGTCACTGGCATTGCGCAAGATATAAAATTGTTAACTTTGACCATTTGGATACGACCAGTTATGTCACTCTGAATCCAGTTTAGCGTTGGACTGATTTATGATTAAGTTAAAGTTGTATTCAATGAATCAACCGAATCATGTTTTAAACTCTTTATACTTTCTCAACCTCGTATCTGAAAAATTGATATTTTTTTTACACTTCTGGTATCACCAATTGACGCCTCATAGCTGTAACAAACCTGAACAAATCACCTGAAAAAGGTGTGTTTTGGAAGTATTTATAAAATGGCATTAAACATTTTGCCTAAAAAAATTATAATAAAAAATATGTAGTTTTTTGCTCCTCCTGTAAACCCAGATACGAGGTTGAGAAAGTATCACGACGAAATACAGGTAACCACTTTTGTCTTGCCATTAGCCAATTATTGAGGCGATTCAACGGCGTCTCCAGGGGGAGCGGAGGGGCAGTAGGAGCAATCCCTCCCCCAAAGTGTTTCTCAATAAAATAAATATAAAAATGTAATTATCTGATTATGTCATTAACACGTATTTTTCATTCGCATATACAAGTAACTAGTTTCATTTGTGTATTTTAATTTGTCTATGTAGATATATTATGTTTTTTATTGTAGTTAATATTGTCTTCTTTTTTACTACATTTTTGTAAATTTTTTACTGAATAAACATATTATTATTATTAAAGTCCAAAATTTTGTTATTAAAATTAGAACGACTCCACAGTCATATGGAGTTAAGAAGGAATTTTCATATTTTGGAGTGGGAAATTTGTTTATATCAGAGAAAAGAAAGGCTTCTCTAAAAGCTATCAAGCGTCTCTCCAAATTATTTCTTATTATTCTTTTTATTATACAAATTATCCAATTACTAAAAAAAATTATACACGCCACTGTTTCTAATATAATATCTGTTACTCTTAGTGTACACCTTTATAAAAATATTAATATCAAATTGTTTTGAGTAGGTAGAATCATTACGAAATAATGCACCCATTATTTTTAGGCACGCCATGCATATCCATCGCTATTTTTTCCTCAGTTGTTTTTCCTATTCCAGAATTACTCTCGTTTAAATGCTCATTCTGAAGGTTATTAACTGTACAAGTTTTTTCTTTAACGATTATTTGAGAACTGCCACCATCTTGATTGGAGCTGGATTTGCGTGAGCGAGCGGGTTTTGGGGATATTACGTTCGCCGGGGTCACTCCCTGATGTTGAATTTGTTGCATCTGAATTTTAGATTCCAAAATTCTAGTTAGGACGGAAATTTGATTGTGTATTGCTAGCATGAACGTTGAATAACCCAAGCTAAAAACAATACTATTTATTAGACATAAATAAAATAAAAAATTGTATGTATCTTCCTAGAATGGAATTAAATTCCAAGGGAGCATACAGAAATAAATTCCTGTACACCAGGGGTGAAAACTATTGAAGAAAGAAACCGAAAAATCTCTGCCTCTGGCGGGAATCGAACCCGCGTCTCCAGTATTCTGTACTGATGCCCTAACCTAACCAAAAATTTTATCATTTGTTCAATAGTCAGTACATTGTCACTCAATTGTCGATGTCTAATGTCAACGTTAATTGTCAATTGTATATTCAGATTTTTCCAGGATGGAAGAACTCATTAATTTTTTAAGGTATTCTTGTAATCTGGACAAGTGTTTGCCTTTTCAACAGGGAATTTTCAATTCTCTTTTCTGTAAAAAATGTCCTATCTCTAGGTTATAGCTCTAATTAATTTTTAATACATTTTTACATAATTGAAATATTCCATTCGAAAATTAGCCGCTTAACTAAGAAATTTGAGGTTAGATATAAAAATTTTTGAAAATATATTAGATAAAAGATAAATTAAAAGTTTACCATTCTGTATTAGTCCAGTAGTTGATAATAAGAAGGCCTTTTCTCAATCTGGAAACAGTTTCAACTGGTTGATCGTGAGATTTGGCCGCGTTTATAAGGCGTAACACGGCCATTGCGTCTTTTAACAAAATCGAAAAAATCAACGACCATTCTAAACAGTTAGCTTCCATAAATAACTGTAGAAGATATCTGAAAATAAATTTGTCAGTATTATTAAACTTGCAAAAGGTGAAGAAGTAAAACATTCAGATGAATTAACCTTTGAAGATAAAATCATTTAAACATCCATAAAGTTAAAACAAAACGAAATCCAATTACTTTGTAGAAATAAATATGTACAGAGGAAATAATTTATTAACTATTAATTGTGGAAAAAAATCTACCTTAATTGTATCTCAGACCTCTGAGATCCTTTATCCGAATCGGAAAACTGTTCTAATATTTTAGTGGACGGAACCTCCCAATTGTCAGTACCAATTGATCCTAAATCTCTATCATCACCCCATACGGAACTCATGGTACTCATCCTAAACTCATCCGCGTTGGAATTTAGTATAGTCGATTTTAAACCTAAATTAAAATTGTTTTCAAAGTTAGCAGTAATTAGTACTTTTTTACTTTGAAGTTCAATGTCTTCGCTTTTTTTTCTATCTCTATGAGTATCACACAAACTTTGTTCGTCCGCTTCTGATCCGGCTATTTGACTTGTTTGTTCTAGAGCATTAAGAGACGCTACAAGTCCGGTGTAAGGCAAATCTTTAAGCGACATGTACCCGCTGTCCCCAATATGACTAAAAGTCGTGGGATAATTGACTAACGATTTTAATTGATTTTCTATATTGCCGGTAGGGCTTTCGACTGGCGATTGTGGATCTGTAAAGTATTATAAAAAATAGATTTGTTAATGAACACCTTAATAAACTTATTACTTACCTGATAAATTCTTTTTCACTAAAGGAAAATGTGTTGTAGGATAAGGCCAATCGAAATCTTCATGTACCTGTTTTAAAGTTTTTACAAAATCATCTATCCTGGCTGCACGATCCCTTTCTTTTATCAACCAAGAAACCAGATGAAAATCAAGATACGCCGCAAAATAACCCAAATCGGTTAGCATCCGAGCAGAAAGTAGTCGTCTTGCATGTTTTTGTAATATTACATCAATGAAGAATTCTTCCGAAGTATGTCCCTTTTGCAACCTGTAAATAATTATTAATTATAGATAATACATCATTAAACAATATTATTTAGAAATAAAATCATTAATTGTAGCTAACAAAAAAATTCTTCGCTTTATTATAACTTTCATGATTACGAAGCATACTAAAAAAAAACAAAAAATATATTCTTCAAGTGTAACTTACTTATCACTTTTGGTGTTCCCAATAGAATTTGGCACGGATTTTTTTCTATCAGAGTCTATTACAGAAACGGTATTCCCCGAAGTGCTATTTGATCGTTCTACAAGTTTTGGAGAAATCGTAGTACTATAACTTCTAACTCGTGGTCCCTGTACATTGCCCAAAATCAATGACAAGTCTTCAGCGTTTGGACTAACCGATGCTGTGGTTTGACCTATTCCCAATTTCGGTGGCAATATAAAGGAGGTTCTAGGAGATTCGGATTCGACATCGTTTGGATCTAAAACGAATTATTTTAAATTAAAAAAACAATAGTTACAATTAGTTATTCAATAAAACAATATTTTTACGCTTTATGCCAAGGGTCTTTCTGTTCAAAAGTAAAGGGAAACAAAGAACTTTGGACGATCACATTGATTGAACATTTTATTCAATTAGATATGTAAGTTTATTTAATCTATTGTTTATATATTTACCTATTGCTCTCAAAAATCGAACTAAATCTTTGGCAAGCTTCCATTTCGATTTTTCCAGCGCCGTATTTAGTAGTAAAGTCGCATACTGTCTACTTACAGTTGAAGTTTCCAAGTTCTAAAATTAAAATAATAAAATGTGTAATTTGAAGAACGAATTATATTTGAAAGGATTATTTTAAATTTTACCTGTAAAATAATTAGATAAGACGCGGCCGTGTCCAATTCTCCTTTAATTAAGCATTCCTGAAAAAGATCTTTTGGTTTTCCGGCGACAGAAAAAAGGTAAGGCCACAAAGCTATTTCGGTTTTCCGAGCACATTGTACAACGGTTTGAAGGTATACTGGATATTCCATAATAAATTCAAGAACGCTAGGCAATTGAGCGTCTGGAATCGGCTCCTTGCTCGTAGCCTCTTCTTCTAACACCTAAAAATATATTTTATTTAATAGTTAGGTTTTATACTACGTCTTTTTGATATATAGTCACAAAATAAGTGTTGTTTTATGATAATCGACTAGTTAAAATGTGTTTGGTTGCAAATTAACGTTTGTCAAGTGTCCTAACTTCAATGAACAGTTGACTAAATGTTTTTTACAAAGTTACGGGATCAAACATTGTTCAATTTATGATCCGGCTCGAAGGATTTCATCATGCAATACATTTGGATATAAGTGTAATGTTTTTTTAATTATACCTCGTGTAACAATAATTCCAAGGAATGCGGAAAATACGGTAAACTCATGCAACTTCTAGCTATCTCCCATGCATGATAGCCTAAATTCCTCCTAATTAGTTGCCTCAATATTTGATGTAAATAAACCTGACTCTACAAAAATCAAAATAATATTACTAAATATTAGAAAAAAAATTCAAACAATTCGGAACACTTACAGTTCTTTGTAAAACACACAATGGCAAAGAAAACGGTGAATTACAATCTGAAGAATACAGAACTGTATCATTCTCAGCTCCTAATATAATAGCGTCTTCAAATAAAATAGCTAAAAAATAATTCATAAATTGCACATTTCAGATTAATTCAAAATTGTTTTGAAATTTAAAAAAATATATATTTTTTAGATTTTTTAACAGCTTTAATGGACATATCTTCTGCTGGTTCTTGAAATAAAAAATAGAACACATACCTAATGGATAAATTCTTAGATGAAATGGCAGCATTATTCTCTTCGACATAAAGGTATGAGTTTTATCGCCATCTCTCGGATATAATGGTAACCAAACCCTCATACCATGAGATCCACAAAAAAGCCAGAGTGCTTCAGTTAAGTGAGCCTAAAAACGAGTAAATTAAAAAAAATCAAGGTAAACAATAGATATGATTTTCAAAACCGGTACAACAAAGATTTATTGAGCCACCGTTCGATTAGAAATAAATTGTTTGTCGTCCTCTTTCAGGAAAAAAAGTTATACAAAAAGTTAAGTTGTTATATTTTTGCTAGCTAGAATGTCTTAATGTTTGTTGGTCGTATCACCAGCAAAAATAGTAAATAATCTATTAAAATTAATACCAGGTAAGTCATTAATATATAATAAAAAAAGTAGTAGCTCCAAAACAGAACCTTGAGGTACACCATTGTCAAGAGAACGATGATCTGAGTGATCTTTTTTAACAACTACCTGTTGATATCTGTTTGACAGATAAGATTTTAACCAATCCAAAACCATACCTCTGAAACCATATTTTTCCAGTTTACTCAATAATATTCTATGATTTACACAGCCAAACGCCTTAGATAAATCACAGAATATCGCTGCAGCAACTGACTTTTCATTTAGGTCTAGATATAGTTTCTCTAAAAAAGCAAATATGGCGTCAGATGTATTTTTTTGGATTGGAAATCAAATTGTCTAGTCGAAAGGAGAGAATACTTGTTTAAAAAATGTATCATTTGACTTTTTAGCAATTTTTCAATGATTTTTGCCAACGTAGGCAGTAGAGATATACTGTTAGAACATTATCTGGAAGAACTAAAAATATTTTAGCTGATATACCATCCCAACCTGCAGCTTCTAAGAAAAGTTTTTTTTAATAATCTAGTACCCACTACATTCAGCATATTTATTTTTAACACCAAACACTGTTACGTTAGAACACGTTACAAGTTAATTTGGAGAAATATTTACCTTTTCTAATCGTCTTTGTCTCGGTACCCAAACATTTTCTACGCAACTCGCAAGAACCGTCGGTAACAGACACGCGTATTTTTCTCCGTGTCTACCCTCTCTTTGAATCAACAAAAGGCGTCCGCTCACATTTATTAAAATACTTTCGCACATATTATGTTGCCCTCTGACCGTTTCTGTCCGCAAAGAAGTCAGAGTTACAGATGTTATACAGGCAGGATGAATCGATAAGGCTGAGATATCGACCACTTGCGACTTCATTACGTCTACATCTCCAACTAAATAATTAATAAATATTATTACTATCAGGCACTAATCTATTGACAAATGTAAATCATATAAACCAGGGCTCCTTAAAAGATTATAAAATGTCCTTAAAGAATACTACAAATAAAATTATTTTGCTGCTTTAGCAATAAAAATACGTTAAAAATGTTTTCCAATATACTAGATATCGATCACATATCTCCAATCAACTTCTCCTGTATGTTTGCCAAAAATGTATTTTATATAAACAACGGATTTTTTATTTGATGCTTACATAAAATACGAAAAATTTTATTTAACATTTGTACATATTTCAACAATAAAATGATTTCTAAATAAAAAAAATATGTATATAAGTGTATTGTTGTTTTATTTCAAACAGAAGTATGTTTTAATTTTTTAATTTATTTTCTATCTAAAACTGATTATTAATAAAATTATTTGTGCTAAGCCAAAATAAATTTAAGTGAGAAAATATCAATACACTTACCATTATCATTCAATTGTAACTGCCAAATACAAACTTGAGCATTAGATCCTAAAGTAATTAACTGGTCCTGCAAAATATTAATGAGCAAAACTGGGGCAGGCACTCTAACTATTTTTGCAAATTTATTGTCCAATTTTGATTCGCGAGGATAAAATCTAAATTCTTCTCCATTATCTAAAATACTATAACAACCCATCACCATATATTCCTTCCACCATAACAAACCGCCTGCGACAATGAAATCCTTTTCTTGCGTTTCATTTCCGAATAACTTCCATTTTCTGGACAAGATTGAATAATGAGCTAATCCAGTTCTTCCTGCTATAGCTATATTCAAACCGTCTGAGTCAATAGCGGAGTATCTAATAGGCCAATTAGTAGCATAATATGTAGATGGAACTGAAATGACAAGCCATTGACGTCCTTCGGCTAAACTTGTCGAGAATGAAAATAAATTTTCGCCAAAAATGTCTTCTTTTTTTGATTTTTCCGAAAAAACTCTGATAAACGTATTGGCCGAATTGACATAAAGCTTATCTTCGCCTTGTAGATACAAATGACTCTGAAGGCTCTGAAATTAGAATATTTTTAAAGTTCATCAATTAGCTTATTGCATTTTGTCTTACTTATATTTATTTATTTAATTTTTGCTATTCTAATTCTTCCTTATTCTAAATCAACCCCACGCAATCATACGTTCGTAGAATTAGGATTCCTACTTACCTACTCGCTGGTTAAAATGTACTTATCAGTGAAACGGACAAAGACAGAAATATAGATCTGTATAGCGTTGCCATGAGTTGTATAAAAGAATTAGCAATAAATAAAATAAGTTATTTGATAGTTTATAACTTGAGATTACCAAAATATTTAGATTTATGTTAAAATTTTTAATAGAAAAAACTTATTTTTTGTAGGTAATACAAATTTATCAAATTTACTAAGTCGGAGCTAGACAACAAATTGTAATTAATAAAAACTTGAAAACTTTGTTTAAACTTACCATGCAAGGATTAACTGCCAAAGCACTTTTAACGAAATCCAATTGAACCAAACTTGTGTGAAGTAGATCAGATTTTTCGGAATCTTTTTGAACGAAATGTTTTCTCACCATCCATAATTGATACCCTTCTGTAGAGAACTCCATACAAGAAACATGCAACGGATTTGACTTTTCTAGATCAATATTCAAGCCATAATCCCATCCTAATGAACACATCAAAAGGGCTCCAAAAGTTGACCAAAGAGCCATACCTCCTTTAGACCAAGATACTGCTAACGCACAACCATCCGGCGTCCATAATACTTTTTCAATACTACCTACAATTGATTTGTTTTTCTTTAGAATCCAATGTGTAACTTTCTCTGAGGTTTGGGAAATAAATAAAAAACAAATGTTATACCTGGATCACCGGGATAGTCCTTACTACTTAGAACACAAGTATGTGATATTTCTAGGCCCCCTGTACTTTCATCAATATTATATACAATGCATTCTGAATTTGAACGTCCAAAAGTTATTAAACGAAACTTATGGTTTATATTGGTACATGTAGCATTATCTATTCCTTGAGCCCATATCCCCTGCACCTGATTCGGATCAAATTTCAAGGACGGGGCTGTTAGAAAAGCAGCTCTTCCGTCATTTAAAACAATAGAAAATCCTCCAACTAAAGGAGAATATTCAATATCGGTAATGTAAATGTTTTCCTCAACTATGGGCACAGCTTTGGCAACTTGCTGGTTTATGCAAAAAGGAATTCTTCTCAAATCTAAAGCATAATCTCTGTTTTGAGTTCCGTCCCAGCGATACCTCAAAACGTGGTTGTTTGTTGTAGATAACATTAATTCCATCATTGTTATACACACTACTCCAGTAATTTGACCGTCCCATATTGTTACTTCTTCGTTCTGAAATAAGCAACTATTGCTAATTAAGTTAATATATTGGTTAGGATGAAAACAGGAAACAATACATTTGTAAATTAGCGTTTCTAATTAGTCAAACCATTCGATAGTTTGGTATCTTAAGTTGTTTCTTTTTAATAAAACATTAGTCACTCAAGAATTACCAAAAAAGTTTAAAACATTCTGCATTACAAAACTTGTTGTAAAAACATGTCGAATTTAGCTTATACAGGGCACTCATTGGGCTTGTATAGAGAAATGAATCAAATAAATAAAATTGGAAATTCGTTTCTTTAAAACACTAAAATACCTAAAATTATTAAAGTACTCACCAAAATCAACTTTATTGGTGGAATGGTTTCTTTTATAAACAACTCTGCACTATCTCTTCTGAGATTAAGATTAGGAGAATCAGTTTGATGGTAAAAACCCTTATGTTCTTGTGCAACTTCTACTTTATAAAACAATAAGTGTCCTTCTGATGTCTAATAAAAAAATTATCAGTTTAAGACTTGTATAAAAGTTTTTTAATTATATTAACTATAAAAGTATATACTTACTGCGATAACTATCATACTTGAATCTGGTTTCCATTCGGCAATAACATTTGTCCCATATTTTTTTATGGATATTGTTGAACGACGATGAAAAGCAATTGGAACACATGGCTAGAATATAATTATACAATATAGGAAAATACGCTATCATTACAAATAGTTGGTCTTCATAAAAATTTGCGAGTTCAGAATAACCCAAATAATATTAGAATTACATTGTAAATTGATGTTACTTCAAAAATTTAAAACATGGTCAGATTTTATATGATTGTCTTCTTTACACCAAAGTTTCGAAATTCTTAATGTTTAAATTCAGATTTTCGATTCATTAAACCTGAAATGACCTATATAGGAAATACTGGTTACTTTCAACATATTTATAAATAGAATATGTTACTTTTAAACTTCGTCCTTCTTACAATTTTAAATTATTGTACTTTTTCCTCTTTTGGCCAACTATAACTTTATAATTGGCGTTTAAAGAAATAAGTTTTAGAAGCATATTAGTGTTGACACTGCATAATTCTATTGAAGATTAAATATATAAATAATTACCCTGCAAAACCATACTCCTAAGCAGTCATCTGTAAGAATCGCAAATAATATTCTATCCCTATTTGAAGTTATATGTTTTATCGTGGAGTTTCCCAACTCGGGTATTTTGATTACTTTTGGCCAACCTACTGGAAAATACATAATACTTTTCCATAACAGGTCAATGCATCACCTATTAAATTTTATTATTATTAAATTTCTAACAAAACTAAGGAAGTACTAACACCTCTTGGTTTATAATTGCTGACCAAATATTAAAACACCAACATCTTCATTTGTATTTCTTTTTAAAATCATCGAATGGTCTTTTTAAATGTAAGATATACGGCGAATTTTCACAACATAATTTATTTTTTCGTTTATTTAATACGAATTATGTGTTAAAACAATAAATGCTTTTCGTTATAATTTTCAAAAATTGTAATAATTAAAAATCGAGACTAAGGCCCTATTATAATAAATTCAACATATTTTCATTCATATATATCAGCACCGTAATTATCAATGAAATAACTTAATCTCATTCAAAATATAGTACTATCGGCGTAGTAGTATACTACTCCATTGGCAATATTTTGAAACAGTTGAACATCAACATAATGGTTGACTGTCTAAATTCATTCATAAAAATCAACTTACTACAGTCAGACGAAGGAAAAGGCCACCAAAATTCAAAAATTTAGGTTATGTTTAATGTCAGATTTAAATTTTCTGTTATATTTTAACAGAGAAACATTTAAACTAGTTATTTGTAAATCTTGGTGTTGTTCAAGAAAATAAAAAATATAGTTTATTTTTATTCGTGAAAATATAAGCTTATATAAGCTGATATTTGGTGGAAAGTGTCGAATTTTGTGCGTTAACCAAGTAAAGTATTTGCGGGAGGTTTTAATTTGAACTATATTTAATGAAAATACTCTTAACACATCGAGTTTTTTTTACACACGCTCATCTTTTTCGTCGTTCGTTTTGTCGTTTCGGCTATATAGTCACAGATAATTTTTTTTGAATTTTGAATCTACATGAAAAGATAATTTTAAAAACCGACCGTACTTAGAGACCAAATTTGAAAGTTTCACATTTTAAAAACATCACAAATCTACAGGTTATTATATATTTTTTAATAATCGTGGAGTATTAATGTGGCAGAAAAAGAATAATAATTTTGACCACAATTCCCAGTCAGAATAAGGCAACTCTTGCCCTTAAATATTATTAATTTTTTTTGGGAATTAAACCCTCTGACTCCGATAAGCTGGTAATACTAAACGATAGTATTAAAGGATTATACAATATACAACCTTGTGATAATATATTACCAAAATTGATTCGCTACTTAGAAAGTAACTGGAACGCTGAAGTGTGGCAACCTTATAAAACTTTCACTTCTTTTCATTCGTCTTTGAATCTATTATGTTATATTAGTGAAAGAATAAATTCAGCCTCAAAATGTTTAAATTTTATTTTGTAAGTACCTGTGTATGTTTTACAATAATTATTTTTTCAGTAAGGCCTCAATAATAATAACAATAAATTATGTTTTTTACAAAATAATTATAACAAAGTAGTTAGTATACAGATTGATGAAATTTTAATAGTTAGTTCGATTGACCTTACATCCAAATTTCGAATTATACAATTATTTAATTCTTAGTTTCATTTTGTTAATATAATTTCAGATATTATTAATATTTGGTGCGTTTATGACAGCCACAGCTTTACAACCAAGAGCTCCAAATTTTCAGTATTATGAAAGGTAACAATCGTATATACCTACAAAATTTTAAATTTTTTACTTCGCACTTATTCTTCTCAATATTCCATTCAGAGGGTGGTCGGATGAATTCTAACAATGTTTTTATTTTTCAGTTTAAAATCTGTAGTTTTATCAGATTTATAATTGCAATTCCGATTAATGCTAATTACTCTTAAGGCCTTTTTGTTATAATCATTGTACCTATATCGGAATTTTGGCACGAAATAGAAAATGAAGGTCTTTGACTATATTTAATTTGTGTTGACAATATACAAAAATATGATATTGATATTGATTGTGCAATTTGAATAAATTTTCGTATTTATACAATTTTTTAAAAACACACATCGATATTAAATTAAAATTTCACATATTTGTTTGCATCAGAGATAAGCAACGCTTTGTAATTGACCCCTCTAGGACCGAGAAAAATAAAACATACTTTAATTTAACCATTTTATAAATATTTATATTTATACATTTATTTTTTATGAAAAGAAAAATTCTATTAATTTAACTTAAAAACTTTTCATAAATATTCATGTATATACCATAATATAGTTTTAAAAATAAACATTATTTTTAGGCCTAAATACCGGTACCCGTACTACGACGAAAATGGAGTTGGAAGACTTCTTTATGGATATGGAGATTCTAAACTTTATAACTATAAAGTATTTTCGCCTTTAGAAGGAATTCATTGAGATACATTCATTGTAAAAATACACCATACACCATACACCAGTTATTACTTGTTTCTTTTTTATCTTTTTATTATTTTAAATAAACTTATTATCTTCGATTTGTTTCTTATTTACATCTCAGCAAAAACTGGTTATACAAAAGAAATTAATTTATTCAATGCTTCAATTGAAGCTGATATTTATATTCAATCCCTTCAATGGGAAAACAAAATGAGAAAGAATAAGTTTCCTTCGTGTTTTTCAATTGGCCTATAACATTTAAGTAAATCTTTTTATTGAATCATAATATATTTGCACTATAACGTTAATATAAATGTTCGCTTCATTTGGACTGTTCAGTTTGTTTTCTGCCTCAAAAACACTTTTTTTTGTAAATTCATGTCACAAAAAAAATGGTTGAGTATCTAGCAAACCACAAATCTTGGGTTCACACTAATTTTATCGTAATCTTATATATAAATACAAACACTTGAAGGTCGATATTATAAATATTGTTAACCATAACAATAACCAGTACAGTAATTATAATTTCCAGGTAAGTTTATTATTTTTAGATCAGATAATTTGGCAGTTTTAACACTATATACAAATTAAATTTTTGGAAGAGTCTCGGGGTCCGCAAATTGCGGACTCCTATTACTGATTAATGCGGGTCCGCAAATACAAATTGAAGGGAAAATTTTGTAAGGGAAGTTGACTTCCATGAGAATTGAAAATCTTTGTGGTAAAACTAACAACAATTTGTATTTGCGGACCCGCATTAATTAGTAATAGGGGTCCGCAATTTGCGGACCCCGAGACTCTTCCTAAATTTTTTCATGTAGCATCCAACAATATAAAAAAAAGTGTTTGGCTCAGCGGTAGAGCACTGGACTTATAACCCAAGGGTTGTGGGTTCGAATCCCACCGACGGCAGAAATCATTTTTTGATTTTTAATTAATTAAAAATTTGGAATTGGAAATTCACTGTTGTGGGTTCTAATTAAGAGTGATGTTCCTAAAGTGGGGCTGGGAAACGGTCACAAAGGCTACACAGAACACGAGGCTAATAACTAGTTGATGCTGTTGACACAGAAGTAAAAAAATAATGCGAGGGGTTTCTGTAACTTTTATTTAATTTTAACAACAGGTCTTAATAAAATGTAGATACTTTTCTTTTGTTTTAAAGAAAAATAATATTTAAACCTAGAAGCAATTTCTTATGTCAAGATTCTTATTGATTTTACAAAACTAATTCAACTTAGGAAAAACAATATTTTAATTAATACTTAGTTCTATTCTGCATTTACAAAAAAATAAAATAACGTAAAACATATTGATAACTTTTGAACTTAGATTAGGTAATATTATAAATAGAAGAAATATTTCATTTCGTTATTTTAGATATCATAAAATATGGCCTCTTCAAAAGTGCTCTCAGGAAAACAAATAGCAAGGTAAGTTTTTTATTTTTGTATAATAAAAAAATAGTGTATTAAAAACAATAACTGTCAAATTAATCTTTAATCAGATATTCTATTAAAAAGAATAAACAAATTAAAGGTAATGTAAAAACAACATTGTACATTTATCAATTGCGTCGGGGCCAGTATTTTAATAAAATTAATAAAAGTGTAGGGGAGATCGGGGTTAGTTCAATAAATACTGATATATCCTATCATATTAGCCACTTGGTAGAAAAAATGAGCAATTTTTATAGCAATTCATTCTTTGGTGACCTAGTGGAAAAATTAGAAAATATTGCGTAAAGTTACTATTCATTTTCATGTTTTTTTTTTGTTGAGAAAATAGAAATCTTGGTTTCGACTAATAAAATAAGGCAATTCTTCAATTACCTTTTTATCTAATCACATTGAATTGTTTTAAAACACTCATTCTATCGGATTTGATACAAATAATTGGTATTTTCTTCATAAAACGTATTCCGCAATTTTAGTGATACTGTAGTCTTTTTTTTTATCGAATGTCAGTCCAAATGAATGAATTTTCTTTTAAATAAATTCGTCGGCAGGTTGTGTGATTCCAAAATTGGTATTTTCATCATAAAGTGACAAAAGAATAAAATAAAGAATTTAAATAATTTTTTTAAATTAAATCAAAATGGATCTAAGAAGTGGAAACGTTAAAACATGGTCAGAAGAGAAGGGACAAGGAGTCAAGGAAATAGAATAGCATGGAAGAGAAACCAATAGAAGCACATGAAAAAATAGAAAATATAGACGAAATAATAACAAAAGATCAAGAAGAAGACACAATGATGCAGATGTTAGCCTTTCCGAAGCACATGAAGAGAGGACAAGAAGATATTAAAAAATGACAAAAAAAAGAAGCTAGAGCATGTAAGTGTTGAAATTAAAAGAGAAATGGAAGCAATAACTAGAGAGGTGAATCAAAACACCGAAGAAATAAAGAAGAATAGTGAAAATATTAAAAAAATACAAGAAGAACAATGACAGATAAAAAATGAATTGAAAAGGAGAAGCATAAACGTGATAGGAAAAGAAGAGTTAGGAAGGGAAATAATTAAAAACAGGAAATACAATTATTGGAACAAGATCTAAGAGAAGAAATCAGGCAAAACCTAAGCATAGGAGAAGAGAAAATCAAAAACTAAGATATTTAATTAAAAATGAAAAGGAAAACATTGAAAATAACTTAAAAATAACAAAAGAATAAATAATGTCCACCACTATCAAGAAAACATGATTAAATTTGATGGGGATGTTAGGAAAATACACCCCATAATTATTCTTTGATTCTTTTTTCACCATACGCCTTTAATAATTTCGTTTCACTGATTTCTGTGACTAAAGATACGTTTTTTAAACCGTATTATTTTTTTCCGAAGAATTCAAATATCCAATATTATTTGAAAATACTATTAATTTTACATAAAGAATATGGGCTATCTTTTAAAGGTATTAAATAAAAAATTAAGTTTTTTTAACCTCTGCACAGTGTCATTGTCTTTGTATTTTTATAGCGCATCTTCTCCTATTTTGTTCTTTTTTTATTCAAAATATTTTCAAAGAAACAAATGCTTTTTGATTTGACCAAAAAATGTCACTGTAGGAACTCGAAAAAATATAATTCGAGGCTATTATTAATATTCAATGAAATTTTATTAAGTCAAAATTAATAATTTATTTCAGCGAAATAACTGAAAATCTTAGAAACACTGTCAACGACATTAGAGGAAAATTGCCAAATTTTCAACCTAAGCTATCAATTATACAAGTAGGAAATCGTGAGGACTCAAACGTATATATTCGTCAAAAAATTCAAACTGCTGCAAAAATTGGAATTACTGCAGAACTTATCAAATTACCACCAAGCACAACAGAACGGGAGGTAAATATAAAAAAAATCAGAAAAAGCAACTTGTCGGCACATCTGGAAATTTTGTTTTTATATTTCTGCAATTGAAAATGGATTTTTTATCCTTAAATGTTTTGTCACAGTGTTAACTCGTTTTTGCTTTAGTTACCGTTTTTTTAGGTGTTAAATAAGCTTGAACAATTAAACAATGATCCAAATGTTCATGGAATTATTGTGCAGATGCCATTGCAGTCTACCATCAAGATAAATTCTAATTTAATAACCGATTCGGTGTCACCAGAAAAAGATGTTGATGGGTAACGTTTTTATTATTATAATGTTTATTTAATAAATTTGGATCATTAGGAGATTTTGTCATGCTTTTACTGCTAGACAGTTATGCTGGATTAATAGATTTTTTTAAGATTAAACACCATCAACGAAGGACGCGTTGCTATTGGAGAATTGACTTCTTTCCTTCCTTGTACACCTTCTGGTGTAATTGAGCTGATAAAAAGAAGCGGAGTTCCTATTGTAGGGGCAAATGCTGTAGTTCTAGGAAGAAGCAAAATCGTTGGTACTCCAACAGCTGAACTACTAAAGTGGAACCATGCTACTGTTACAGTTTGTCATTCGAAAACAAAGAATTTAAAGGAACAGGTACGTAAAAAAGTCAATACAATGGAAAAAAATATGTAAAATGATTGTTTTTAGTGCCAAAAAGCAGATATCTTAGTCGTAGCCATTGGTCAACCAGAACTTGTTAAGGGGGATTGGGTAAAAAACGGAGCTGTCGTTATTGATTGTGGTATTTCTTCCGTTTCTGGTAAGTGGAAAAAATTTTTGGGTTATTCTTACAAAATAACGTTAATTTAATAAAAAACACACTATATGATCTTTTTAATATGAGGTTTGTTGCTTTAATGACATAGGATTAGCGTAAATGCACGAAAAAATTGAGATTGTACTAAGGGCGACTCCAGCCAAGAGGGTTGTATATAAAGAATTTTAATTTTTTGGGTTTGTTGATATAAATGGACCTAGATTCTACAAAAAAAAAATCAAAAAAATTAAAATTTGGTTTACGCAGAATGAATTTTGTATAAAAAAAATGTTTGGGCAATTTTTGAGGGAAAAATGAATTTTTTGGGATATAAATGGACCTACAATCTACAAAAAAATTAAAAAAAAAATAAAATTTGCTTTACGCAGTATTAATTTTGTATAAGAAACGATTGGCAGTGTCAAAATTACCGAAAAAAATGTTTGGGCCATTTTTGAGGAGGAAATTAGTTTTTTGGGATATAAATGGACCTAGAATTTACAAAAAAATTCAAAAAAAATTAAAATTTGGTTTACGCAGAATGAATTTTGTATAAAAAAAATGCTTGGGCAATTTTTGAGGGAAAAATGAATTTTTTGGGATATAAATGGACCTACAATCTACAAAAAAATTAAAAAAAAATTAAAATTTGCTTTACGCAGTATTAATTTTGTATAAGAAACGATTGGCAGTGTCAAAATTACCGAAAAAAATGTTTGGGCCATTTTTGAGGAGGAAATTAGTTTTTTGGGATATAAATGGACCGAGAATTTACAAAAAAATTCAAAAAAAATTAAAATTTGGTTTACGCAGATATCCTCTCATTGACGGACTTTGGAGGAGGGGCTATTGCCCCTACTGCCCCCCTTGGAGCCGCCGTTAGATTATATTTGTAAAGTTAAAATCTAGGGATTTTTGTTACATTTTTTACCTAAATAAAACCGTGAGTAACTTATCACCATTTTAATGTAACAGATTATTCCCAAAATGTATTTAGTAATAGCCGTCAAAAATAAGGTCATTGGCTCTTAATGAATCAAAATGGTAAAACATTAAAAAATTAAAAATAGTCGATAAAACAAGTCATTTTAAGATAACCAGAAAAATTATATCGATTTCCTACTACCTGTTTCTTATCAAAATTAATAGAAACTAGCATTTATTGTTTCATAATGTAATAATATTTAAAGTGATTAATAAAACATGTTTTATTAGAAAATCTTGATAGAAAATTATAAGTTTTTATAAGTAATACAATAATTGTTTTTTTGCTACATCTGCTTTCGGTGGTGCTTCTCCATGTCGGGGTGTATATCCTCTGGAGTCGGGGGCACAGGTAATTATTATTTAATTTAAATTAAAATAATAAAAAACGTGACTACGGTATTCCTCCTCAGAAAATCACGTATAAAATTTTGCGCTAGAGTGAAAAGCAGCTCCTAATATTCGGAAACAATAATTACATGCAAACATTATTGAGACCTCTTGTATAAGTCCAAGAGCCCATCCCAAAATGGTGTAAAACCATCCCTTAGATCAAAGTACAAATAATTAATGCAAAAATTGTTGACACCCGTAAATGTTTTGTGTTTGGTAAGAGGCCTATAGTATGAGGCCTAAATAACTTTTGTACTTTAGAATTTTCATCTAAAATTCTAATTTTATTTCTATCTGTCAGTCACTGCTACATTTTCTCATGGCATTCAGCATGAGATTTTCTATTTTGTTCCTTCTTGTTGACGTTTGTAATTTTCATTTCAAGTCTCAGCGAATACGCAGATTGCTTCTGTTGAGGGTTCTGGAATAAGCCCTATGTTGTGCCAGTTTCCCAGGACGACCAACAATGTGTTATCGCCTTTTTAAACTGCATCGTAGTTCTAAATGGACTGTAGTTTTTATATTGGTTATGGGTGTACTGTATGTTTATCTTCTCAACTCCATTCGACAAAAACAATGAACACTTTTATTTAACTATTTATTAAAATGTTAAATAAATAAATGAATAAAACAACAACGTAACAAAGGATTACATTAAACTAGTAATCAATGAACAAAGTATTAAGTACCTTATGTGCTTAACAAAAACTAGCACATAAGTAAAAAACTAAAAAGACCGCATCAGTCAGAAAATATTTTTTGCATGTGTTCTGCATGAGTGATGAATAGACACTGTTTAAATTCTCAAAGCACTGAGTTTTGATTTGAATATAGAATTAACAATAAAGTGGACCGCTTGATTGCAGCTAAGTCCCACTGATTCGATGAAATATTTTTAAAATAAAATGGACCGCTTGATTACAGCTAAGTCCCACTGGTTTGACGAGGCCTTGTTGCCCCGGAGCGTCGCTGTGCACTGATTTAAAAAGTCTCGAAGCTCTTCGCTTCAAATTTTTATCCCTTCCCGGGTCGCACGATTACTTCTAGAAAGATTGTTAGCGTGGGTTTTTTATATTGTCTAGACGAAACGGTTAGAATTGCGTCTTAGATTATGGCGTGATATTTTATTGTGAAATAGAGTAAAAAAAACTTATTTTTGACGATGCCGCTTCCTGGTTTGAACGCTGTTCGCAAATGTATTTTGGTGCGGCGTTGCCGGTTGAATGAGTTTATCTGTTTAATTGTCTGAAAATTAAACAGCTTCCAAATAATGGGAAGTGATATCATAAATCGAGAGACTAGAGAATTAACTATATTTTATTTAATTAATTTTTTAATACCTTGTTAATATTTTCATGCATTTTTCCGCAAGTATTCATTTATTATCACCTGATATAAGGAAGGAGAAAAATTATATCGATTTCATACTATCAATATCATTATCAAAAGTAATATAAACCAGCATTTATTGATTCATGATGTAATAATATTTAAACTGATTAATATAAAACATGTTTTACTAGAATATCTTGATCGAAAATTATAAGTTTCCGTGCAGGTAATAGATGAATTAAAATCTAGAGGGGGGTACTGCTTTAAAATGTTCTTGTAAACAAGTTAACGTTATTATATCAGTAGATACTGAATTATTCTTGTATTCAGTTTGTGAAGGTTAAATTTAACAAAAATGGAACGGCTAAATTCAGATATGGGTAAGAAATATATTTATTTTTAATATTTCTATATCTCCGAAGCCATTAGTATCCCTTTTTTCAGAAAAGGATTTTGTTTACATTTAAACGCATGTCTGCATATATTTTTTGTATCATATATATTCTGTAATTCTAAGCAAGAAGGTCGTATCCACTAATTCGTCGATTTGGAGTAATTCAAGGTTTTATGATTTTATTAAAAGATTGAAATTTAATTTTATCTTTAAAAATACTGTAAAAAAAGTATATAGGAATGCCAGATTACATTACCCACCAATTTATGTAAAATATCTCCAAAATATAATAAATCTAGCAATAACAGATCGAAAGAGAATAAAAAACTGAGTCAGGCGTGATAATAAAATACAGGGTGTTTCATTTGAAATTATCGACTTATTGGAAATTGAAAATATATGGACATTGGACGCTCCATTCTAGACACCCTGTATAAAATATCGCATTGGACGTTTCACCGTATGCTAGAAGGATATTCTTACAATCTCTATATAACATTTGAAAGTAATAGCTTAACAACTAAGCCAGATTAACGGAAATTAACGTAAATGCGTGTTTTACAAAAGCCCAGTTGCCAGAGAAGGATATTGACCAAAAGCTCGCACAAAATGTGATATCGATGAAACTTGGCATTTAAGTACTTGAAAGGGTGTAGAAAACGATAAAAAAAATCTTTGCTGCTCTAAAGTGTATGCTAACTTCACAATTTCGAATATAAAATCGAAAATTTGGTTTTTTCATTATTTATATATCGAAAGAAAAAAATTTCGAAAAACTAGTAGCACCACGTGAAAGAGCGGAAAATTTTACTAAAAAATAATATTATAAGTTATTTTAAAAAAAGAATTATATTACTATAAAAAATTGAGAAAGCAAATAGTGTAAAAATGGATGTTGATGGGTGATTTTTAATTTACTCGTCGAGCACTATAAGATGGAATAAACGAAAATGGCGAATTCTTAAAATTTTGAGTTTTAGTAGTTTTTTTTGAAAATTTTAAATACGTATTTGCATAAACTTTAAAATGCAATATCTCAGCTTCCCGTGGACCGATTGTCAACTATGACATATGATTTTTTATCTGCTCGTCGAGCACTATAAGATGGACTATACGAAAATGGCGAATTCTTAAGATTTGGCGTTTTCGGAGTGTTTTTTGAAAATTTCAAATGCGTTTTTAAGGCACTTCCGATCGAGCTAGACCAAAAAACTGGACATTTTTGAAATCTACGGACCAAAATCTATAGGATAACATCAAAAACAGACATCGAAATTTTTTCAAATTTTTCAATTTTACAGGGGGGTGCCGAGGACGATTTAGGTCATTTTTTGAACGCCTATTTCTCGACTATCCGAAAAATTAAAAAAGATTCGGAATCTGCTCGTCCAAATCTACAAAATGCCCTTTAGTACCATTCGATATCGTTAATAATAAGGGAGATACGACACATGGACTTTTTAGAAAATCACTCAAAAATCCATATAACTCCCCCAAAATCGCCAGAATTTAAATTTCGAGATATATCATGAATTAATACTTCCATTTACTACATTTTGGCCGAGGGAAATTTCCGTGAAATAATTATTAACGAAAAAGCTATTTTCAGTGTGTCAGTTTTGGAAGAATTCGTCAATTTCAAACCGCGATATGTGGACAACCGGTATACCGCCGAGCCGTTGAATACGAATATTCAGCCGAGGCGTTCGGAAAAACTAAAGAATCTTTGCCTAAAATATCCGCAAAGATAAAAAAGACAAAGCATTTTAAAGAAGAAACTCTAAGCTTTCTCAGGAAGCCATTAGTTTTTAATTATTTTTTGTTTTCTCATAGAAAATTTGACCGGAAGTTATAATTTCTAAAATTCTCAGATTTTTATAAAACTGAAGATATGTATTAATAGAGGCCTAACAAAAAAATCCTTGTACACTTATCATCATTATACTTTTACTTTTGATTTAAATACAATTAAAATAATAAACATTATCTCTGTTTAGTAAAACTTATGTTTTAAAATTATCATTTTTTCACAACATTCATTCGACGCAATTTTTATTTTCAAAATAGTGTTTATATAAATCAGAAATTAATTTTTTTAAATAAAGTTAAAAATAATTTAGAATTTTAGAAAATAAAACTTCCGGTCAAATTTTCTTCGAGAAAACAAAAAAAAAATAAAAACTAACGGCTTCTAGAAAGTCTCATCTTTAAAATGTCTTCTTTTTTTTTCTTTGCGTACATTTTAGACAAAGATACTTTAGTTTTTCCGAACGCCTCGCTTGAATATTTGTATTCAACGTCTCGGCGCGCGTAGAGTTTTCGAATTTGCATTCTCATTTTTAATAATTTTTTATAGTAATACAAATTTTTTTTAAATGATTTATAATTTAACTTTTAGTAAAATTTTCCGCTCTTTCGCGTGGTGCTATTAGTTTTTCGAAATTTTAATTTTTTAGCAAATGCTGAATCCAAAAATAAAAAAGAAAAATGGTGCATGTCATTAGAAATAACAAAGTTGAAATTAAAAATATTTTCATTGAATAGAGCGTACTGAC
Source organism: Crepidodera aurea (assembly GCA_949320105.2). Lineage (NCBI taxonomy): Eukaryota > Metazoa > Arthropoda > Insecta > Coleoptera > Chrysomelidae > Crepidodera > Crepidodera aurea. The sequence continues at coordinate 27,442,204 of OX439477.1, forward strand.
AAAGCCCCCGTAACCCAATTTTCAAATTTCAAATATCTATACTTCTCTATAGGTATGTGGCGAATGGGCCATCTAGGTGACACATTCTATGCGAATATAATAAATTTTATGTGAGTAAACCAGTAAGGAATTTTAATTTATTAGATTCGACATCCTAAGACCGGTTTCTGCCTTTCGGCTTCATCAGTTAGGCTTTTCGAATCCAATAAATAAAATTCCAAACTCGTACAAGTCAATAGCTATATCCGCTATAAGATAACATTTTTAGATGTGCTATCATCTATGGTAAGAAGAGAGTATTGACATTAAATTTTGACTGAATCTAGTCAAGATGTCACTCTCTTCTTTTTATCCCTTTCAGAGATTAGTACAAAATTTATTGTCAATACTCTCTTCTAACCATAGATGGTAGCACATCTAAAAATGTTATCTTATAGCGGATATAGCTATTGACTTGTACGAGTTTGGAATTTTATTTATTGGATTCGAAAAGCCTAACTGATGAAGTCGAAAGACAGAAACCGGTCTTAGGATGTCGAATCTAATAAATTAAAATTCCTTACTGGTTTACTCACTTTGTATTAATCTCTGAAAGGGATAAAAAAGAAGAGAGTGACATCTTGACTAGATTCAGTCAAAATTTAATGTCAATACTCTCTTCTTACCATAGATGGTAGCACATCTAAAAATGTTATCTTATAGCGGATATAGCTATTGACTTGTACGAGTTTGGAATTTTATTTATTGGATTCGAAAAGCCTAACTGATGAAGTCGAAAGACAGAAACCGGTCTTAGGATGTCGAATCTAATAAATTAAAATTCCTTACTGGTTTACTCACTTTGTATTAATCTCTGAAAGGGATAAAAAAGAAGAGAGTGACATCTTGACTAGATTCAGTCAAAATTTAATGTCAATACTCTCTTCTTACCATAGATGGTAGCACATCTAAAAATGTTATCTTATAGCGGATATAGCTATTGACTTGTACGAGTTTGGAATTTTATTTATTGGATTCGAAAAGCCTAACTGATGAAGCCGAAAGGCAGAAACCGGTCTTAGGATGTCGAATCTAATAAATTAAAATTCCTTACTGGTTTACTCACTTTGTGTATTAATCTCTGAAAGGGATAAAAAAAAAGAGAGTGACATCTTGACTAGATTCAGTCAAAATTTAATGTCAATACTCTCTTCTTACCATAGATGGTAGCACATCTAAAAATAAATTTTATATAGGAGAAACATCTAGACCTGTTCATATAAGACTTAATGAACATTAAATATAAACGTAAAAATGTGTAACTAAGGTTTTTTTTAATAAATGTTTGAAAACTTGTTTAGAAAAATATTTCAAAATAGTTTTGATCTAGTTGTTTAAACAGCAACCACTTTTTCGAAGTTTTCTTGAAAAAATTTAAACCAAATGGTATAATTTGTAAGTTTTTTTTATGACAAATAAATTCTGACAAGAATAGTAAAATCCGTAACTCATTATCTTTTTCCTAATCAAAGATATAAACAAAAGTTTATTAATGGTCAATAGCCCAGAGCTAGATGTTAATAAATTAAATTCATCGTTAAATCTAGTTGGTCTTCAAATAACAGTAAAAACTTGAATGTCCAGTGAATCTGTATAAAAATGTATTTACCTAATTAATTTAAGAATACATGATATCTTATACTAATTCCGAAGGTTATTACATGTTAAAATTTGGCGATTCATTTAAAAAAAAAACAGAGTGTGTTCAACCTGAAAGAGATGTTCACCGATGTCGAAGAAACGGAACTGAAATTATTGAAATAAATAATTCAGCATATGTTGATGTAAACCCGCATGTATGTATATAAAAAATTTAATATAAACGTTGAATATTTTTCTGTACAGATTCCGGTTCTAATATCGAGGAGTTGATCTTTATTTAGGTACTAAAATGATATGAGACTAAAAGGAAGAAAATAAAATAATTAAAAATTACCTTAAAAAACAGCACTTAAAGTAAAAAAAACTTTAAAGCAAATTGTACGTATGTCGATCAGCTTAACTCTAAAAAAGTTTATTTATAAATAGTTTTTTGATTAAATTATTATTGTTATGACGACAATTATTTAAATATTTCAATTATTTAACTGTTATTATCAACTTAGCTCAATTCAGCTGTTATTATAGCATGAACAATAGTATCTTTATTTCATGTCTTGTCGTGTGGTTAATATAGATTATTTTTATTTATTCTAAAGAATGTACGCTCAAAAACTTACAAATATTTATGAAATACTTAGTGTAGTGATAAACAGTCTAATATGAACATATATTTTTCGGAATTAACATAATTTTAATACATATTTTAAAACAATAAATCAAATAAATTAATTAAAGTAATCTATTGTGTGCAATTGAATAGTGATAGGATTAATGGCATTTTTCTAGGCGATCTTTCTATCCGTAAGTCTTCTAACTTCGTTGTCATATAATTAGTGGCTCTTTTTGTATTACTTCGTACTTTGCAATTAGTTGTGACAACATTTTGTAAGATTTGAGACAAGGCTTTACAGGATTTAAGGAAATGGATGCAGGTATTTTTAAATTATAAATAGCAATCATTTTCACTGAATGTCACTATATTAGTTCTAGAAAAACTAATTTATATATGTGAAAATTGATTTTAAATACTACAAATGCGACAAAAATCTTAAGTTACATTATAACACCTTTGAAAACGTGGCCAACGGCCGCCATGAAGGAAATCCTAAACCTTAAACCCCTCCATATAGTAGTAGAGAGTATAGTAGGAGTAGAGAGGACAACCTACAGAATGACCAGAGAAGGATCCACCAAACGCAAGTTTCGACTCCTCTCTGAAAATCACCAAACCTGGGACATGCCCCTAGATGAGATGACAAAGAAGTTTAGCTTTGTGAATGAATTCAACACAAAGCTAAGTAACAAAAGGGATTGGGACAAAGATACCATCCCAAAACTCAAGACAAGTGCCATTAAATGGCGCACAGATGGTTCTAGAACAACAGAAGGAACAGGAATAGGAGTATATGGGCCTGGAATCAAATATTCCGAAAGTGTCCATTTCAACATAGAAAGAAATTTTCGCAGACAAGAGATCATCATCATGTCAGACAGCCAAGCATCCATTAATGCTTTGATCTCCCACGTAATTAACTCCAATGGTTTGGGAGTGCCTAGAGAATCTAAATAAACTAGGCAAGAACAACACTGTTACCCTCCTATGGGTTCCGGGACACACTGGAGTGGAGGGTAACGAAAAAGAAGAGATACTCGCAAAAAAGGGGCTGAAAAACCATTTCTGGGACCTGAACCCTTCTGCGGAATAAGCACCATCAGTACAATACTTGATGGACTTGAAATTGAGTCCCCTTTTTCAAAATTTGAACAAAACTCGAAAAATTTGGGTGCAAATTTTAGTTGGGACACCCTGTAAAAATAATACGTCGGTCCCAAAGTAATGCCAAAACAAAAATTTATACGTTTTTGCACTTATCTTTTTACCACTTCAAAAACATTTTAACGTTCTGCCAATTATAAACAGCAACGACCATTATTTATCAATATTTTTATATGCAAATATTTTTTTAGTTAATTAGATGTTATATTACCTAAAAAAATAATTGGTCCAAAGTTATGACAAATAAATTTCACTGACTAATTAATCATAATGAGTCTCGTTTAAAAACGACACGACATAAAAACCGATAAGACCCTTTTAAAAAATGTTTGAATATAAATTTTAAACAAATATATAACAGATAATATTACCTTATGCAGATCCAACGAAAAAGTCTGGTCAACGGCTCGTGGGTGATGTAGCTTATGAAGAAGTCAGCAAGGTAGCTTCTCATATAACTCCTGTACCTGGCGGTGTTGGACCAATGACAGTAGCTATGCTGATGAAGAATACCGTGGAAGGTGCTCAAAGAGCGGCGCAAAAGATGTTAAGCACATCCTGGAATCTAAGCATTCTTCCTTTGAAATTGCAATCGCCGGTTCCAAGGTATACATTTTTAACCACAACAAGTTTTAAAATTAAAAAATGGAATTATTTCAGTGACATCGAAATAGCCAGAGCTCAGACTCCCAAAAATGTTGCAGTACTGGCCGAAGAAATTGGACTATTCCCATCTGAATATTCACAATATGGACACAAAAAGGCCAAAGTGTCTTTGTCCGTATTGGAGCGTTTGAGACTCAACGAAAACGGAAAATATATCCTTGTTGCTGGGTGAGTTTTCCATGAAAGACTTTGGGATTATGAATACAAAATTTATTTTATATAGGATGACACCAACTCCACTTGGAGAAGGAAAGAGTACTACCTTATTGGGATTAGTTCAAGCATTGTCAACTCATCTTAAGAAAAACACTTTTGCTACAATGAGGCAACCTTCACAGGGCCCCACATTCGGCATAAAGGGTAAGAAAATATTATACAGTCCAGAGCTGGGTAAAGCACTTTTGGAAAGTGCTTTAATAAAGTGCTTGAAGCACATTCAGTGCTTTAAGCCCTGTGCTTCAATTACTTCTGAAAAAGAGTATTTGATGCTTTGTAATTAAAGCATTTTGTACAAATGCTTGTGGCTTTCAAGCCTTTCGGGGAATTCTGGAAGTGCTTGAATTACTTTCAAACTGCTTTAATTACTTTTAAGTGCTTCAATTACTTTCAAAGTGCTTCAATGACATTTGAAGTAATTGAAATTAAACCTTTTCAGACTTTAAAGCACTTTTAAAAGTTCTCGAATTATTTTCTTAGACAAGTCTCTGCTTGAAAATTTGGAAAAAAATCAATGCGTCTGCGATTCTAACTTGATAACAGTAGTATTTAATATAAAATAGCTTACTATCACTAGTTTTCTTAATTTCTCTCTCTTTCCACTGGATTAAAACCACTTAGTTGTTAAAAAAGTTTTTTTATTGACGTTTCGGCTTTCCAGATCGAAAGCCGTTATCAAAATGACATAAAATAAATAAATTTACTAGAAACAGAACACTTGATAATCTTGCAAAAATATGACATCAACATAGTATACATAGAATAAGATTTTGAGATTGAAGATGTCAAAATCTGTTTCAATCATATTTTTGTGACGTTTCTGGGAACGAATTTTTGAAAGGATAGCGCATTTGCATATTATAAGAGAATTTATACTTCGTCATAAATGAAGTTTTCTTATTAATATTATCATAAGAAAAAACCAGATAAAAACTTATGATACTATCCCGATATAGAGGGTATCCTTTTTGCAATTAACTCTTTTTGTAAAATAGGTATCCAAATTTTTGAAATATCAACCGAACAATTAGAAACACATTCGTTATTATTTAAGCATATCAATGCTGCTTCTTTAACTTTGCGGTTATAATTATTCGGTTCTTTTAATAATCTAGTTGAAGAATTCCATTGTATTTTATGACCAAAATCCCATGCATGTTCACATATTTTAGATTTTTCGAATTGTTTATTTTTAATGTACGATTGGTGTTCATTAAGTCTAATATGAAAAGGTCTAGATGTTTCTCCTATATAAAATTTATTACATTCGCATGGAATTTTGTAAATACAATTTTTTGTGTTTTGAATTTCATTAAAAGGTTTTGTATTTACTATTAAAGATTTTAATGTATTATTAGTTTGAAAAACTGTTTTTAAATTAAATTTATTGCCAATCCTTCTAATTTTTTCGGATAATTTTGGAATATAAGGGATTTTTACTATATTTGAAAGAATTATTGGGGGGTTTAAATTTTGATCTTTAGTTTTGATGTCTCGGTAAAGTTCACGATTTATAAATTTACTTGGGTAGTTGTTCTTAATCAAGACAGATTTAACAAGTGATAATTCATTATTTAAGATATTGTCATTTGAACAAATTGTTTTTGCTCTATCGGAAAGAGATTTGACAATACCTCGTTTAACACAAATTGAGTGGTTTGAATTAAAATTTAGATATCTATTTGTAAGTGTTTCTTTTCTAAAAACTGATGTATCAAAACAATTGTTGTTATTGTGTATTAGTACATCAAGAAACGGTAATTTTTTATTATTTTCAATTTCAATTGTAAATTTAATAGTAGGTTCCGAATTATTAATAGTATATAAAAATGTATCAATATTTTCCCTATCGTGTTGCCAAATTGCAAAGATATCATCTACATATCTAAACCAGACAGAAGGTCTTAAATTTTGTTTGTTTACAATTTCCATTTCAAAATTCTCCATGAAAATATCACACAATTTTGGTGATAAAGGAGAACCCATTGCCATGCCAAAATTTTGCTGATAAAAATCACTATTTAATTGAAAATATGTAGTTTTAATACATAGTTCCAATAATTCTAGAATTGCTGAGACGCTTAATTTAGTTCTATTTATTATTAATGTATTATCACTTGTCAACTTTTTTCTCACAAGATTAAGAGTTTTATCGACAGGAACATTTGGAAATAAACTGACTACATCAAAACTAACCATTATATCTGAATTTGTAATTTTGATTTTATTGTGTGATATTTTCATGGAGAATTTTGAAATGGAAATTGTAAACAAACAAAATTTAAGACCTTCTGTCTGGTTTAGATATGTAGATGATATCTTTGCAATTTGGCAACACGATAGGGAAAATATTGATACATTTTTATATACTATTAATAATTCGGAACCTACTATTAAATTTACAATTGAAATTGAAAATAATAAAAAATTACCGTTTCTTGATGTACTAATACACAATAACAACAATTGTTTTGATACATCAGTTTTTAGAAAAGAAACACTTACAAATAGATATCTAAATTTTAATTCAAACCACTCAATTTGTGTTAAACGAGGTATTGTCAAATCTCTTTCCGATAGAGCAAAAACAATTTGTTCAAATGACAATATCTTAAATAATGAATTATCACTTGTTAAATCTGTCTTGATTAAGAACAACTACCCAAGTAAATTTATAAATCGTGAACTTTACCGAGACATCAAAACTAAAGATCAAAATTTAAACCCCCCAATAATTCTTTCAAATATAGTAAAAATCCCTTATATTCCAAAATTATCCGAAAAAATTAGAAGGATTGGCAATAAATTTAATTTAAAAACAGTTTTTCAAACTAATAATACATTAAAATCTTTAATAGTAAATACAAAACCTTTTAATGAAATTCAAAACACAAAAAATTGTATTTACAAAATTCCATGCGAATGTAATAAATTTTATATAGGAGAAACATCTAGACCTTTTCATATTAGACTTAATGAACACCAATCGTACATTAAAAATAAACAATTCGAAAAATCTAAAATATGTGAACATGCATGGGATTTTGGTCATAAAATACAATGGAATTCTTCAACTAGATTATTAAAAGAACCGAATAATTATAACCGCAAAGTTAAAGAAGCAGCATTGATATGCTTAAATAATAACGAATGTGTTTCTAATTGTTCGGTTGATATTTCAAAAATTTGGATACCTATTTTACAAAAAGAGTTAATTGCAAAAAGGATACCCTCTATATCGGGATAGTATCTGGTTTTTTCTTATGATAATATTAATAAGAAAACTTCATTTATGACGAAGTATAAATTCTCTTATAATATGCAAATGCGCTATCCTTTCAAAAATTCGTTCCCAGAAACGTCACAAAAATATGATTGAAACAGATTTTGACATCTTCAATCTCAAAATCTTATTCTATGTATACTATGTTGATGTCATATTTTTGCAAGATTATCAAGTGTTCTGTTTCTAGTAAATTTATTTATTTTATGTCATTTTGATAACGGCTTTCGATCTGGAAAGCCGAAACGTCAATAAAAAAACTTTTTTAACAACTAAGTGGTTTTAATCCAGTGGAAAGAGAGAGAAATTAAAATAAAAAACCACTATGAGCTTCCGAAATGAATAGTTTTCTTAACACTAGCTCTTCTACTTTTTTAAATCATTAAAAGGCTTCAAGCACTCTTAAAGGGCTTCAAGCACTCTTAAGGGCTACAAGCACTTTCAAAGTGCTTTATCAAATATTTAACGTATTTGAGTATTTGATGCTTGACAGTAAAAGCACTTTTAAAATAAAAAGTATTTGGTACGTTCAACTCTAAAGCACTCGATCGAAGTGCTTTGTGCTTGGTAATTAAAGCACTTTCCAAAAGTGCTTTACCCAGCTCTGATACAGTCAAACTAGGATCGATTCTTTTTTATGTCTAATACCAATTAAATTATGTTTAACAGGTGGTGCAGCTGGTGGGGGATACTCGCAAGTAATTCCAATGGAAGATGTTAACCTCCATTTAACTGGAGACATCCATGCTATCACAGCTGCAAATAACTTACTGGCGGCTCAGTTGGATGCTAGAATTTTCCACGAAGCTACTCAAAAAGACCAAGCCCTATATAATCGTCTTGTACCGAAACTTAAAGGTGTTAGAAAATTCTCTAATATTCAGCTTAGAAGATTAAAGAAAGTGGGGATAAACAAAACTGATCCAGATAGTCTCACTGATGCAGAAATTACTAGATTTGCAAGATTAAACATCGATAGCAAAAATATTGTTTGGAGTAGAGGTAAAAAAACGTTATATCACAAAATTTAATGGCACTAACACTAACAAAAAATCTCTTTTTTTCTAACTCTAGTAATGGACATCAATGACAGGTATCTTCGTGAAATAACTATTGGCGAATCTCCAACAGAAAAAGGATTGACAAGAAAAGAAGGATTTCAAATAAGTGTAGCTAGTGAAATAATGGCTATTTTAGCTTTGGCTAAAAATTTAGGCGATTTCAAAGAAAGGCTATCTAAAATGGTAGTAGCTTTCGATACGTCCAACAACCCAGTTACGGCTGATGATATTGGTATTACGGGTGCTTTAATGGTGTTACTTAAAGATACCATAGAACCAACATTACTTCAAACATTAGAAGGATCTCCAGTATTTTTGCATGCTGGTCCTTTCGCTAACATTGCTCATGGATCTAATTCAATTATTGCTGATCAAATTGGTTTGAAATTGGTTGGTAAAGATGGGTTCTTAGTGACAGAAGCAGGTTTCTCATCTGACATTGGTAAGTTGAGTTGTCTTTTTCGTTATCCCTTTCAGGAGTTTTTTTTAAATCATAATTTTCCAGGAATGGAAAAATTTTTTAATATAAAATGTAGAGCATCTGGAAATGTACCAACTGCCGTGGTCCTAGTAACTACTATAAGAGCCTTAAAAATGCATGGAGGTGGTCCTGCTGTAACACCTGGTGCTCCTCTGGCACAAGAATATGTGGAAGAAAATCTTGGTTTATTGCGCAAAGGGCTTCCGAATATACTTAAACACATCAGCAACGCTGTTAAATATGGTATCCCTGTTGTTGTAGCTATTAATCACCGTCAGTAAGTATAATTACTACTTCGAACCTTCAACCAATCAATAACTTGACAAAAAAAATAGAAATTGGCGAGAACTCTTTGACTAGGCCAGCTTATTTCATTTCAAGTATATAGTTGAGAAATATTTTGATTTTAGAACTGACACAGATGCCGAGGTAGAACTTGTAAGGCAAGCTTGCAAGAATTCTGGAGCTTTTGACGCCAAAGTATCAAAACATTGGGCTCAAGGAGGTGAGGGAGCGATCGAATTAGCCAAAGCAGTCGTTGCGGCTACAGAAGCACCTAGCAATTTCAAATTTTTGTATGAACTGAATCGTCCAATTAAGGAGAAAATCGAGATTATTAGTAGGGAAATGTATGGCGCCGGCAATGTAACCTATACTGAGGTGGCCGAAAAGAAAATTAAACAATACGAGGAACAGGTAAATATTTAAAAAATTGTGAAAAAAAAAATTTGCGTACTTATAAGAGATGAATAAAAAAACTGACAGAGACTGATTTTTGAGTTTAATGATCTTCGTCTAGAAACTATTTAACAAAAATGTTTCACACCATTGTTTTTATTCACTTAATAGAATATTTAGTTTTGGTTTAGCTGTTTTACTATAGTTTTTAAATAACAGAAGCAACGCTACATGAATCTTCCGTGTTCTTTAATCGAAAAAATCTAAATAATAATTTTTCCTCTAGGGATTCGGACACCTTCCAATATGTATGGCAAAGACACCATTATCTTTAACCGCAGACCCGTTAATAAAAGGTGCTCCAACTGGATTCACTATCCCCGTCAAAGATATGTACATATCTGTAGGAGCAGGATTTATAATTCCCATGACTGGAGATGTAAGTATCCAACGATTTATATCCCACCTATGTATAAGGACATAAATTTCCTTATTTTATGTATACATTGTTTCTGTTCTGTGCTTGAAATATATCAATATGTGTAATTTGGGTCGCTGTCGTATTCTGTCACTGAAACCGGTTCGTAATTTCAGTGGTTTACGAAAGTAGCCATTTACAAGGTCAGCCAGTTTGATTACTTTAAATGCTGTATGAATTTGATTTGTTGTTTCTTATGTCCAGTAACTCCCAAATAAAACATATACTGTGCATTTAACACTTTTTATTAAATCTTCAATGATTAAAACATCCAAATGTATATTACTTGTAAAGCATTTTAAACTATCAAGCGTTGAACTGATTTGTAATGAATAAAATGAATTGTTAATAGTGTGGCGTGATTCGCGGCCAACACTGACTTTTAAAAATATTTACGAGGCATTGATTAGCCTCGGAGATGTGCTCGCGCTGTGGCGGCTTGCAACATACTAAAAAAGTTGTAGCTTGTAGCGCGCTTAGGTTTGGGAACAATCAGAAGACTAGTTCACATTCAAATTTAACCCGGATCTTACCATTAATGTTACATTTTATGTTTATAGATTCCCAGAATGCCGGGTTTGCCTACAAGACCAGCAATTTATGACATCGATTTGAATATTGAAACTGGAGAAATTGAAGGCTTATTTTAAGTATACCTTGCGAAAACCTTAACGTTTACCCCTATACCTACTTATAAAAATGTAAAATAAACTAAAATAATTTCTACATTACTTTTATTTCTTTAACCCAATAAATTACATTACTTTAACTGCAGCTCGGAGTTTAGCAGATCTACTTCGAGGATTGTCTTCTACCTCCTCGTATTTGGGAAGTAGAACATGCTGATGTAACATTTTCCATCTTGGCTTCATAATTTGTTCTACTAGACTTTGATCTACAGTGGTAGAATAATTATTATACTTTAAGGGCATAGGATTTGCTACGTTTCCTAATAAATTACCAGTTAAATGTCTTTTAGCAATAGTGTCTTCCAAAGAATGAAAAGATAGTGCTACAACTCGACCTCCAATTTTGAGATAATAATGCGCTAAAATAAATGCATAATTGATTTCATTTAGCTCATTATTAATAAAAATACGTAGGGCTTGAAAGGTTTTTGTAGCAACATGACTTCGACGCTGTAATTTATCCAATCTAAAATCTTCAGTACATACAGATTGAACAAGATCAGCCAAATCCACAGTAGTTTTTAAGGGTTTAAACATATACCTAGCCTCAATAATGGCTCTAGCAATTTTGCGAGCTTGTTTCTCTTCTCCATATATTTTAATTATTTTATACAAGTCTTCTTCTGTAGCTTTTGCAAGTACATCTGCTGCGGTGGGAGCATCTAAAAATATTGAGGAGGAATTTTGACTTCAGATTGGCCTAGTTAAATTTAAATATCAATTTGTAAATGAATATTTTTTACGCTTTTTTCTTTACTTGATAAAGGAGTTACTTGTAGAAGATGCAGAAACGTCTAATGGTAATGAAGAAAGTGAAATTTAACAAAACAACCAATTTAGAGTGTGAATGGCCACAAAAGGGTAAAGGGATGCAGTTTAAAAAATAAAAAACAACGACTTTTTTTACTATATTTCGAAATTCATTTTTTTTCGTAAAGCCAATACCGTAATTTCTCAAAATAAATATCTTTTTTTAAAGATCCATGAAAACAATTATTATTATTTTATAGTGATGTAACAGAAGAAGACAAAGCTAAAATTTCAGCCCTTTTTATCGAAAAACAAAAAAGTTATGATTTTTTTTGTAAAAAACACATGTTTTTCAAGTTTTTCAGTTTTTCGGATTTTTTATGGACGCTGACCTTTATTTTTTTTCAACTCTGCCTATTCTACAGTTTAAAGTGGTAACTAAAGATGATCTCTGAATTTTTTTTGAGACAAAATAATCAATATTTCAATTTTTACACGGGTCCAGGTATGTTACTCAGGATTAGCATGCCAGGTGAAGTTTAAAAAAAACAAATAAAATTTACCTGCTAATCTATTTCCATCCATTCTCATATCGAGAGGTCCATTATGGGATATTGAAAACCCTCTACTTCCATTATCAAACTGCATAGAAGAGCAACCACAATCAAGAAGTATGCAATCAATTGAATTTGGTCCAATTTCTTTTGCTTTTAATAATTCGGGAAGATTTGAAAAACGTCCAAGTAATGGAATAACTCGAGATGGATAATCATTTGCTAATTTTTCAGCATATTGATAAGCTACTGGGTCCCTATCCAGAGCAATAAGTTTTGCACCAGGGGCGTTTTCTAAAATTTTTTTACTATGGCCTCCAGCACCAAAAGTCATATCCATAACTGTCGTGTCTTGTTTTTGAAGATTTAAATATTTTAACACTTCATCTAACATAACTGGTTTATGAGGAACATTTAACTCTACACTTTGTTTAACTACTGTACAATATTGTCTACTTCTTCTTAAAAATGAATTTTGAAATAACATTTTAAAATTCATTTGTCTTGGTCAGGTTTAAGTGATATTAACTTTTTAAAGAAAGACTGATTTTTCTGATTTAGTTCATCTAAACATTCATTGGACAAAGCTATGTTACAATCTTCAGCACTTAATCCTGTTGCAGACGTAGCCAGACACCTTTTGTACTTATTTTTGTAACTATTACTAACTAATTTTTGAATGGCTATATATTGCTTATCCCAATATTTGTGATTAGTCTCAAATTTGTTTTCTTTATAGGCAGTGTTCACAAAATTCGACAAATGTTCCTTGATATCCCTAAAACAAATATTCGTTCAAAAGATATTACAAAACTAATAGCATTTAAACAATTTTTTAATTTAAAATAATATGTAAGTACCTTCCACCTGCTTTATTCTTATCCACCGGCCACTTTTCTAGTAATAACAGAATGCGTTTATATACTCCTGCTGAAGATGCCATTTAATGGTTTTGATTTAATTAAACTTTATAGTGGGTGCTAAAGTTAAAAATTGTAAAAGTTTTGTTATTTTTGACGCATTTCCCTGTCGTTCTAACCTCGAACAACGAACACACTTCACACTTCACTTCATTATTATATAACTGGCCTTGGTTTGACAAGATATTTGGCTATTCAAAAAAGTTTACCCAAACGAATCTGATTGGTTGCGACCTTACAAATTTGAAAAGTTGAAGACGGCTTCTCGACAATATGTTTTCGACATTGGTACCACTGGTATTTTACTTCAATCGTAGATGACAGGTGACAATTTTACATATCATTTTTCCAGTCGTGTTCGGGCGAAGTCAGAGATTTGGCACTCTTTTTGAGTGTAGGGGAGGTGCATATGAGCTTATGCTTTTGAAATTTGAATCCCCTTTGAGAGAAGTATTTAGTATTAGGATTCCTGTGAGATTATACTAACCCTAAAGATGTCGTGTATGTTGAATATAGTTATAAAATGCTCACCTCGATCTACAGTCAAACATTTACGAAAATCACTTGAAAAGGGTTTTACTAGGGTCAGTTTAAATGAATTAATTATTATTTTCTAAAATTATAAATAAATTAATTATCTTTACTTAATTATATAATTTTTTATGTTCCGCATTCTATTTATGTATTATGTAATCTACAACTTGCAGGTATCTGTACGTCAGGGATGTGTTTACGAAGGAGAACAGATAGTTCGGGAATATAGTATTAATACAAATAATTCTAGAATATTAAGGTAGTATTTATTTAAAACATATACTTCTTTTTTTAATAATTATTATTTTTAGACCTCAAAAATCTATTACAGCTTCTAATAGACATTTTCAAATATCAAGTGTATATTGGAACAGTCAAACTATTAAAGTACCCCCTTTTCCAGAATCTGTCAATGAAGGAGATGTCAAGTAAGTTTAAAACTAATTTTATAGTTAATCTTTCCTTGAGGCCCCTAAAACTCTGGTTAACTTTTAATTTGTAGCTAATCTTTGTGACACCTCCATCAGATAATTAAGTAAATAGATCATTTTAAATGAAGTCATTAGTAGTGTAATTAAGTAGTATTTTCAATTTATTGTAAAAACCTTAAATCTAGGAAATATTTTGTTTACCTTTCTGTTACTGTTACCATAATTTATATGGGCCAGGGCTTCCCTCAAACAAGCCTCCTGTTTTTGAGGGTTGCTCCTAGGATGACAGTGACACCCCAATTTAGAATACAAATAAATCTATATATAAAAGTTTCTGTAGATTTTCTGTAGGTTTTTAAAAAAGTTTCTACATTTACGGAAAGAACCGCGTTTAGATTGCAAAAATCTTCTCTTTTGTAGCCATCTTCAATAGGGGTGAGAAATTATTCGGTTACGCGATTTCAATCTGCCTACCACTCAAAAGAGAAGCCGAAACATATATATGTGTAAATAATTAGTACCAAATTGCTTTTATATTTCTTATTTTTTACATTAAGCCTCCATAAGGATGGTAACTGGTTGTTTTATGATTTCCAGTAGTTGAAGTAAAAGAAATAAATGCAAATCATAAAATGATTTTTTTAAATTAATTGATACCTTACCCATAAGAATATTGATTAATTCAATTTGATTGGCTTTTCGCCAATTCGAAATGAGGACAATAAAATTAAACCATTCAAGGTCATTGTGGTTATTTCTGATAATGTAAAAGATTAATTCTTGAATAAAATTTATTTTTTTTTTCAGTACAGATCATCTTTCATAATCCTTCAAAGTTTATTAAAAAAAATAAATCTAGTACTTGTGGTGGTCATTCTTAATTTCAAAGACCTATACTTACATCGCTTTTTCCATAAGTTCTAAAGTATTTTGTACAAAAATGTTGCAATCATGTTGCGAAAATCGCTTTAAACTAATTGTCTTTTTTTATACCTTCTATTTAAACATTTTTTTTATAAATATATCACATAATTTTTGGGTAAAAAGAGATTCTAATGACTTGCCCAAACACATTTATGGTTATCAGATATGCAAATCCAATGCAGATAACTGAGATCAGTGCCCTGCTTACATGATATCTCGAACACTAATAACTTCTATTATATTAATTATAATAATATTTACTAATAATTTCATCTTTACAGACTTGAAAAGAAAGTTGGCGATTATGTTGCCGCTGATGAAGTTGTCATGGAAATTGAGACCGATAAAACTGCAATGCCTGTTCATACACCCGTTGCCGGTACTATAACAGAAATTCTAGTCAAAGATGGAGATACTGTAAAACCTGGACAAGACTTATTTAAACTGAATGTGGGCGTGGGCGCTCCTGCACCTGGTGCGGCTAAAGCCGCTGCAGCCCCTGCTCCGGCTCCTGCTGCAGCTCCTAGAGCGGCTCCACCGCCACCTCCGCCACGTAAGTTACTGAATACTACATTTATTTTAATTTGATTTAAAGTTGATTAAAAAATGGAAACACTAACACGGCAATAACGGCCCCTGGCGTTTTTGAATCCGTTGGATAAAACAGCATTTGATAATTCATTTAACATTATAAAAGTTGTTGAATTGTATTAAAATCCATTTTAACGGTGTTAGATGCATAAACAGTTGATGATAGCAAACTGCCAAGTGCTTTTAATATACGTATTATTAATAACTCTTGTAGCACCCTCGGCACCACAACCAGTAGCAGCAGCAGCTCCCGCTCCTCCTTCTGCTCCCCCTCCACCAAGGCCAGCAGCAGCCCCCTTAAGTTCTATACCGGTTGCTGCAATTCGACACGCTCAGTCTTTAGAAGCAGCAACAGTTAAATTACCTCCACAGGATCCAACACAGGAAATATCTGGCACTCGCTCTGAACATAGGGTAAAAATGAACCGAATGAGGCTAAGGATTGCACAACGTCTTAAAGAAGCACAAAACGTTAACGCAATGTTGACTACCTTTAACGAAATTGATATGTCGTAAGTATTTAATGTGGTTTTTAGCGATCAGTCGTTCATACATTTTAATTTTTAGGAATATAATGGCTTTCCGCAAGGAAAATCAAGAATCGTTTTTAAAGAAACACAACGTGAAATTAAGTTTTATGTCGGCTTTCATGAAGGCTACCGCTTATGCTTTACAAGACCAACCTGTCGTGAATGCAGTCATAGACGGCGCCGATATCCTTTACAGAGACTACGTCGATATCTCAGTCGCTGTAGCGACACCTAAAGGACTCGTTGTGCCTGTCATAAGGAACGTCGAACGAATGAACTACGCCGACATTGAGATGGCGATTGCCCATGTTGCTGAAAAAGCTAGAAAAGGTAAGTTTCTGTCTATTTCTCAACTGAACCGCAATTGACAAAAAGTCTTTCCTCAGCAAATTATTTTTGGGAACAATGTACCTTCGTGATCGTTTGTTTTTGAAATATAATATTTGAAATCCAGTAGAATAAAAAATAAAATGTATCTAAATTCTGTTTCGAAATATTTGCATGGTAATGAAAAATCGTACCTAGTCCTAATTTTCTGACCATTTCATTGTAAATTAAATACATTTAGTTATACCGAGTGTCTCAAATAAAATCTAAAGTTTTAATATAATAAATTTTCTCAAAATTCCCCTGCTCATTACAAAATTTTGGCTTTCTAGAAATGACTATTAAATTAAAACAAACAAAAAAAGTTGTAACGATAAACAAGTATTTCGCAAAAGTATGAACCGTTGGAAAATCATTTAATTTTAGGTCAGTTAGCAGTAGAAGATATGGACGGAGGTACTTTTACTATTAGTAATGGTGGTGTGTTTGGTTCTCTATATGGAACACCGATTATTAACCCTCCTCAATCTGCTATTTTAGGAATGCACGGCATATTTGATAGACCAATTGCCTTGAAAGGACAGGTAATATCAATTATTTAGAACTATTATAAATAAAGGTTGTCTCATTAAAGTCGCAATACTTTTCCAACTACTGTCAGACAAAAACGATTAAATTGGCCAAAATCTTTTGTCGTGTTTTACAGTTGAAAGAAATAACAGGTGACCAGCTGCATTTTGATCATTTATTATTATTTTTCAATACAGAGTGTAACAATTTTTAAATACAATACAATACTTACCTTAAATTTGAGAGTTTATATAGATGTGGCAAAATTTTAAAGGAACATAAAATTTTCAGTGTGTTTTGTCGGCCAGCACAAAATATAAGAAATCTGCGCGACGGCGTATCAACTATTCTACATAAGATCTCGCCCAAAACACACTCAAAATCTTATGTTCCGTTAAAATTTTGCCACATCTGTATGACAATTCAAGGTACTCAAATTTGCATTTTGAATTTAGTTTTCTTATTGTATTTCTTTTTTTGCAATCGTTTAGTGGTTTCTTTTTTATTTTATTTATACCCATCAATCCATATTATATTTTACAATTTTTCAGGTTGTAATTAGACCAATGATGTACGTTGCACTGACTTACGATCACAGACTTATCGACGGACGTGAAGCTGTTTTTTTCTTGAGAAAAATTAAGCAAGGCGTAGAAAATCCTGGTTCGATAGTGGCTGGTCTTTAAAAATCTACTTTGAAAGTACTTATATATATTTTATTTTATTGTAAGAAGATTTGGTGTTTATACTAGTAAATGTTTTGGTTTAAATCAATCCTTTCAGGAAGTATTCTTTGAAATACGTTATTCAGAGACATAGTGCGCCGACCGGAAATATAAATTATTCAAATTATAAATATACATTTAAGTTTTATTTTTTCGTGTTTTAATAGACAATTTCATAAAATGTATTTACATTTGATATTAAAACTCCATAATGCCTAAATCACTCATTGTTATTTATTAAATTAAAAAAATTTTTGTTAAAAACTTGTTTTATTTTTAAAATCATTTATATTGGTTATAAAAAAGTTTGAAACCGATAAAAAAGTTTAGACATCTCAATGCTAGTCCCAATTTGCATTGGATTGCAATGTTTTTTGCTCAAAGTGTCGCTCTCTCCTTCGCATTCGTCCGAGAAAACAAAGTAAATAAACTCGTATTCAATTCGACATCCCGACATTTTTATTGGTTCAGACTTTGCGCTCTATTCAAAATTGCCGGAAACTTATATTGAATTGAATAAAAACATGAGCAACGACGTTGTCGACTAAAGAATGAACAAGACATTTTTAACATATCTTTTATTTTCTGTTTTTACAAGCTTATTTGCAACGACGAAAAAATGTAAGAACTCGAAAGTTAATTCATAGCCCCAAACATTTTGTATTTGGTAAAATAACAAAAAGGTAATGAAATATATCTATAAACTCTTTCTGCAAAAACTGCTTAACCTGTGATTGATCAATGATATAGATTGGCAACAATTTTTTTCTCAGACAAGGGAGAAGAAACATAGTTATACGTATTTATATATATTATATTTATGTAGATGATGATGTAGACGTAGTCTCTTCTTCCTGATTGTGTTTTGCAATAGCTAGAAGTATCATGGTAAGTTCTTTTTTGTTAACCTTTCCATCTTGACTGTAGTCTACTCCTCGTAAAATTGTTTCTTCAAAGTCCTGAAGATCTTGTGCATCGTAGTCCTAGATAGAAAAAAATATTCAAAATTAACGAAATATTTTAAATCCCTCTGAATTTTAATTGCACTTTTTCAGATTTTTAAGAATTTGTAAGACCAACAAATAACTTAATGTGCCTCTTATTATTCACATAGGTTATGTTTCGCCCATCTCCCGCCGCCAGCTAACCACAAGGTCCGCAAATTGTTTTTGCGGACCCGCATTCATCAGTAATAGGAGTCCGCAATTTGCGGACACCGAGACACTTCCTTTTTCAAATGTGAAATTATTGGAATCGTTAGTTTTTCAGTAATTTAATACTCTTACATACCTTTTTTACTAGCTCCAGTAAATCCTTAAGAAATCCTCTTAACTCTTCATTTTCTATCGTACCGTTATTATCCTGAAAAGGTTAAACAAATTCTTTAATTTAGTAGTTAAAATTAAATTAATTAATGTAACAAATTAAATTTTAACTCAGAAGGGCGTAGATCTCATGTGTTAGAACTAGTTGAACAATCATTTAATATAAAGTTTCCTCGTGTCACAACTAGCCCGGTTGTCAGAGACTTTGACTTCTCATAAAATGTGATATCGCTGAAACTAGGCTCTTAGGTACTTTAAAGGGTGTAGAAAACAATAAAAAACTTTGAAATTTCGAAAACAAAATACGTACCCTGTCGTAAAGTGCGAAGACTTTCTCGATGTCAGTTCTGGTAAGTTTCGTTGCACCCTAAATAAAAAATACTGATTAGTTAGAAATAAAATAGAATTACATCAAATTTATCAGGTAAATTATAGTTGAAAAAATTAAAATTTGTACAGCTTATCTTAGTTTTAATATAACTATTCTAATATTTGATGAGACATTTAAAATTTTACTGCTAAATCTTGTAAATAATCGAGTAAAAACATAAAAAAAAACAGAAAAGGGTAAGTCAATGTTTTCATTTATTTATGCTCTGAGGTTTATAAAAATATCTTTCAAAAAATTTATTTCATAGAGGGTGTTAATCGGGGAGCATAAAGGATAGAAAGTATTCACCCCTAATTGTTGGGAATGACTTTTAAATTACTTTATCGTCGTAATATTTGTGTTTTTGTATAATTATTTATATCCAACAACATTTTTTTTATATTTGCTTTCGAAAACCGTCGTTTTCTCTTAAACAAAAAAAAGAAAACTAAAGGCGGTGATGGTCACGGTTCTAAAATATTTCCTAAATGTTTAAGGGCACCCCCAATACGTATATTTATTTGTGTTATATACATCAAAACGAGTAGGAAGCGGGCAGTGAAAATGATGTTTATTTAACAAACTAATGTAGCGAATACATAACACTAATTTCTATCTAACATGCAACACACTTAGAATCAACTATCCGAAACTACTGTCAAAAGCTTTGGTAATCTACACGTAAAAATACTTACTTCAATGCCTTCCTGAAGTGTTAAGCGAAGAAAACAAACAAGCCGTGCAGTGTTTTAGTTTTCAAAGAAATAATATGAAATTTTTACCTTTTAGATTTGACCAGAATTAAACTGATTATGTGAGCTTAATGTTAAAATTTCAATTGAGCAATCTGCTCTGGCAAGAAAACTAAGATTTACTTAAATAAAGAGACAGGGTATCAAATTATCATTTTTTTTTTCAACGAGCTGTAGTTTATATTTGCAAATGAGATTGAAAAGTATCAAAAACAATTAAAACGTTCAAGTTGAGGAGAGAATTCTTAAAACTGTATTTTTTTTTTATTTTATTTCAAATTATTTTGTAATAAAAAGTTCGTAAAGTGTCTATACTCTTAAAGCGTGGGGTACAGATATAATTTTTTAACCTTGCTGTTATTTAAAAATATTATTGCTCTAAAAACTTGTTTGAATGTTTGAAAGAACATAAATACACGTCTAGTTTTGATTATTGATCTAAATACACAACAATATTTATTAATATGTGTATTTTGATAGTATTTTTGGTTTATTTAGCTTGTCCCCGGATTATTGTCACTTATATCTTTTGAGGCTCCTTCTCTGGCATTATTGCCCTTGCATCCATGACTCTATAACAGCTTTCACAAGGTCCCATACAAATATTGAATTCACCAGATTTAATAATCAGTCATGGATTTCGATAATTTTTGCCTAGATAGTCGTGCCTAAACTGAGTAATTAAGACTCAGTTACCAACAAAAACAAGGTATTGCACTTAACGGGACAAATAAAAAAATGAAAGGATAATTGAGGGAAAAACTTAAAAAAAAAATCCTGATACATTGTATCTCCATTAAAGTGTAATTTTTATTTTATTCATGTTATATATTTATTATATACACAAAATATCTATTTATGGCGTTTTTACTGTTTGTAATGTATTTCTATACAAATCCACTTAGACTAATTATTTATACTACATTATTCGTTTGTAATATCCATTAAATCATTTTTTTTAATATTTATATCACAATTTTTATATAACCATATTTAATTACATATATTAAGCAAAACATAAAAATAATACAATCGAATTATGATGAAATTCCTATAACTTGAACGTAATACTTACCATATTTTTTTCATATAAAACGAAGGAGTATTAGATAAGTAACTGAAAACGTTACTAGTGTCCTCTTGTTTCTTTTTAATATTTTAAAAAATACCAGCAATAGTAGTTTATACAATTCAGTTCGTTATCTATCACTCAATTGCCCTCAATTTTGGTTTATTTCACTGGTAAGAAAATGAGGCGTCAAAATATCGATCAGCGTACGCTTAACTCAAACCGAGTCTATAATTTTCGAGTCAATAAAACTGAAGAAGAGCGTAGGCAGTGGATGCAAACAGTATGCGGAGTAAGTGTGTGAAATAAATCTTGAATTGCCGTGTTTTTCGCATGGGCAGACGTTGTGTGATCGAGTGTCGGCAAACCATCGGTGTAATTTGTTTTTTCTCCGGAAGGAGAATACAAAGCATTGCAATAATTTAAGGTCGAAATTATTTAATTGTCATTTTATTGCATTACGTGGTCGTACGGTAAAGGGAAGATTTGGTCTGGTTCAATAATAAAAACAAATATCTAGTTTTTGTGCAAGCCAAAAAAATCACGGCTTAATTATTTCGGCTCTATCAACTACTACTAAAAAATTTGGCAAAAAAACAAGGCAGAACTTTCATTACTTGGAAATGATAATACCACTTACAAATTCAGTGGAAATTGTTAATAAATTTTCGATACTAGCCAATATTTTGAATAAACATACCCTTCAAACTTGAACCTCGCTTAAAGAATCGGCATCAGGTCTTCATTAAATGTTTGAATTTATTATATACTACCTGCAAAACAAAAAACTCATTTAATTAGTATTAAAAATAACGTTTAGTAAAATTATACTGACTCATTAAACTGGATAGAAGCTACCATTATTCCAATCCTGAAGTCAGAAAGAGAATCTGTGAAATCTCATATTACAGCCAATTATATATATGCCGCTTCAGTGTGTCTGTGCGTGTCAGATTAATGTGTAAACTGGAAAAAATAAATTTATTAAACGAATTTCTAACCTAAACTAAAATAATCTAACCCTTCTACAAATGACCAATCCAAAGCGCCTTTACAAAGAAAAACAATGTTGGTGATATATTTTTTGACTTGAAAATTCTGAACATACTTAAATCGAAAGATTACCTACAACATTCCATGAGAAAAATCTCAAAAGGAATAAAAGCCTATACTACTAGCCTCTTATTCAATCTAGAATTGACTATGTTATTGTATATTATTTCGTTCTAAAATTGATCCAAAGAACAGTACTAACATATATTGAAACCTTTACATTAAAAAAGAAAAAAACTTTTAGCTGTATAAACGGTACTTATTTTTCATGGATAAATATCCACACGGAACCAAAGAGAGATTCATCGACAAGAAAGGTGTCATAAAAAAATAGAAGTGGAGTGGAGTTACTTTGGAAAGAATAGACGAAATAAAATGGAGAAAGCTAGCCTTTAAGGCTTGTAGTGCCGTATTATATACTAGTTTACATATTAGGAAAATTTCCTCTTTTCCGGCCACTATTCTACGCTTGCCTGTGTTGACCCATCTGGGAAATATACCCAGTGAAATTATCCAACTATCTACCAAGCGCTTTACTCTAGGAAATTACCTTTCTTGGCAGTCTTGGCCTGTTTTAATATATACATGTATTTCAATAACACTCTGTACAGTATAATGACGCGATACAATACCACCCAGAATTTCCTATTACAAACTACACAAAAATATGGGGTATTATAATTTTGAAGCCTATGTTTGTGTAAATGTTTGTATATATGTCTGTTTGTTTGTTGGTCTGTAGCTCATCAAGAAGTCATTTGATATTGATGCGGTTTTTTAGTGTCCAAATGTCTTCAACTTTCCTTCACAATTTCTGGAGCTCCGCCACAGCAGTTGGTGTTGTTGTGGATTTTTTACATTTTTAATTAACCTTATAAATTATTGTTACCGAATTAAAAAATATATTCTTAACTTACCTTCTTCCGGTTATGTAGACGAACAATTTAAGATTGATTCAACTATTATTATGGTATCAAAAATTATTTCGAAACAAAATAGTTCACGAGAATAAATTATTAAAGTCTTAGAAATGGTTCGAATAAATATATAAATGTACTGACCCGAGTGGTGAATTTGAATGTTATACGAAGCATCATAAAATCAGTTCAATGCTGTTCATTTATGTATAGATCTTGATGACTTCAAAATTTCTCAGTAACTTTTTAATTTGTATGATTTATATCTGAGAAAATTTCATGTATCACCAGACTATACTTTTATTTTGTTTATTTAAGTACTGTTTATTAGTTTAGTATTTTATATAGAAAAGTGCATTTGATTTAGAAATATCTAGCGATAGTTAACAGACAAACAAGTGAGAAAAGACTTCACAAACTACATTGTGTTCCATACAATGTCTAATTTGTAATGTTTTAAAGTATCCTTATTGGAAAAATAAATTTTTGGTAACCTAAATTTTAATAAAAATAATTTTGGGTATTAGAACAGAAAAATTTAAGAAAATAATTAATGGGGTGATGTTTTACTGAATAATAGAAAACCAGGGTTGTAGTCAGGGTATACGATAAATATTTTGCAAAAAGTGTCTTCGATTAAAAAGTTTATATAATTTTTTTACGCTATTTAGAAAGAGTAAAAGCCATAGTATTAGAATTTCCAACATAACACGCCGCCACTGGCAAAACTTAATAAAAATTAATATTAAAACATATGCACGCCGCTGTATAGGTGCGATTTTAACTAAGCTGGTTTTTATATTATTTAGGAAAGTTTGATACATGATGTCCACGTTAGTAGTCGTATATTTCCAGTTTTGTTGAATCAAATCTATTTTAATATCCTCAATTTTTCCTAGAGTAATATATCTCGCGAAAAGCGATTCTTGCAACTCAGAGAATGTCCATCACAATGAATGGATTTGAAAAATACTGAGTAAGATAAACTGTAGGGTTAAAATCACCTGGTCCTTTATTATTCAGTACCTCTACCAAAATAAGAATAACAATTGTTTTTTTTCATTAAAACACGAATTAAAAAACGAAATATTACCTTTATTTAAAATAATAAGAAATTTAAAATAAAAAGAACTTTGTTTTTTGAGTTTCAGGTACAAAAAACGCCATGCTTTTAGTATTATTAGATCAAATACTGCAAACTTTAAAAAAAGACACTTACCTTGAACACCTGCCTGCAGAGGAAATTTTCTTTTACTGGAAGTAACCTAAAATTCCATAAAGCAGTTATAAAAATTAATTACTCTATTTTCTAGAACCGAACATAATCATAAAACCAAACTTTTATATTGGGCAAAATTATATTCGGCATAGACGTTAAATAAATTAAGGCAGTATTACTAAAAATCAACCTTATATGATACGCTTCTGGTAGAAGCAATTTCTACTTACTCGCTCGTTAAAATGTACTTATACAGCAAGGGCATTCAACAAATCCGTTATTTTTATCAGTATACTAAACAATATTTCACATATCGAAATGGATTTCAGCCAATCAGCAAAAAGTAAAACACAGAGGAATTGAGCCAACAAATGGAAACACTCTAGTATATGTTTGACTTAAATATGTAAGGAATTTTAAGTTAGATAATGTCTTATACGTCACTGTAAAGTATGTTGCTTAATCTAAATTAAACGACACATTACTTGTCGTATCAATGTGTCGACCAATCAGAAAAGAGTTGTGGTCAGGGATTCAAAGCTATATAGACTCTAAAAAACTTGTAGCAAGATCATCAATAATTGTTGGTGAATAAAAAAGTCGCCTAAATATAAATAGAAGACACTTGTCTAGCCATGCATGCAAGAAGGCGCTTGATGTCTAGATATGTATGGTTGTACTCGTATTATTTAACTTCTTTTCTACTTTCTTTTTCTAATTCTAATTTTTCTAACTCATGACAGGCAACAATTGCTAAATTAAATTCGTCGTGCACACATTAATTGTCCGTGTAACCTTTGCGTATAATTAATAATCTAATTTATATCAACTAAAGTCATGCATTTAACACACCTAAACTTCAACAGAAGCGTGTAATTCAGCTTGTTTATTTTTTTAAAAGCATTTTCTTGACATATTCACTGCTGTAACCGTTACTTTACTAAGTACAAATACAAATATAAGAGTCTCTACTATTTACAAAAAAAAAATAGTCAGGACTGTGCAAAATACTTTATAGTAATGTGAAAAATTAAAATCGATTTTTCTCTAAAACGGTACATCTTGCCTCTAAACAAGATTAACCTTGTTTTAGCAAAAACCCTGAAATTTTTCAATTCATTACCAAAAATGTGAAAAAGTGACAAACAAAAATATGACTGAAAACATCCTAAAAAAGTCGAATTAGACGTTCCTCATTCGTGAATTTGGACTTCTACAATAGTCGAAGGAATAACTGATTAAGAGCAATCCGGAGCTCTTGTGAAAAATATGAATAAATTTATAGGAAGGTCAAAATATCGAGCAAAAACAAACTTTGGCCCGATTTTTCAACAATTCAGAGAAATAGATAAAAGGAAAAAGTAACAAGATATTATAGGTACAGCTTTCTTCTTTCATCTGAACTTTGAAACATGAAAAAATATTAATTTTTACGTGATTTATTGAAAAATTTGTAATCTTCTTAGAGCGTGCTCTCTAAATGCAGGGCAGGAGCTAAAAATGGGGATGTGTTTTAGAGCCGGTTATGTCGAAAAGTATCATATACAGGGTGTACCAAGATTTTTTTTACAGGCTATAACTCAGGAACCAACGAATAGATTTTTTTGAAAATTGGGTAATCTTTTTGGGACCTACAGTAATTTCATCTGAGGTATACAGAGTATCTGTGACGTCATCACAGAAGCAGGGACGTCATCGCAATGAAAAAAATTAAATGGAAAGAGGGAATCAAACTTAGCTCAAATGAAAGGGTTTTTTATTTCAAATTCAACGGTGTATCACCAAAGTATTAATTTTACCAAAAAACCAGTGATATTTAAAATGCCGCAATTATCATGTCCAAATTTACTTCTGATTGGCCTATTTTTACTTTTAACTAGTTTTTTGTAAGCTGAAGAAAATAGTTGAAAAATTGAAAATTTGGTAAAATTATTACTTTGGTATCCTCATTGTGATACACCGTTGAATTTGAAATAAAAAACCCTTTCATTTGAGCTAAGTTTGATTCCCACTTTCCATTTAATTTTTTTCATTGCGATGACGTCCCTGCTTCTGTGATGACGTCACAGATACTCTGTATACCTCAAATGAAATTACTGCAGGTCCCAAAAAGATTACCCAATTTTCAAAAAAATCTATTTGTTAGTTCCTGAGTTATAGCCTGTAAAAAAAATCTTGGGACACCCTGTATTTGACAAAAATGATGAATATCATTTTTGTAGGTAATGAACTGATCTTCATTTTCGTTCAAACAAAAATTCTCTAAGTGTCATATTTTCGGAAAAAAAACACATTTTTGAGAGGTGTTCCGTTTGCTCTTAATCATTCTTATAAAATATTTATCAAGCCATCAACCTTGTGAATATATTGCGCACACAAACAAAAAAAAAAGATTTTCGTTTCATTCAGTGTTAAAGAAAAGCCAAGCATAACAAATGTGAAAAATACAACGTACAACACCAATTATTATTTACTTTGCCATCTCTGATAGTTGTAGCCGACCGTCTTTGTTGAAGTCAAATACTTGCAACTGTAAGAACAAAGATATAAATTTTCAATCGACCATTATTTCAATTTGTCCTAGTGATGCTGTTAAAAAATTTTATGTTATGAATTTGTGTCCTTTGAAACTGTAACTTTTAGCTTTGAAATGTGTTTAATTTTCAGACAATTAAACATATAAACTCATACTCATTCAACTGGCAACGTCGCAGCAAAGACGTTTGGAAACTGTGCTCAGACGGGATAGTTTTTTACTCTATTTCACAATAATATCACGCCATATTCTAAGACGCAATTCTAACCGTTTCGTCTAGACAATATAAAAAACCCACGCTAACGAACTTTCTAGAACAATTGTGCCAGCCGGGAAGGGATAAAAATTTGAAGCGATAAGCTTCGAGACTTTCTTAAGTCAGTGTGTATCGAGCCCTCATTATGAGCGCATACTCCGGGGTTACAGAAAACCTCGTAAATAAATTCATTTTTCATAATGCCTCTTAGTTCGGCAAGTTAGTGTGTCTCTAGCTGCGAATCAGGCTAGGACCCTCCAGTGTCTATTCATCACTCATGCAGAACACATGCAAAAAATATTTTCTGACTGATGCGGTCTTTTTAGTTTTTTACTTATGTGCTAATTTTTGTTAAGCACATAAGGTACTTAATACTTTGTTCATTGATTACCAGTTTAATGTAATCTTTTGTTACGTTGTTGTTTTATTCATTTATTTATTTAACAGTTTAATAAATAGTTAAATAAAAGTGTTCATTGTTTTTGTTGAATGGAGTTGAGAAGATAAACATACAGTACACCCATAACCAATATAAGATACTACAGTCCACTTTACGAATACCACGATGCAGTTTAAAAAGGCGATAGGGTTTATTCCAGAACCCTCAACAAAATGTTAACTTTAAACTTTTATCTGAGATTTTGAACTGTTACTGCTCTTTCTACTTAGACATTATGTATTGCAGTGTTTTTACTGGAAAATTTTCTAATTTTTTTTTTTTTAATTATATGTTATGAATTTGTGTCCTTTATAATGTAACTTTGACCTAAACTCAAACTTTGACTTGTCACAAACATTTACTGTAAAGTGATCAATAAAAATCTATTCTATAGGAATTACGAGAAGGTGGTGTAGCTTTTCGTTTCATATAGGGATCGATCAATCAATAATCACTCGCACGAACCTGCAACTTTTCACGAAAGTAGAAAGTGGTGGACGTTCACGAGAGTCTTTTATATTTCATAAATTGATTGTTTGTTACGCCTCTCAGAACTTTCCGACATAAACGAATTTTTACTCACCATTGTATCAGTATATTCAATCAGTTTGTCTTCCGAGACGTCGTTCATTCTTTTCGCTTCTTTGAGAAGATCGCGAAGAAAATTCTATGAAAGAAAAAAATGTCGATCTTTAAATATATATTTGTTTGTGAAAATAGTAACGTATTACTTACTTTTAGTTCGTCTGCTTCGATGTAACCGCTTCCGTCTGTATCGTATTCCCTCCATATCTGTATCAAAAGGGATATTATACAGATTTTTTTTTATTTTTTATATATATTTATTGGTTAAATTGTAAATTAACCCAAACGGAACCATTCAAGCCAAATTTAGAGTCTGCACCCCCATTTTGTTCAATATAATCTATTTTAAATAAATAAAACTCGGGATAGAAAATATGAACAAATAAACGGCGACTAGTTTCGGCAGTTGGCCATCATCAGGCCTACAAAAAATTTTAACAAGAGAGTAACATTAATCTTATAATGAACCTTGACAACTTACCCTGGGGTAAAAAAATTTTAAATTTATGAAATTTACGAAAATTACAAAAAATTGTTAAAATGTTTCTTTAATAATTTTTTGTAATTTTCGTAAATTTAAAAAATTTTTACCCAAAAGTTGTCAAAAAATTATTAAAATGTTTCTTCAATAATTTCATAAATTTAAAAAAAAAATACTCAAGGGTAAGTTTTCAAGGTTGTTACTTTCTTGTTAAAATTTTTTGTAGGCCTGATGATGGCTAACAGCCGAAACTAGTCGCCGTTTATTTTCTATCCCGATTTTATATGTGGTACCGACGTTGATTAGAGTTTTATTTATTACACTTTGGCCACATTTGAGCTATGGATAACCTGATTCCTATAATCTATTTTACCAATTTAAAGAAATTATTTAAGTGTTAGTGATCTTTATTTTTTTTTAAACAATTAAAAATTTAAAATATCCATTGGAAGTGAAACTTTACAAACCGAAACACCCACGGGGCAACGGGTGAGACAGATGTATAGAATTCGCTGCTGGTGTGTGGAGCCTAAATACTACGCAAACATTATTTCTCGTTCTACTATACCGATATCGAACACTTACGAGGGGGAGTTTAAATTCGCATTGCTGTTCTTTTTGTATTTTGACGATGCTAATTTCACCCGAATTATAATTTAATAAATGCAACATAATTTGTTAAACAAAAAGTACAAGCAAAAATATATTGCTAGAAAAAATTTGTTTTTACTTTTGTATGCCTAAAAACTGCAAGGGTTTCGTAGTCCGTAACTTTTAAGGTTTACTTTTCATTATTAATGGATGAAAAAATTTGTACTTGTTGGTAAAGATCTAATCTACGTTCCTATGTTCTCATTTTTTCGAAATTTGTTTCGATTCTTTTCTAAAAAAAAAAAAAAAAAAAAAAAATGGGAAAGCCATCAAAAAACGTGGAATTTTGCGATTTTTTTTTTAGAAAAACTAAATCAAATTTTGAAAAAGTGAGAACATAGGAACACAGATTAAACCTTTACCAGTAAGTACTTATTTTTTCATTCTCTCAAAATGAAAAATGTAGGGACTACGAAATCCCTGCATAAATTGTTTTATAGTGTAGTACAACTTCCTCTTAATTGTTGTATTACCGGATTACGTATCGTTTATTGATCGTACTGTCCAACATACAACTTTCACTCTCACATCAATCAATACCCATTATTTAAAAATTAACGATACTTCGTGTTTTTATCTACAAAAAAGATTTAGAAAAACGTACCTTCATAAATTCAACACTGGACTCCAAGGGATTGTCAAATCGAAATAACAGCAGAAAATTCTCTTCCATCGGCAAAAGCTGAGCGAGCTACAAAAAGGATCAGAGTAAGAAAAAACGCATAGCACTTGAATTAAGGTTCGACCAGGATATGTATAGTAAATGTTTAAAAAGCTCGTCCAAAATATTACCACATATGAAAACATATTCACAATAGCATGCAAAACATTTCGCATCTTATGCACGGAAGCTGTAGAGACCAATGTCCGGAAATATGCTAAAATCTTCACTTACACGTACAGGTGACACCATCAAAATCTGTTTAGCCCAAAACAATATTGTTCGAGACGTAGTAAAGCAGTAAAATTGTGTGACCGTTAAAAGATTCCCATATAGAACAGAACTTAATGGCTAGAGAGTAAATAATAATAGGAACTTACCTCCCTTATGTCAATTTTACCATCTTGATTGTCATCGTAAGCCTCCATAAAACAAGACTTTAATTCTACTAACATCTCATCTGACACCACCTACAAATGAAATTAGTTTAATTTTAGATACAGAAACGATTTCCGTTTAGATCAAGAATTAGCCCTTATATATAAGTTGAATCACCCGGAATATTTTCCTAATTTTAATGTAAGGGTCAATTACAGTTTTAAACTTACATCTGGGCCTACATCTGAAATATTGGCACTGGATACAAATTCTTTTAAAAATCCGTCTAGTTCTACACCTTCAATATAGCCATTTCCTTAAAAATAAAAGAATCAATAAGTAATGTATATGTGTCTTTTTATTTTCATTGTAACCAAGATATTGATTGTTCAGTCCATTTAACACATTTATTTAACTGATCATGACTTACGAATAACACTATTTTTTTATTCGATTGTACTAATGAATATTGTATAAATAAAATTTGTTGAATAAGTGACATCTTGTCGCCTTGCTGAACATGTAATAGATAAAGATCATGTGATTGACTATAATAACGCCAAAATTCTCGATAATGAACGAAATCTCAATAAACGTCTCTTTCTTGAAATGGTTCATATAAATAACAATGAAAAATCAATGAATAAAAGAACAGATATCAATGACCTCAGTACAATATACACATATCTATTAAAAACCAAGGAACATTTCTCAACCCGTCCTCCTTGAATTGATTTTTTTTATATATTTATACATTTTATAATCTCACTCTGTATGTTTTAATTGTATACTGATTTTTTAGAAATTGTCATTTTGTCATTTTAAATTTTAACATTGATATTTTTTTTTGTATGTATTTTTTTTAATTTCATGTTATTTGTTTTGATAAAGAAAATAAACATTTTCCTTACTAATTTATTTACTATTGACTGCTTCCCACTAATTTTATCTACATAAACTTTGTTGTATACATAAGGCTTGGTAAAAAATTTGAATTAGCTACCTCAAACTAAATAAAACAGATTCGAAAAAGGAGCAATGACTACTAGAACAAGAGCCCGTGACTATACTTTTAAATTAGTAAGTATTTTAGTAATTTCAGGTTATAAAATATTAAAAAAATTAACTTTTGTTTGCAACTTGGGAAAGAATTCAAATGTAAAGTGAATAAAATAAAAAAATATACTACAAAATGTTCTGAAATAAATTTTGAGATATGATTATGCTATGAAGAGCAATTAGAATTAATAGAGGTTACAGTTAAATACATTTGGTAAACAGATGTGGGAAAAACTTGTTTTGGGTTAATTCATTTTGGACCAAAAATTTTGAGGCCTTTACCTAAGACCCTTATATTTAAAAACCATAAAAGACCAGGTCAGTTATATATTTGGGATTTTTAGAAATTAAATAAAAGATAACACTTGATGAAATAACGAATTTCTTGAGTTCAGTAAAATAAAGTCGACAGTTTAGAAAATCATTCTAAAAAATATAAATTCATTTTCTTATATATATATATATATATATATATATATATATATATATATATATATATTGTTATTTTTTTAACATTAATTTTTATGTTGTTAAATTTTATATTAGGCAAATAAATAGTGAGAAAAAAGTAATTTTATGTTTTTGTGTTTTGTCGCAATATTGGACTTCCACAACCTAGTGTGAAACGTTAAAAAATAAGTGTACGTCCCTCTATGTGACCCCTACTAAATACGGAAGGTAAAAATGCGACAATTGGTAAGTGAACTTTTTTTTAAAACAGTTTAAAACGATGATTAATAATCTGACAAGGTCCCTACGAGCTCCCTAATTAACGAGGCCCTTTTATTGCATCACTAAATGAGCAAGATAGTGTATTAAACAAAACACTAATAATTTTAAGACACTATTATAGATAGTTATTTTTTTTCTAGTTTTTTATTTTGAGATATTTTTATTTTTAATTCAAACTATTAAAATAAACTATGGTGTTTTTTCTAAGTGATGAAAATTGGTTTTTTTTTTCATTTATCGATGTTTACTAATTTAAAAAATTCCGAGAAACAAGTAAGTTACTGGCATTTTTTTAATTTAAAATTGCCGCACTACAAGAATATTAAATCATCCGCAAAATCGGTAAATTTCTCTCCAATATTTGTGCAAAGCATGGTATATTTTTGAAATCAGAAAAAAACATAATATACAGGGTATACCATTTATAAAGCTTTTATTTTTATTGTATCTCGTGAAATCTGCAAGCCACTGAGTTTTTGATGGGATTTTAACAAAATTCAGTCCTAGCCTCTCAAAACTTTTTTAAAACATTTCATTTTTTGTATATACAATAACAACGATTAAAAATGATGGGTAATTTATAATAAATAACCCTGTACATTAAATTCTCAAGTAAAGTTATTTATGTGTTTACAAAATATCTCTTTTTTTATTATATTATTATATATAATTCATTTTTTAGCGTTGAGAAGTCAACTTGGGCTATGTCCCTTTTTTAATCAAAACTTTTTACTAAAATTACTTAAAAATGTAGCCTTATGGTCAGTTATAGGATTTAGAATCACCATGTATGCCAGTATTTTTCTTTATAGTAGACACAAAGTTATTTTCATTAAGAATATTTAGATTTTCAACTGATATATCGTTTTCAACCTTTATATTAATGTTTGTGTCTTCATTTATATTATGATATTTATATTTGACTAATAAATTTGTTATCATAAGTCGATATTGGGGCCTGTACAATGTAATTACTAAAATAGAGTTGAGGGAATTTTAAAAATAAACTTCCAACAACTTTCCATATGTACATCACAATTTTTCAGGTAGAGGTATAGCAATTTTTTATAAATTTAATTTTTGTTAACGTTGCTTCGTTGTAAATAATTTTATTTTTCACTTGTATGTTATTTGTTTATTTTACCTTGGAAACGATTGTTATAAATACACTCATAACGCCCTAGGCTTTTTTTTTAATTTAATTTCGTATAAAATCGAAAAATAAATATTTTGCTTTGAAAAAATTACAGATTATTTAAAACACAAAAAAGAACGTTTTCACCGAGTTTCATAAAAAAAAATTATTTTTGCGGGAGATAAAAATTAAAAACGAAAATACCGGTTTTTAGCGATTGACTTCCAGAATAAATAATTTTGTATTTTGTTTTTAAATATTTAGTCTCAAATCACTTATTTTTGGAATGAAGTACCAGTGAAGCGACCTTGGTTGAGCAGAACACATAATTGCTTCTGGGTCTTCCACGTGCTTTGCCTTTTTCGTATTTATTTTTATTGTGCTATAGACGAACATTTTTGTGTAATTTTGTGTCCGAGAACTACATTGGGGTGTACCGCTGCTACTAGCCATTATCCACTAACAGAGAGACGATTAAACATCAGGTAAGCGTTTTGGGACACGTTATTTCTTTTAATTGTTGAACATATAACATTCATTCTATTACAGGTTGTATTTATTATAACTTAATTAAAATCAATGTGTTCCAAACGTACACGAACACTCATATTTAATAAAATATAATTTAAAAATTTTAAAATGCCAATTGAGTATCATTTATTGAGCTTGAAAAAAAAATAATCGAAAAAAAAATGTGTTTTTGTATTCTAAGGCACAAAAATGTTATTTGTAAATTTGGCATAAAATTCATCTTATTTTCATATAGTTAAAACTTAAAAATTTAATCATAATTGTTTTGAGCAGTATATTAAATGACACACTCAGTGAAATTACAATTATAAGATTTTTAAACTCACCGTCTTTATCGTAATGACTCCATACTTCCATAAACTGATTAGCTGACAACTTTTTCAATTCCCTGGAATGAGGATCTCTGAACTGTCGCATGAAATTAGTTGCTTTTTCCAAGTTCAAGCGTTTTGACGTTATCTGATCATCAGACGTCATTTTTCTGGAACAAAAAGTCTAAGTGTTACCGCACACTTTAGTTTAAGAACAATGTTACCTAATTAAAGTTAAAGCATTAGTTGGTCCCGTATATTTTTTAACGTAAAATTATTCTGAAACCGTTCACCATTTTTGTAAGGAATTTGGAAGATTTAGAAGAAAATAATATTACGTAAAACTAAGTTGCATCCATACTATATTCATCTGAATCAAAAGTTACTTGGTTTTTTCAACAATAAATCA
This sequence comes from Crepidodera aurea, assembly GCA_949320105.2. Classification (NCBI taxonomy): domain Eukaryota; kingdom Metazoa; phylum Arthropoda; class Insecta; order Coleoptera; family Chrysomelidae; genus Crepidodera; species Crepidodera aurea. The sequence continues at coordinate 27,476,899 of OX439477.1, forward strand.
GAGGTCAGGTTGATTTCGTTGATTTTCCCCTATTGTAAAGACCAAGCCACGTTTTATAAAAGTGAAATTGTGAATAGACATAATTTCCATTAATAGGGAGGTTTTAAGCCACAACTTGAGCGTCATACGTTATATCCCTTTATCCGCTATTAAAGTAAACACAGAACGTTAATAACGTATTTCGAAAATGAGTTTTTAAGCCATCCCACTCTTCCGTTATTTACGTGACAGATGCCAGAAACATTTATAACCTTATAAATGATAACCCTCACTTTGTGATAGTTTAAATAATCATTTACGATTTTTTTTATTTTAACTGCCTTAAATCGTTTTTAAATGAAGCCAGAATGAAACAAATACTACAAAAGATAGGTTAGGTAAAAGACTTGTTGTGACATCTCTTCAATGTCCATATCCTATGTTGCCATAACACTTAATTTTATGAAATGTTTTCATTTCATATTTAAGAAAAAAAGTGGTAAGAATGGTGAAAACTATAGACTTACTCAAATCTTCTAAATTTCACATGTATTTATCATAGACTTTGGAGTTCACGATAAAACTTAAATATAAATGTTCTACATGCGGCACCATTGCGAAAACAATATCCGTTATTAAGGGAACCTTATTTCACCTCTAATAACGTAAAACAATATCAGTTAATAAAGTTTCCCTTATTTTAGCGCTATTGCGCATGCGATGTATAACGTTTAAAGTATATTGGTGTTCAAATAGGTGGCTTAAAACCTCCCTATTATTCCACAAGTATTCGATTTTATAGCAACTTAGAGACAAACTTTGAATGTTTGGGGTTGATATAATTGGAGGCTACGTAATTGGACCACGTTTTTCGAAGGATGAGTGAGAACGGCTTAGGTCATTTACCTATATTGTTCGAAAATGTTCCATTCGTCAAAAAATGTGATTTTTCATGGAGCTCTGGCATATCAAGCTCGATTAATTAATTCAGAGCCACTAAAAATTACATCTTATGCAAACATGTCATTTTATATTTTAGCTATTTGCACGTTTAAACTGGATTTACTCATTTGTGATCATGCCCGTTGTCGATGTTATCACGAACGTTGATCTTAAAATTCTTTTCATCTGTAAATTTAAATCCATACAGGTGATAAGAATTTTAAAGCCCAACATTTGTGAGTGCATTTTTTTAAAAAATTCACAAAAATTGTTCACCTGTATCAAACTGTAATTTGAATGCCCTTAAAACTAGTACTTTTAAATTGAAATTTAGATATGAAATATTTTATAATACATGTAAGTAGCATTAATTTAATTTTCTTAGTACAGAAAACGATTTAATGAATAATGTTGGGAGGAAAATATTTGGAAAGTTGTAGAGGTTGTTATTTAAAAAAATTGCTAGCAAAAACTCAAACCGTAAGACCATCTTCAGTGCCACAAGAAAAATTAAGAAAATAATTTGGCAAAACATTATAGAAATTCAATCAAATTTTCAAACAAGATGCGCCCAAATGTCTCAAATGTGACATATATACTACTTTCATCAAACCGCAAATTATTTTTTAACGGGAGTATATATACAGTGTGTCCACACTTAAGTTCGCAGCATGTGGGAAACTTTTTTATTATTAATTTTACAATAAAAAATTCTGCATGGTCTAAAATCTAAAATGCAACTATCAGATATCAACTTTTTTCAGTAGTATACGAGGTTTGAAAATATGAATTTTACGTCAACTTACCGATTTTGAACAAGATATTCCGAATTTTAATTTTTAACATTTTTTGATACGTCCCCTCACTGACAATTTGAATTCATTGAAAAAGGTTAAAATGAACGAAAAGACAAGAATTCCAACGAAATGAAAATTGTCAGTCATGAGGGAGTATCACAAAAAATATTAAAAATGAAAATTTTGTTAAAGTCGGAATATCAATAGAAACAAGTTTTTTTAATAACTTTTTTTTCATATTTTAAAAATAAAAGTACTTTACTCTTGAGCAAAATTCATATTTTTTGACAAACCTCGTATACTACTGCAAAAAATTGATGTCCGATAGTTGCATTTTAGGTTTTCGACTGTGCAGAACTTTTTATAAAGAATAATTTTTTTTCGTAAAATGAGTAATTAAAAAGTTTCCCATATGCTGCGAACTTAAAGAGGACACACTGTATATTACTATTGCAAAGTTTACAAAACTAAAACTAACAACATGGAAGTTTCGAAGAATTAAATATGTGATTTGATCAGGGACGTATCGAGCTTCATAAGTTTGCCGACTACGGCATGAAAATGCTGACCCAGACCCAACACCCTCGCGTCGGTACGACCCTGGATTTGATCTGACTAATATTTTTTCATCCGAAATTAAAAATCCAGAAAAAAAATGTTAACAAGGACTTTCGTATAATCATAAATGTGTGTAGTTCTAATTAATCATTTCCGATCTTCAAGTGTGGACGATTTGTTAAACCTCCTTTTCGTGTAATCCAAAAATCAATAAAATTCGTTGACGGTATGGCCACAGTAGGTATGGCCGAACAAAAACGAATAACCCAAAAGATAAGGAGTTTTAAATAAATATTTATTACAACATTTCGTTGTGAAGAAATTACACTCGTTATTTTTTTTTATTAAAATAAAAAGAACATTTAAAAACCCTCCGGCGTAATTCCATCTTCGTTTAAATTCAGATCAATGTTATGAATAAAAATATTAAATTAATATAATTAAAAAAAAAGTTAATGTAGTGGTAGGGTTTTTATAATTCTTACATTAATCATGAACCAGCAAAAAAAGAAAAACGTAGACGAGTACAATTTTGTTTTTCTTTTTACCTGCATGGCGTAACAAAGACAGCGAGCATCTTCCACCTTTCTATATTAAGACATTTAAAACATAAAACATGCATTTTCCAATGAATAATACACGTTCAATGCGACTTTTATTTATCTCAACATAAAACTTACTTGAATTATAACGAATACGTGTTCTTTTAAGTAATCAAATGTCGCTCTATACTCTCACTGCGAATCTAAATGGTGTTCTGGGTTTACTGAAAGCTCCTGAAACTCTAAAAAGCTCCGTTGTAAATCCTGAAGGGGTCAAGCATGCGCATTATCAATCGAAGGTCTAATAAGGTGTGTGTTCGATTTTACTATTTGAAGAAAAAGTCACGTAGAACTTAATGGTATTGTATAATCATAAAAACATTTTCGGAAGCACTCAGGAATAAAAATTGATAAATATGCAAACATACTTACAACAAAAGTCAATATACAGGGCATACCAAAACTACTCAAATCATTTAGGATGGGATCAGAATAATATCAATACTTTATAGAAGTTTTGTATGTATAATATAAAGGGTGTTTCCTAATTGAATGTCGATATTTCACGGTGAGATTCTTGGGACATTTTTAGGTTTTTCCTTGAAGATACAGGTCGTTGAAAAAAAATTTTGTAATTGTTTTTTAATTATCTCAAAGACGCGTTCAAATATTTGAGCGAATTTTGCTGAACGTTAGAATGGCATAACTGTGCATTTTTTGAATTTGTTTTTAATTTTTCAAGAATTTGTATTTAGGGAGTGGATAAATAAAATATAAATCAATGGCAATCAAACAACAAATAGAGCATATTTTCAGATATAACAAAACAAAAAACTAGAATGTTTTCACAAAACGATTACAACAAATTGAAATTTCAATGTAAATTCTGATTCATGATGATATTAAATTTTCAAAACTTTCACTAAGCTATTTTAATAATATAAAAAACCAGGATATATATCTATTGTAGCGTACTACTAATCAGGCAACCAACTTTACGTCAATCCTCACGCGATTATAGATAGATATTTATTAATATAAAATTACAAGAATATTACACTAGTCACAAAACATTACAATTATTACAAGGTTAAAACTATAATTTACAACAATAACAGACAGCCTTTTTTTTAATATCCAACTCATATGCACAGGAGTAACTTACAACACATTCACGTGCAGCAATGTGAGACAGATATTCATCAACTGTACAAAAACAGTGTTGTAAGATTAATTTTTTTATTCCAATTTTAAATTTATACATTAGGACAATGGTGCTTGGCTTTGCCACCAGGGGAGAGAAAAAACGCGGGGTTAACCTAACTATATATAGAGCAAACATGCGTTATAGGTTATGTTTGTTTATGTTCAGAGTGATTTTATTTCCAGGCGTTAATTGTGCAAGTGAAAATATCCCAAGAAATCCACCTTTAAAAATGAATTTGCCAAAAACGGAAATGTTTGAAAAATTGTACGGAAAAGTGAAAGTTAAAAAATCTAAATGTAAAAAAGTGAGACGGAAGACAGTAGAGAGATCTTATTTAGAAATTTAATAATTGTTATTTTATTTCATTACATGGTCGTACTGAAGGGAATATGTAAAGTGCACAAATAATAGTATTATACAGTTTTTTGCCCAAGTAGAAAGTTTGAACTGCAGAGGCACAACACAAATTACATTAGCAGAATATGACATTTTATTGTTTCTATATCATTAGAAATATCAATTACTTGGTATCTAAGTTTACTTACAATAAGACTCCGCCTCCCCTCTGGCATGTATTAAGTTCCTTTCTTATAAGCACGTAATTGTCGATGTTATCACAAACGTTGATCTTAAAATTCTGTTCACCTGTATATTTATTCATCCACACAGGTGAAAAGAATTTTAAAGTCCAACATTTGTGAGTGACTTTTTTAAAAAAAATCACAAAAACTGCATGTGTGGTTCTGTTCACCTGTATGAATCTGTAAGTATGCCCTTAAAACATAATACTTTTAAACTGAAATGGAATATTTTATGATACATATAACATTTTTCTTAGCGAAACTGATAAATGAACATCCCCCCCCCCACGATGGGAGGTGGACGGGGTAATAGAAATAGATTGAAAATATAAGATATTTCCCGAGTTATGACATGATTCCTCAATTTTTTTGTCTTGCTCTTGCTTTGTCCCTTCTTTTCTTTTTATTTATAATTGTGATGACTTTATTGTAAAGGTTCAGTAGTATACGTGTGAAATATTTTTTCTAGATTAGTTTTGGCTCAATTTTGGGTTTTTGACAATTGATAACATTGATGGTATTCGAGTCGATGAGAGTGTCATTGTTACAAAGAATTGCATCAATAAGATATTCAGATTTGGGTGTTACGTGTGTTGCTTCAGTAATAAGTTGACAGCATCGAGTTGAAATATTAAAAAATTCAACATTAACGCCACCAACATAAATAACATTAGCAGAATATGACATTATTAATTATTCTATATCATTCGAAACATCAATTACTTGATATCTCACTTTTCTATGAACGTACAGTAAGACTCGGCTACCCCTTTGGCCTGTATTGCGATCCATTCTTATTAGCAGATAATTGTTGATGTTATCACGTATGTTGATCTTAAAATTCCTTTCGCCTGTATATTTATTCATCCATTCAGGTGAAAAGAATTTTAAAGGCCAACATTTGTGAGTGACTTTTTTTAAGAAAATTCACAAAAACTGCATGCGTGGTTCTGTTCACATGTATGATATGATCAGTTTTATAATATAGGTTTTTTGACAAGTTGATAGTACACCCTATACATTAATAAAAAGAAAAGTTAGATTCAAATATGGTAGTTACAAAGAATTATAATAAGTTGATTTCAAGTGAGGACAGCATTGAGTTGAAAAATTGAACTGCAGATTAATTTTCTATAAGAAAATCAACATTAACATCACCAACACAAATAACATATCATTCAAAACATCAATTACTTGCTAATCTCAATTTACTATGAATAAGACTCCACCACCCCTCTGGCCTGTATTGTCGATGTTATCACAAATGTTGCACATTAAAATTCTTTTCGTCTGTATATTTATTCATTCATACAGGTGAAAAGAAATTTAAAGCCCAACATTTGTGAGTGCATTTTTTTAAAAAATTCACAACTGCATGTGGTTCTGTTCACTTGTATGAATCTGTAATTTGTATACCCTTAAAGTACTTAGTACATTTAAATGTGGAATATTTTATCATACATGTAACATGAATTTAATTTCCTTAGTATAGAAAACCATTTAATGGGTAATGTTAGGACGGAAATATTTGGAAAGTTGTAGAGGTTATTTAAAAAAAAAACTTACTATCATTGGAGTTTATATTTCTATAAAAATAGATATTTGTTTGAAGGAAGAAGAGGTCCATTGATCACTAGGCTTGACCAACCACTCATTTATGCAGTGTGGCTGGGGATTTCCCTTAGCTTATTCCATTGGTTGTTAGATCTGGTGGAGTCATAGAAGAGAAACTTTTTGGATGTCTATATTTATTGTCCTCATCCTCTTTAGACGGTTTTATATTTTTTGCTGCAGTTATTTTCAAACTGGTTATCCACTTTTTTGAAGAACTCTTTTTTTTTCAATAAGTAGGGAATTATTTTCTTTTAGAATAATGTTTTCATCTCTTATCTCTTCTAATAACTGATGCAATCGCTGTTTTTCAATAACTGATTTAATCCTTAATTTCACAGCACACAACTCTTACACTATCAATAAGTTTAACTTTTTGGCTTAATTTCTGTCCTCAACTTACATAATAAACAGAAAAGCAATTTACATACTACACTGAACATTTCTTGGAGCAAGATTAGTTAGGTACTATTTTTACTAAAATATTCTGCACCACTGTATATTCCGCCATCTTGGCATTATTATTTTATTACGAATGTTGCACATGAAATTCTTTTCGCCTGCATATTTATTCATCCACACAGGTGAAAAGAATTTCAAGTGCAACATCAGTCGAGTGCCTATTTTAAAAACTTCACAAAAACTGCATGTGTGGTTCTGTTCACCTCTATGAATTTATAATTTGTATGCTCTTAATATCTTTATTTTGTTTTTGTGGCCTAACTTAAACCTCAATTTTAATATATTCGAGTTAATGCATATTTAATCACCTCGTGGCACTTAATTTGATATTCTGCAATTTTAAATTCGAAATTTATTTTATTTTCTCTAACGCCAATTTTAGTCGTAACATTCTTGGAGTTGGTGCATATTTGTGGAAACATTTTCTAATTCTTTTTCGAATTTTATTCGACTTAGCACTTATTAAAATGAAATAATCTTGCAGCACATGCTTTTCAGTCGTGTCGTAACTTTATTCGATACGCTAAAATGTTCTTCTTTTTTATTGACTGATACATTGCATATTGCATGTTACTTTCCTATATGCAAGCACATCGGGAGTTTAACTCTTGGGAATTTGAATGATTAAGGTCAAATAAGAAAGGTTTCGTCTCATAAATATGTATTTATCTAAATTTCGCCCCGTATATACCTGACATCAGTTGTGATAAATTTAAAATTATAAAATATCGATTTTATGCATTGCTGGCGAAAGACAACTGCGGCGCAAACAAATGTGCTGGCAAATGTACTGGTATGCAATCCAAAAACGAAAAAAGAAGAAGTAAGTCATAAAGTTAGACACCTTCCCAAGGTCATATCAATTGTTTGGGCCCCCATTAGTGAGAGGTTATGTCGAGGTTTTATGTTATTGAGAAACATTTGCGAAATGCCTGTTTTTGTGATACAACGAACATTATTTTAATTTTATCAAAATGATCTGAATGCACGATGGTAAAATGACAAAATTTTTTCATTTGTATCGTTTTCCAAAATTTTTAACTGCCCCTGAAACATTCAGTAACATTCATATTAAAAGGTGCAAATCTATTTTTGGAGATAAAGTTACTGAACTTGATGAAAGTACTCTCACAGGTCGACTTTTAATGTATTTAAGTGATTGTAATATCTCAAATGTACAAGCTAATAAACCTGCACAAAAGTTACAACAAACAAATCTACTATCTACTAATCTCAGATACTGTAACATAGAACAGATAAAATCATTGACAAAAAGTTTTGATATTCGTAGAAAATACGGATTACTACAAACTATCGACAAAGAATGTAGTGTAAGAGTGAAACAAATTACAACGGCCGATATTTTTGATATTCTACATATTTTTATGATGAAATTGCCAAATAGAATAATAGAGTGCAAGTTTTATGAATCTTCAATGTTGGAATTATCTATTAGATTAAAATATTTCAATAAAACTGAAATAATTCAATATATTTTTTATAGCGGGCTTAGAAAAAAAAGAAGTAAAAATCATGATGATGTAAGAAAGTGTTTGAATATTTTAATTAAATCTGGATTAGATACGTTAACAGTAGAAGATCTGTGTATCATTTGTAACTCCACATTTAAAACTACAACTAGAATTAATAGTGAAGAATTTTGTTCTAAAATAATTACGTATCTCCACGATAACTTAAAAGTATTTAAAGATCCTGCTTTTTTGATAACTCTTTTAAAAAGTATCAGGCAAAATAGATGTCAAGATGAAGAGTTGCTGTCCACGATATCCTGTACAATATTATTCAATAAAAATGTAGCACATTATTCTTTTTCTGCGTTGTGTCATATTTTGGCGGTGTATTCAGACTATTTATACCACGATGAAAATATATTAAAAGTTTTTACTGAAACATGCATTAAATTGTTAAAAGATTCTTATTACACAACCAAAAATAAACACATGTCAACCCAGCCAAGACTTAAGGATATTAAGAGATTGCTATGGTGCCTCAGCAATTTAAATTATAAAGGGCTAGAATTAAGTGATATTAAAAATGTGATAATTCCAAGTATTTTACAAAGAGTTAAAGCAGGAGATGTGGAAGAGAACTACTCTAGTTTAGTCGAAGTAACTCTTTATTTATGGATGTTAAATTATCGTTCTTATGAACTTCTCCCATACTTCTTAGAGAAAAATATTATACAAAGTATAAACAGTAAGTAAAATTAATATTAATTGTTGATTTTTTGTTTTATTGGCAATGTATTTTTATATTCTGTTTGCGTTTATTTTTTGTTGGCAAAATTACCTAGGATGGACTACATTTTTTATCCCATTCTATTTAGTTTCATTATTTGTTTAATATTGGAATTGAAGTTATGATGACATCTATTTTACATTGTAGCAGTTCTCATTTTTCTGCCAGTATGATGATGTTTCCGAATTCTGCCATATACTTTAGTTAACGAAAAATCATTAGGGGATCCGATTAAGAGATTCTCAATGTAGGTATCCAAGAAATTGATGATATTGTTTACTATTTGTGCCACCATTAGAAATTCTTCCCCACGATTTGTATTAAGATGTAACTCGCGAACAGTATTGAACACCTCTTTTTGGTTTTTAGATAATATTGGCAAGAATTTTCTTCTTGCCGCTTGAATCTTTTTTCTTATTTGATTGATATCTTCTGAGTTTATGTTCTCCGTAAAATTTAACATTATTGCTCACTGCATTTCTTGCAAGTTTCATTTCAACACCATGATTGTGTTCTCATTTGACCTCTACTAATATGTCTTCATTGGAAACGTGGAAGTACAATCTAGTTGTACATTTAGCGTTACAGCATTTCCATCGAATTTTTCCACATTTGCTAGTATTAGCTTTGGAAAACTTATTTAACACAATTAATTTATTTCCTCTTTCACTAAACATGGTGGGTGCTCTGTTATCCATTTTAACTCAAGTAAGGTAGATAATAAACTGTTTGATAAGACGTTCAATAAGAAACAACCACTTTCCCCTTCTTAATATTACCCTAAATATTAAAACCCTGCAGTCATCAAAATATTCCAAGAATCCCATCAATTTTGTTTTTGAGAGTATATATTAGAAATTATTTATCATTTCTAATCCCTTAGTTCTTAAAATTCAGGTAAAATTTTGATTTGTGGCAGAATTCGGATGCGCCCTTTTATTTGTAATTTTTCACATCTTTATTCAGACTTTGCGTATTTTGAAAAGTATTTTCTGTTGTAGATTTAAATACGCCTCTTAAACAAAGGTTAAATCTTCTTGTAACATGCATTTTCTATGAAGAAAAAGAACTTTTAAAAGAAATTGGTAATTACCCAAAGCCAAACTTGGAGTATGATATGACTAAACAATTAGAAAAACGTCCTTTGCTACAAAAAGTTATAATCATTTTGAAAGGCATTTCTAAGAAACATGAATTGAATAGGTTTGAAGTGAACTGTGAAATACCGGGAACAAACATTATTGGTGTAACTGGTTACAAAAGAAATATATATAAAACTGTTTATATAGAAATTTTAGATGATTATACAACTTTGAAGAATACTGAGAATTTACCAACAGGTCCTATGCAACTCAAATTAAGATTATTGGAATATTTGGATCAGGCTGTTATTTTGGTGAGAAATCTTTATTACTTTATGTTAATTATATTTATATACAGGCGCAATATTAATAATTCCTAAAAATCCAATAAAAAGCTGTAGAAGCTTCCAAGACCTCAGTATCAAATAATCATTTAATGAACACAATATTCTCTGTATAATTCGTATTTTACAATTTTCTTTGGAGACTAACAAAATGTTTTCTATCATACAAAATTTCAAAAAGTAATCAACATTTTCTGTACTAGAACAAAACAATGATTGAGAGTTGAAATGACCTTTGGCTTATTGAAGGCAGTGGTGTGCTTATTAATTTTTGAAAGGGTTAAGGACTAACCCAAATAAATAGTTAATTGTTTTTACAATAAACTAAATACTTTTTTTTTGTATCTTTATACATACCTTTCGTCTAATCTTCCACCTCAGATTCGTCAGCAAAGCAAAATGACTTGTTCAATATTTTGTTAAATCCGTTGGTCTATGTCCCACATTTTTTGTGGGGCCCCGCGATGTCTCTCATTTTATGAGTACAATAAATTTGGAATTGTTTAGGAATAAACGTTAAAAATACTCACAGATAACAATAAGCACACAATAAATAATCATTGAAAGCGACTATATTGTATCACTACATAATCAAGACTGCCTCTTGTCCAAGCTAATTCCTATAATGCATTTATTAGCCATTAAATAATCGTTAGGTTTGTCAATGCTCTGGTTCGTTCCCAGGTCTAGACAATGAGATTATTTTTAAATACTTCTAGGTATTAGTTATGATGTTAGTTTATGCTACAAAGATTCAATCCTGGGGGCGCTCATCGTTGTCGATGATGGTGTTGTGAGGTTTTTCTGGGTTTTCCCACAACTGTAAAGCAAATGCGCCATCAATCATCAGCAAGTCGCCCCAGAGCGCCACGGCAAATAATAATAATAATAGCCGTCCCTCCCCCGCACAAGCTGCAGAGTTGCTGGGGTTCACTCGTATGGGAGTGAATACTACTTACTTGCTCGTTAAAATGTACTTATCAATGGGGAGGAAATGATTTATAAGTATTACTCATTAATATCCATAATTAGCCACAACCTTCAACTTTGCCGTTTGGATTTTCATTATGTTAAAAATTGGTAAAATAAGAATGAGATATGACAACGCTGTTTTGCTTGTTTTATGGCCCGTTTTGATTATTTTTCAGTGTCGAAAATAGTGAAATTTTTGAAGTATTTGATACAAAGTTTCGTTAAAATGTGTTCAATAATAAAAAAAGTTATAAGAAGCCAGAGTGGAGTGAAAAAATGTTTGAATGTAAGTTGTGATTTTTAAATTTTTAGGTTGATTCGAATGAAATAGAATCAATGAGTGACAATGACATTGAGAAGGTGTTGTTAGAAGAAATGGAATTTGTGTGCTAATTCCTAGCACATTTGCTCAAGAACTAAAATTATTAAAAATGTTAAATCGGTTTAAAAAAATATTAAACATATCAATAATTTCATAAACAATGTTTCTTTCATAACCTTATTGAATCCGCGTATTTATTATATTCAGTTTTGAAGATTATTATAGAATGTCACTTCCAACTCTGTGTTCGAGACCATGAACACTTCACACAATAATTTCACTGAGCAACTAAGAATTAATGTGATGATTGAAATACCATCAATCGCATCCTTCAATTGAAATGATCTTACTTGAGGTTATTAGCTTGGTTCTAGGAAGAAAGTATCTTTATTTTTTAGTTTAGTCTTTCAAAAGAAAAAAAAAAGAAATTAAATCTTGATTAGATTAGTGTTAAATTTACTCTAAGTATTCTAAGGTGGATACAAATGCATCATGCATGGCATTTCTATAAAATCTTAAAAATACAGAACGAATTCTACGAGTTTTTTGTTTAACACTATTTTCCCATTTCTTAATTGCCACCATACGACGTCTTTTGTTTCGTTTTCGATTGTGAAACATAATCTCTCCGATTAAAATTGATCCTAAAAAAATGCTCAAAAATATTAAAATTCTAAAAAGGGTTGTTAAATATTTACCAGAAAATATATTTCCAAAGCACAACAAATAAAAAGCTCCTTGCAACATTTTTAGACTAATCGGTTTTAACTTTTTCTTCTCCTCAACTTTAATCTGCCTATTTAAACCCTTATTGGTGTCTTTGGCGACATTTTCGGCAATTTGCGTAGAGGATAATGTTTTCTCTTTTCCCAACATTTCATATTCATTTTCAGTCATTTTTGTAATAATTCCTGCTTCGAATATTGCCAGCAATCTAACAAAATACCATAAAATTTAAAATTCTATTTTGGATTATTATGTACATTGGATATTTTTCCGTACTAACATTTTATTAATATCCTCCACATAGGGGCATCCCAATTGCAGGGCGATGGCAGAATATGCGGTGTTTAATTTCTCAGTTAGATGAAAATTACTTGAACCTAAAAGAAATATGAATTTTCATTTCATCTCTCTGCAATTGTATATAGTCGAATCTCCATTCAACTGCCAGTGTTAGTAAAATACATACATTTGAAATTGGTGTGTGTAGTTTTTCTTAAATTTATTAAGTTTATAATCTTTCGAAGGCATTATATTTTCGCCTTCCCAAAAATAATCTTCTCTTCGAGAGCCATAAACTCGAGAAAAACTAATTATATTTATCAAACGGATTTTTTTATAGTTTTGAAGCTAATAAAATTTGTTAGCAAATGTTTAGATTACCATATTTTTGAATATCAAAAAATAACGTTTCTCTTCCCGCCATGATGGCAACATTTTCTGAGTCTTTAACCAATTCAACGCCTTCCTCTACAGATTTCACCATACTGTTATTATATCCCTGTCTAAGTAACATTAGTTTATATAATCTTGAGTAAATACCAGTTCCATTCTGAAAATAAGTATTATAAAAGAATTAAATATGTAAAAATTCAATATTTTTTCTCTCTACATTAATTCATAAAGTAAATTTGGAGTAGAACTATTGTTTTACCACATATATAATAATCGAATATTTCACTTTATTTCTGGAAATTTGTTTAAATGATTAATACAAAAGTTTTAGATTTTTTAATTATCTACAACTTTTACATTAAAGTTTTTTCGATAGGATGCATATTTCAGCCACAAATCGTAAAAAACCAATATCCCACCCTCAAAACTTATATTTAGCTACCCTCACCCTGTAACGGTTTCATTTTTCCCCAGATTCTAAATTATTTTTTGGATGCCCCTGGTATCAATCTTTTTTTATTTTGACAGTAGTGACTGACGTTAGGAATGGATGACAATTCCTAACTGTTCTAGTTTATTGTAATTTTGCGTTTTACTCCAATATATCCACCGTTTTAGTTTTAAAAGGGTGTTTAATTTTTGGTATGCGTTAATATTTAGATTTTATAGTAAAAATTGTAAAACGAACGTTGACGATAAGTTCGTTTGTATTTTGATTTGGATCTTTTGGAAAGTCGGTAATGTAGATTTTATTTTCGAATTGCTATTAGGATTGGTCCTAAAGGTCACATGACTGACGCCAAATTTTCCAATTGGTTACGGAAATTCAGAGATTTGGAGAGGATGCGCGGTTTTTGTTTTAAAAAAGTTTGGTTGTTGACGAACAGCTTGAAAATTTAGACAAGCGTCGGTTTATTTTTTCATTTGGAAGAAGCACTTATATAGTGGCAAATTGCCATCCCTAAGTTGTTTGGGGGATTAAAAGTGCCATTCCATCTGCGAACAACTTGTAGGTGACATTTTGGTTTGTTATATACTGTTAAGTATTGGGATACTCGCCTTTGTTCGCTCGACTGTCGTCGGATTATTGGAAGAATTTGCCGTACTTGTAAGACAACTCTACTGCCTAGCTGATTTCTGTTGACTATTGGAAAATTTGATTTGGATTTTATTATTTGGAAACTTTATTTTGGATTTGGTCTACTGGAAATTAATTTGATTTAGATTTGGTACATAGAAGATTTTAGAAGTCAAACGGTTTGATAAATTTATTTTTTGTATTCTTTCGTCAATGTTTTGTTGAGTTGCATTTTTGTAGTTTTCTTGTTATCGCCCTTAATTTTAAGTGTTTTATCATTCCATTCAGCATTGGTACCACAGCTAAATGAGAACGTTTCTGTTTATTTAGTTGTTTTTGAACCATATTTTTTGTTTTTGAAATTGCCATTTGAACATTTTTATATTTAATTTTCGCACTTTTATATATATTTAATTATTTGTTTGGGATTGGGGTTATTTGTTTTAATAAATCGGTGATATATTGGAGTTTTGTCTTGCATTTACCCCTTTTGTTGGTTTTCAGAGGTAAATTAGGTCAGATAAGCTAATTTAAATCAACTGGCGCCTCCCGAGCACATAAAAAAAGTAAGTTTTCGATCAATATTAAAAATTGGAACCACGACCGTCTCCACTACAGAGCTACGCCGATAGGCATAAGGTTGAGATCGACAACCCACCTTTATATGTAGCCCTATATTGTTTTATAGGCGTATAGGGCCTTACATATTTTGGCTGGCCCAATGTGGGGCTCGATTTATTGAAACTTAAGAGTAATTTAGTGATAACCCAAGTGTTTTTTTAATATAAAAGTGTGTTTATTTATTTTTTATTGGTGTAGTGATTATTTCTTTAATGGAAAATACAGTACAAGAAAACAAGATTTGAACGACCAAGTCCCCAGACAGCAGCAGAACCGTATTGAAAATATTTTATGTGGTATTAGTTGAATTTTTAGATTGTAGTTTTGATGTATAGTTAATTGAAATTTACTACAGTAAAATTGAGTTTTATTTGACCCTAAAATAAAGAGACCTTCCCGAGTTTCATTTTATGAAATATTGGTAATATTGTTGGTATTGGGGTATTGTATATAATTTTATTTTTCTTGTTTTTTGGTAATTAATATTTAGCAAAATGGCCTTTAAGATGACCATTAATAGATTGGACAAGGATGAGTTACAGTATGAGTTGAGTATTCGAGGTGTTGAATTAGGGAGTGTTGATGAGATGAGACGAAGATTGGCTACTACTCTGCGACTCGAGAAAACTGGTTCTTCTTATAGCTATCCGCCCCATCCATTTTCTTTTCAGGATGATCGTGCAGCAGTAGAAAAGAAATTGCAAGATATAGAGATACTTTTAGGTGTTTTTGATGGACTTCCTGGTAGTTCAGAAGCACTTAAGTGCGAGACTAAGGTCCAACATGTCCTTGGTAGGATTGATAAGATGGTACCTGGAGATGATGAAGAGTTGAAGGCCAAAGGAACTATGTTAGGCAATATTCTCTCTTTAGGTGATGTTTTCTATAATAAGTTACATCCAGATTCTACAGATCCTGTACCACCAACCTTAGATGTTGTAACAAGTTTGAGTCAGTGTGTGTTGTCAGATTTTTGTCCTAGTTCGTCTCCTAACCATGCAATTCATCAGAATTTGGGTAATGTACCTAGTGTTTCAAGTTCTCAGATGGTACCACCCCATAAGTGGGGAATAGAGAAATTTTCAGGCGCTATGAAGTCTCTTTCAGTTTCAGCTTTCTTTGAACTAGTTGAGGAACTAAGACTAGCTCGTCATGTCCCCAAGAGTGTTTTATTAGAATCAGGAGTGGATTTATTTTCCGATAAAGCTTATCAATTTTATAAAGATGTTCGTTATAGAGTTTCTAATTGGGACGGATTGGTCGAAGAATTTCGTAGGGAATATTTGCCGTCTAATCATGGTGAAGCTTTATTCGAGGAGTTGAGGAAACGTACTCAACATTCTTCAGAGACAAATCGGGGTATATCTTGCTGTAATGTCGAGTTATTTTAATAGGCTGAGGTGTTCAGTCTCCGAAGAAACAAAATTAGCTATCATCGTTAAGAATTTACATCCATATTATCAGGATCGATTGCGTGACCCTTTACCTACTTCTTTGGATGAACTCCGTGCGATATGTCGCAAAATGGAAGAACGCAGAGATGCAATTAGAAGCTATGTAGAACCCACTAGTCGAAAATCGAATGTTTTGGAAAAAGATTTAGCTTTTGTCGAGATTGAAAGTGAAAAGAGCTTGGAAGTTGCTTCCACTTCCTCCTCTATTTCTGGTAGGACTTCCAATGTTAAGAATATTACGTGTTTTCGGTGTCATCAACCTGGACACAAGGCGATTGGTTGTTTGTTGCCGAAAAAGATTTATTGTTTTAAGTGTAAGAAAGATGGTGTGACTGTTAGGAATTGTCCGAATTGCAGTCAGGGAAACGGCAGTCGGCGCTCTTAAAAGGTCGAAAAAGAGACGCTGAGAAACGCTCGACCTCTTCTGTTCAACCTCTTCTAGATTTTATTTTGGATCATGTAGTTGGTGATGAGAGACCTTATTTGAAATGTAGAGTACTTGGTTTAGAAATTTTAGGACTTTTAGATTCTGGTGCTACTAGAACCATTGTAGGTAGTACTGGTTGGAAATTATTTGATAGTTTAGGTTTAAGATTGGACACATCTAGGAAGACTACCTGTCGAGTAGCCAATGGACAATTTGTGGAATCTCAAGGAGAATGCGATGTACCTTTTGTAGTTAGGGATAGGTTAAGAGTTTTATCTGTTTTGGTTGTTACGGACGTCCCTCATACGTTGATTTTGGGAGCTGATTTTTGGAGAGTTATGGGAATCGTTCCAGACTTAAGACATAACGAATGGCAGTTTTCGGACTCGTCGATGGGCATTTTTACGGTTGATCATCTTCGAAGTCAAACCGTGTTGTCGGAACTCCAGAAGGCTAGGTTGAATGCAGTTGTTGACAGGAATCGTGGTCTAATGGGGTCAAGTCTTGGTTGTACGGATGTAGCTGAACATGTCATTGTTTGTAAAGCTGCTCCAATTAAACAAAGATACTATCCTGTGTCACCGGTTATGCAAACCCACATTGACAAGGAATTGGACGAATTATTGGCTCAAGGTATCGTGGAAAGGTCTAATAGTCCGTGGTCGTCGCCAATACTGTTAGTGAAGAAAAAGGATGGTTCATACAGATTTTGTGTGGATTATCGCAAGTTGAATGCAGTGACAGAGAGGGACAGTTATCCCCTCCCCTACATATCTAGCATCTTGGACAAACTTCGTAATGCTCATTACATGTCGACTTTAGATATTCGTAGTGCTTATCATCAAATACCGGTCAGTGAATCTTCCCGTCCTTTCACAGCTTTTACTATTCCTGGCCGAGGATTATTTCAGTTTAGAAGGCTTCCTTTCGGTCTGCATAATGCTCCAGCTAGTTGGCAAAGGCTTATTGATCGTGTTCTTGGACCTGAGTTAGAGCCTAATGTAATGTGTTATTTGGATGACATTGTTATTGTGACTGATAGTTTCGAGGAACATTTGAAGGTATTGGATGAAGTTTTTCGACGGTTACGAGAAGCCAAGTTGACTGTTAGTTGGGACAAGTGTCATTTTTGTCGCCCTGAACTCAAGTATCTTGGACATGTAGTAGATCGTAATGGTTTGCACGTGGATCCGGACAAAGTGAAAGCTATGTTGTCTATACCCGTGCCTACCTCCGTCAAAGAAGTGAGAGGCATAATTGGTACTTTTTCATGGTATCGTCGGTTTTTGCCAGATTGTGCAACTTTGATTTCTCCCATAACGTCGTTGTTGAAAAAGAATAGAAAATTCGTTTGGACCAAGGAATGTGATGAGTCATTTAAGAAAATCAAAGAATGTTTAGTTTCTGCTCCTGTGTTGAACTGTCCAGATTTTAGTTTGCCTTTTGTTGTACAATGTGATGCTTCTGGGTATGGTATAGGTGCAGTGTTGATCCAACCACGTCCTGATGGTGATCGAGTAATTAGCTATATGAGTAGATCTTTGACACGACAAGAACGTAACTACTCCACAACAGAAAGAGAATGTTTAGCGGTTCTATGGTCTATAGAACGTCTTAGAGGTTATTTGGAAGGTGTTCCTTTTACTGTGGTGACGGATCATGCATCGTTGGTTTGGTTACAGAATTTGAAGGATCCAACAGGAAGATTAGCTCGATGGGCTGTAAGAATGCAACAATACGATTTTAAGATCATTCATCGTAAAGGTAAAGACCATGTTGTGCCTGATTTATTATCGAGATCTGTTCCAGTGGTAGATTCCGTTGAAAGCTGTATAGGAGATCGCTGGTATGATAAACTTTGTAGATCAGTTGTGAGTACTCCTCTCAAGTACCCACAGTGGCGTGTTGTAGAGGGTAAGTTGATGAAATATGTTCGACCCACTACCGGTTTTATTTCTGAGGATATTGACAATTGGAAGGAAGTTGTTCCAAAAAGTGGTCGTAGGGAAATCTTAGTAAGGTATCATGATGATCCTTTGGCTGGACACGCTGGTGTTTTGAAAACTTATAAGAGAATCTGTGAGAGGTATTATTGGCCGAAACTTAAAAGCGAAGTGTCGCGATATGTGAGGGTATGTCAGAAGTGTGCTGCACATAAAGTGGATCAAAGCGGACCTAAAGGTTTTATGACTCCGCAACCTCGTGCTACTCAACCTTTTGAGATTATAGCTACCGATTTGATGGGCCCATTTCCTAGATCATCACAAGGTCATAGATTCATTTTGGTTGTTATGGATGTTTTCAGTAAGTTTGCTTTAGTCTTTCCATTACGCTCTTCTAAGGCACCCCATGTCATTAAGAGAATCGAAGAAGAAGTTTTCCTTCTATTTGGAGTCCCGCGTCTACTTATCTGTGATAATGGCCCTCAGTATATTTCTCGTGGATTTAAAGATTTGTTACAGACCTATGGAGTTGAAGTTAGATATAATGCTCGTTACCACCCGCAAGCGAATCCCTCAGAACGATATAATCGTACTTTAAAGACCATGATCGCCACGTATGTCTCAGATAATCACAGAAAATGGGATGTGAACTTGGCCAAAGTTGCTTGTGCAACTAGGACAGCTTATCATGAATCAATTGGTCAAAATCCGTATTTCGTAAACTTCGGAAGGAATATGATTCTCAATGGCCAAGAGTTTCCTTTAAAAGATAGGCTTAGAGCTAGTGATGTTGTCGATCCTAACCGAGTTAGATCTGTTGAGGAGAAGGCGAATTCTCTTAAAACTATTTTTGCTGATATTCGGAAAAGATTAGATAAAGTCTCAGAGAGGAGTCAAAAGGTTTATAATTTGCGTAGGCGACCTGTTGAATTTCTCCCCGGACAGGCGGTCTGGAGGAAGAATTTCGTGCACTCCGATGCTTCTTCGTACTTTGCTAAAAAGTTAGCCCCTCGGTGGGTTGGTCCTTATTTTGTGAAAAAGAAAGTCTCTTATTGTACATATAGTTTAGTAGATAAAGATGGTGTTGATCAAGGTGTTTGGAGTGTTAAGGATTTGAAGACAGCTAGCGCTGGAGAAAATTTACCTCTGTAAATTTTCTGAAAGTAAGGGGGTGTTGTAACGGTTTCATTTTTCCCCAGATTCTAAATTATTTTTTGGATGCCCCTGGTATCAATCTTTTTTTATTTTGACAGTAGTGACTGACGTTAGGAATGGATGACAATTCCTAACTGTTCTAGTTTATTGTAATTTTGCGTTTTACTCCAATATATCCACCGTTTTAGTTTTAAAAGGGTGTTTAATTTTTGGTATGCGTTAATATTTAGATTTTATAGTAAAAATTGTAAAACGAACGTTGACGATAAGTTCGTTTGTATTTTGATTTGGATCTTTTGGAAAGTCGGTAATGTAGATTTTATTTTCGAATTGCTATTAGGATTGGTCCTAAAGGTCACATGACTGACGCCAAATTTTCCAATTGGTTACGGAAATTCAGAGATTTGGAGAGGATGCGCGGTTTTTGTTTTAAAAAAGTTTGGTTGTTGACGAACAGCTTGAAAATTTAGACAAGCGTCGGTTTATTTTTTCATTTGGAAGAAGCACTTATATAGTGGCAAATTGCCATCCCTAAGTTGTTTGGGGGATTAAAAGTGCCATTCCATCTGCGAACAACTTGTAGGTGACATTTTGGTTTGTTATATACTGTTAAGTATTGGGATACTCGCCTTTGTTCGCTCGACTGTCGTCGGATTATTGGAAGAATTTGCCGTACTTGTAAGACAACTCTACTGCCTAGCTGATTTCTGTTGACTATTGGAAAATTTGATTTGGATTTTATTATTTGGAAACTTTATTTTGGATTTGGTCTACTGGAAATTAATTTGATTTAGATTTGGTACATAGAAGATTTTAGAAGTCAAACGGTTTGATAAATTTATTTTTTGTATTCTTTCGTCAATGTTTTGTTGAGTTGCATTTTTGTAGTTTTCTTGTTATCGCCCTTAATTTTAAGTGTTTTATCATTCCATTCAGCATTGGTACCACAGCTAAATGAGAACGTTTCTGTTTATTTAGTTGTTTTTGAACCATATTTTTTGTTTTTGAAATTGCCATTTGAACATTTTTATATTTAATTTTCGCACTTTTATATATATTTAATTATTTGTTTGGGATTGGGGTTATTTGTTTTAATAAATCGGTGATATATTGGAGTTTTGTCTTGCATTTACCCCTTTTGTTGGTTTTCAGAGGTAAATTAGGTCAGATAAGCTAATTTAAATCAACTGGCGCCTCCCGAGCACATAAAAAAAGTAAGTTTTCGATCAATATTAAAAATTGGAACCACGACCGTCTCCACTACAGAGCTACGCCGATAGGCATAAGGTTGAGATCGACAACCCACCTTTATATGTAGCCCTATATTGTTTTATAGGCGTATAGGGCGTTACAACCCCCCTTTTACTCAGTCCACTTGATTGTTCTTAAGACATAAAAGCTGGTAGGTCTGCTGTGAAGTTTGTATTTCTTGTTTACTTTGAAAAATATTTTGTTGACAAACACAATTAAAACAATATTGTTTGTTTTATATTCTTAGGTTTAAGTTGGTATTATTGTCATATGTCAAGATTGTCAAGTTACTTTTGTTGTATTGTTGTTCATGTTCATGCACCTGTTTTATAATAAAATAAATCACTCGACATTGATTTGTATATTTTGTAAGATATAATGTTGTGATGAAACTTACCTCAAGAAGACTATGCGAAGAACTATGTTCTTCAATATATAGTTTATAGCCCCTAGATATCATAGCAGTTTCTAACTGATATAAATTGTGGATAGCTTTTTCTAAAATAATAAATACAACCTATACCTGATAATTCGAAATGCTTATGATAAAGAAGTACCTCTTCCAGGTCTTGCTAATAATGAAGTTAAATTTGCTGAATACATGTCACTAATAACGTACGTTGCTGAGAAAGATAGTAATATAATGAAACATCTGGTTTTATTATTTGATTTTGGTTCTTTACCAGCTAAAACAAAGTTTTCTCAAATGTGGCCAATGTTTTAATAAATAAAACGCCTTCCAAGTCAGTACCACAAAATTTTTAATAATCACAAACATGGGGGGGGCAATTACTTTCGGCAGACTGCCATCATCAGGCCCATTAAATTAAAGAAACATTACAAAACTTTGTAACTAATTAACTAACTACTAATTAAGATGAAACATGTTAAATGAGGGCCTCATGTACTGGTCTTTGACCCTCATTTAACATGTTTCATCTTAATTAGTAGTTAGTTAATTAGTTACAAAGTTTTTTAATGTTTCTTTAATTTAATGTTATTTCATATTTGATGTTTTTACTTCAGTACCCTATGGGCCTGATGATGGCAGTGTGCCGAAACTAGCTGGAGGCGTTTTATTTATTAAATACTTATTTTTTTTTTGGAATTGGATTTGGTTTTTTTTAACTAGGTACTTACTTTGCTTCAATAAAATAGTTATTGTAAACCACGTACAATCAAAGAATAGCCTGGTATATGAACGGACTCTAAACCTGGGTTGCCATGTATTAGGTAGAGTTATTAATAAGTACAAAGTCGGTCCAACTATGAGTACCGTTAAACCGATCGCAGGCCATACCTAAAACAATTTACAAATAGATATTTTCAATCATATAATAGAGATCAATATAAAGTCACGCCACATCATCAAATGTGTGTGTTTTATACGATTCAAAATATTTGAGACGACCTCGAATAGTTCTTATTATGGTTGTTAAAGATTTAAAAAAATATACCTGCCACTGAAAAGGTCTTAGCAGCGCTAATGCTTCGTTAAGTTGGCTTGGTGCATGAGTAACGAAAGCTCCACTATCAGCGAGGGTGATAAATGAAAATTCTACAAAATTAAATCTTTCGTATGTAAGGCCCACATCTCCGATATATAAATCTGCTTCCTACAATAAAATGTTAAACTGTAAATATTAATTTTATTTATTTTATGCTTTTTCACCACCAATTGTATACTTTTGGTTTAATTTTATTGGGGATGCATCTTTATTTACTGTCTACAATTTTGGAATTATACTAGTGTTTGATACAAGTAATAATTTTAATTACAAATTACCTTTCTGGAAATTAGTCCTATAATCCCATTGAAAAAACCACTTTCTAGGTCTGAAGTACCTTGAATTCTCTCTGGAGGATCAAAATAATTAAACCTGCAAATAGTCTTAATTATTAAAAAATAAAAAAGCAGCTAATGTATGGTGCAATCAGATTTTTTATGAATTAAAAAAATCATTTTTTGGCTCAATGCAGATAACTATGGTTTGACTATTGCTCTTACTTATTTAAATAACTTTTAATTCTTTATTAATTTTACAAATCAATAATCAAGAATAGAATTTGTAAATAATTTAGTGGTGTGGTATACAGGGAAAATAAAAAATATTGATTTATGCTGAAGAGTGAAGTGCTTTTAAATTCAAATACAGATTAAATGTCATTTGAAAATGTTGATAGGAATTAATTATTCACGTTTAGATTCATGACCTTCTTATTATTAATTAATAAATTTAAGGTAAAAAAAATACTAAATAATTTAGCATTTGTTGAAATATTTATTGCAGAAGACAAATTAAAAATTAAATGAAAATAAATACATTTACTGATTACATCACTCGATCTTCTCGTCACAAATTTGATCAACTTTTACTCTTGAACTTGCATCAATAATAAATACCTAATTAGAATAATTTATTTTTAAAATGCATGAGGCACAAAATACGGAAATAGTTTTTTTTTGCTAACATGAAATACATTATTAATAATAATAATTTCACATATATTTAGTCTTTTTTTAATTAATAAATTTAGCAACAGTTGACTTTCTTGAAGAACTATAGTAATTAATCGTGGGCTCATTTTAAAGCTACATTCTAGTATTTTTTAAATCTATTTCTATCTAAAGAAGCTCGTTTTTCACTTACATAAAACGTTGAATTTAGTTAAATAAAAAATCCTCACCTGAAGTTAAGTTTCTTTGCTAATAGTTTTAAAATTCGATCATCTCTACCTCCAATTACTTTAATCGTACTGTTTGGAATGGAGTAATTAGAGTTCACACTAGTCGTATTGTCGTAATTTACAAAATGCCATGGTGGTTTCTGAAACAAATGCGTTAATTTTGAGATTCTAACTCAATGAAAACTAAGTGGGTTCTAACACGATGAAAGGTAGGCAGACGCAGGGGGACAAGGTAGCGCGAGGATACAGCACGTAATCAAAAATCATGCGCAGTAACATTACCAAAAGGACCTTAGCTATTATTGGTCCGATTTGAACTGGGAAAACGGCATAGTAATGTATGAGGTATACTTACAGTTTTACAGATTTGATAGTGAAGTATGTCTCCATTCTTACCTATAAACCTCTCAATCGCCTCTGGAATGATTGAAACGCCAAGATCCCGATGAAATTTATTGAATTTACAGGAAATATGAAAAAGGGTAGACTGAAATGATTAAAGGAGGTAAAAAAGGACTTAAAGAAAGCATCGATTACTGAATACATCTATTGTCAGGCACATTTGAAATGAGAATGTTCTGTCGAGTCCTACATATATTATAGAATACTTACGTGGAGAACAGGTACTTGTAGGATACGTCCTTTAAAATCCTTATAAACTGATTTAGTAATTGGTAACGTTGGGTGGTGGAAAATACCCTTGTCTTGATTCCACCAATTTACCAATTCCAAATGGTGTTGTTTGTGTGAAGTAGCCTGACTGTAGTATAAACGATATCTAAAAAAAAAAAAGTTAAATCTTATTAGCTTTTGAGGCCGTATTAGAAAGGAAATTGTTTCTTACTTGACGATTCTTGGTCTACAAGGCAAATAAAAGTTTTTTTTGGAAATTTAGAATCTTATGTGGGACAGATTGTATAATTAAAAGGAAATCCTGCTAGGGTAGAAGTTTTTCAAAAAGAAACTTACGTATCATTTCTTGGATTGGTAATAGCGTATACTTTTATAGAGTAACCAACATTTCTTGTGAAATATCTCGAGAACGGTGGCTTTCCCCAATAAAATATATATATTGTGTTTCTCCTTATTAAATTTTTTCCGTCAAACTAAAAATAAATTTGTAAAGTTTTTACTATTAAGAAGCTAGAATTTTTAGGATTTTTGATAAAATATTATTCAATTTTCGACATATTGCGGTTATTTTTAATTGAATTTGTAAATTCTTTTTATAGTGTAGGTGCATTTGATTTTTTTTTAAATTTGTTGTACGGTGACGTCACAGCGAGCGATGACTCCGGTTGGTCGTGCCCTAGCTAAAGAATGAAATATCTCGGAAACTATAAGACGTATCAAAAAAAATTTTTTACGGAACTTTTTTATTTTTAATGTAAGGTAATGTAAGGTAAAAATCAAAAGTTGCTGATATTCTTCATTGTTTAGATGTGCTACCATCTATGGTAAGAAGAGAGTATTGACATTGAATTTTGACTGAATCTAGTCAAGATGTCACTCTCTTCTTTTTTATCCCTTTCAGAGATTAATACAAAGTGAGTAAACCAGTAAGGAATTTTAATTTATTAGATTCGACATCCTAAGACCGGTTTCTGTCTTTCGACTTCATCAGTTAGGCTTTTCGAATCCAATAAATAAAATTCCAAACTCGTACAAGTCAATAGCTATATCCGCTATAAAAAAGAAAAGAGTGACATCTTGACTAGATTCAGTCAAAATTCAATGTCAATACTCTCTTCTTACCATAGATGGTAGCACATCTAAATATGTTATCTTATAGCGGATATAGCTATTGATTTGTACGAGTTTGGAATTTTATTTATTGGATTCGAAAAGCCTAACTGATGAAGTCGAAAGACAGAAACCGGTCTTAGGATGTCGAATCTAATAAATTAATATTCTTCATTGTTATTAATACTTACTTCTATAAGTAAATTCTCATATAATCGATGATTTCCAACGAAGAGGTTTGTTAAGGCAAAAAACTTATGCGTTTGAACAAAAAGATGATGAAAATACTGAAATTTAAAAAAAATTATTATCATGCTATTTTATTTATACAATGCGTTGGATACTTATTATTTTTAATCCTCATGGGAACAAATTTACACGTACCCCTTCAAAGTGTTAAACAACAAAGATGAAATAACTGACAGTCCCTAAACCGCGTTTCTGTTACTGCATTTTTTACCATCCCTAATTAACTTACCCTTACTTAATTTCTATTTCAAATAAATTTCTATTCTATAGACTTTTAAAGAGAATTTTATTGTTGTATCTTGGGATCCAAAAAAGATTGACCTTTCTCGATAACAAAAAGCGCTAGTCTGATACGTACAAATAATCGTGTCCAAATTTGAACTCTTAATATAACGTAATTTAAAAGATACGATTTTTCTTAAACTAAGGATGCCTTTATAGTCCTCTTAAATGGTTTTTTTGTTGTGATAATCTAAAATGTAACTAAGTAACCGTTAATTTGACTAATTTTCCTAATTTTAAAACAAAAGCATCTAAAACATCAAAAAATAAGTACTAAGTATTCTAGCGCACTGTATACTCATACAACTTACTTTTTCTTGAGCATTAGGATTCGACAAATTGAATGTTATTGAAGAAATTTGTTTACGTTGTAACATTCGTACCAGATAATCAAAAAAATCCATATCTAAAAGTATCAAAAGATGAAAAATGGACTAAAAAATTGAATACACTAATTTTTGTATAGCGTTTTTTAATACAGATATAGGGTGTAGGCAGGGCCGGTTTAAGGCATACGCGAAGGATGCGGGCGCCGCGGCCATGGGGGCGCCACAGCTTGAAATTTTTTTCTGAATGTAATGTAGAGGGTGGTTCATAACCATTGGGACAGAGGCTAAGGGCAGGTTATTTGGACCAAAATATGGCGATAGGACCAAATATACCTTAATAAAATATTGCTGTGGAATAAGATAAAGGGCGTTAAAGTTGAAATTTTTTTCTGATGATGTCCCTGTATATTTATCAATTGTTATCAAAATCGGCACAGAGCCATAACTTTGGACAAAGAATATTATTTTATGTATTATTTCACATTTTGTTATAGGGGGCGCCACGTAAATGATTCCTGATGATGAAATTAAGAGGTATCTTTTTTTGGGCGAAACTTTTTAGTGATTTTGATTAGAAAATCTGACGTAAACATCTTTTCTACGTAATATTGATACTCTTGTTTAAACACCGGTTTAAGGCATACGCGAAGGATGCGGGCGCCGCGGCCATGGGGGCGCCACAGCTTGAAATTTTTTTCTGAATGTAATGTAGAGGGTGGTTCATAACCATTGGGACAGAGGCTAAGGGCAGGTTATTTGGACCAAAATATGGCGATAGGACCAAATATACCTTAATAAAATATTGCTGTGGAATAAGATAAAGGGCGTTAAAGTTGAAATTTTTTTCTGATGATGTCCCTGTATATTTATCAATTGTTATCAAAATCGGCACAGAGCCATAACTTTGGACAAAGAATATTATTTTATGTATTATTTCACATTTTGTTATAGGGGGCGCCACGTAAATGATTCCTGATGATGAAATTAAGAGGTATCTTTTTTTGGGCGAAACTTTTTAGTGATTTTGATTAGAAAATCTGACGTAAACATCTTTTCTACGTAATATTGATACTCTTGTTTAAACACGATAATTTCAACAGTTCTGAGAAGGGGATTTCAAATAACAGACAATAAAAAACTTGTGACATAAGGCTTCTATTACAACGGTTTATAAAGCAGAATTAAAAATAATTTTACATGAAAAGAGCAAACTTAAATTAAATGTTCTATGTGGCCTCCTCCGACCTCTATGCCTTTTCTAATTCTTGTAATAAAGGATATCAAAGAAAACATCATAAAATTACCTGTTCAATTGCGTTTTTCTCGAAAACGGGTTAAATTATCGTGTATAAACAAGAGTACTAATATTATGTAGAAATGATGTTTACGTCATATTTTCTAATCAAAATCACTAAAAAGTTTCATCAAAAAAAGATACCACTTAATTTCATTATCAGGAACCATTCACGTGGCGCCCCCTATAACAAAATGTGAAATAATACATAACATAATATTCCTTGTCCAAAGTTATGCCTCTGTGCCGATTTTGATAACAATTGATAAATATACAAGGACATTATCAGAAAAAAACGAAAAAAAAAATTCAACTTTAACGCCGTGTATCTTATTCCACAGCAATATTTTATTAAGGTATATTATTTGGTCCTATCGCAATATTTTGGTCCCAATAACTTGCCCTTAGCCTATGTCCTAATAGTTAAGTACCACCCTGTATAGTCCAAACCAGCGTTTTAGGCTACTCAAATTTTAAAAATTTCCCTGACCCCCCCGTATTACGCCCCCAAGCTACGCCACTGTTATGAGAGGCGCCAGTGAATTGTTCGCATCCACTAGAAAAATGTCTAGGACCGGCACTGGGTGTAGGCCAAAATCGTAACTGCAGATTCGGAAGTACAAAATTCGAATATTTTGCATAATTAAGTTGGGTCTAATTTCAAAAAATACTTACCCATCGATATATCAAATCCTATTGTAACTTGATTTAATGGAAAACCTGCAAGAAATTCATAAATAGCCGTAGCTAAGTCACCTCCATAATTTTCTCTAATATTTTCAATGCCATCTAAAGAGAAGATAGTAGATAATA
Source organism: Crepidodera aurea (assembly GCA_949320105.2). NCBI lineage: Eukaryota > Metazoa > Arthropoda > Insecta > Coleoptera > Chrysomelidae > Crepidodera > Crepidodera aurea. The sequence goes on from OX439477.1 coordinate 27,505,282, forward strand.
GAACAAAAACGTAATAAAATAATTAAACTTTTTGGTTAAATTTAACCAAATATATTAATAATAATAATAATAATAATAATAATAATAATAGGGGGGTGAGTGGCTCAGCGGTAGAGCACTGGACTCATAATCCAAGGGTTGTGGGTTCGAATCACACCAAAAGCAGAAATTATTTTCTGATTTTTAATTAATTAAAAATTTAGAAATTTATTTTCATATACCAGGTGTGATTCCTCACTCCACCATTCACTGTTGGGTTCTAATTAACAGTGCTGTTCCTAAAGTGGCGCTGGGAAACAGTAACAAAGCCTACACACAGAACACGAGGCCAATGGCCATAGTAGTCGATGCCGTTGACACAGAAGTAAAAAAAAATAATAATAATACTGCCCGAAGATAGAGGGGGTCTCAGTATCTTTAAAATAATCTTTAAAATAATCAATGATACGGTACTTACAAGGTTTATATAATACTTTGGAAAATTTTGATGAAATTGCTTGACTAAATAAAATCAAAAATAAAAATGTGAATACAAGCATTATAATGGATACAAATGCAATAGAATAAAACCAATAATGAACAATTTCGTGAAATATCATCGCCTGATGTAATATTGACAACTTAATAACTAGCGATTAAAAATTAAAATTTCCTTTTAACAAATTTGAGTGAAACTTGATATTAGTAGACAGAACGTTAAAATTAATTTCATTTTTCCGTTAAACGTGTTAAAGGTCCTGACTGACCGACATAAAGGGTGTCCCATCTAAAATTTGCACCCAAATATTTCGAGTTTCTTTCAAATTTTGAGAAAATGCCAAAACAGGTCAATTTTAACCTAGAGGAGGCTCAAACTTCTTTTTTCATCACTCTAGCGCCCAGAACCACCCATTGAAAAATCTTAAATGGCAAGGGGTGGTAAGTGATACATCATTTTTTTTTTGTATAAATTTGTTCCGATTTTTCCCAGAAGGTTTCCTCAATTTGCCCCTCAAATGACCTTGACTCCGACCCAGTAGCGGCGCCACGGGGGGCAAAGGGGGCAGTATGCCACCCCCCCCACATTATTTTTTTTTACTGAATTGGCAATAAATAACCAAAGAATCCTAAATTTTTTTTAAAAATTGGAGGAAATATGTATTCTTATGTCGGGAAGACATGGTAAAATTTAAAAAAAAAAATTTTATCTTAAAAAGAAGGATTTTGTGTGTACTTTTGTCTAAGAAAATCCAATATTTCATTTCTTTATTTAAAGTGCTCAATTTAGGGAATAATAAAAAAATAAAAATTCGATTTTCATTTTTTTCCAATTTTTTATCGCAATATTTATGCTTGATTCTCTTAGAAAAACTGTAGTTCAGTCCAAAAAATGTTTAAAAAAATAAAAAATATATTTCAGGTGCTAAAGTAAGATTTTTGTGAGGGAACGATTCAATATAAATAAAAATTTTTTCTCTACTATTGTTTTTTCAAAAATACAAATACTTTTTTTTTTTAATTTTTACTGTTTTCCCGACATAAAAATACATATTTTTTCCAATTTTTAAGAAAATTCGAGGATTCTTTGGTTATTTATTGCCAATTCAGTCAAAAACAATGTGCGCGAACTCGTTTTTTGAGGTTAGAATGCATTTTTAAAAAACCTACTATACGGATCGATACTCTACTTCATCAGGGTCATTTTAATTATTTTTTTATTTTTCCACGACTTTTAGAGAGATATTTAAAAAATAGTGAAGCAATCTACTCGAAAAATACTAAAAACGCATATCTCGCGAAGCTCCAGACCAAACTTATTGAAATTTTTTTTACCAGCTTCTTTTTATGTATAAAATCGAAAAAATTAAAAAAAATTGACTTAGTTCTTATATCCATATAAAATTCTAATTTCACTCCACTATAAATATAGCAAATATTCAGCTTTAAAAACAATACAATTTAAACAAAAGTGCAACTACTGAACGCACTTTCAGTAGATTAAAACATATAAAAACCTATCTTAGATCCACAATAGGTGAACAAATGTTGAACGATTTGGCAAAAGCATAGAATCAGACCATTAAAAAAACTTGTATGTGCCACCCCCCCCGCCCTTAATTTCTAGAACTGCCACTGCTCCGACCTGATGAGGTCAAGCGGACTTAGGATTAGGATTCAGCGAACCCAAAAACCCCTAGTTACAGTAGTGAAGTTCTTGGCGCAGACAAAAAATTTTTTTGTGGGGCTGTGTAATCTAAGCAGTTTTCTCAAAAAAGAGTCATTCAAAATAAAAAAGAACGGGGTTGCATTAGATAATAAAAGCAGCTTCAAAATGATGTCACTTAACACCCTTGCCATTTCAAGAGGTGGTTCTGGGCGCTAGAGGGAAAATCTAGGTTAAAATTTGCCATGTTTTGGCATTTTTTCAAAATTTGAGCAAAACTCGAAATATTTGGGTGCAAATTTTAGTTGGGACACCCTGTATCAACGGAGATGTTAACGATTCTTAAAAAATTCTATCCCTGATAGGGTAAATGACTGTAAAATATGAAATCAACGATTTTGTTGTATTTTTCAAATCGCTGGTCATCGAATATGAAATTTGGAAAAAATATTGCTAATGTAATACCATGTCTTAAGTGTGAGTGATCCAGTGATGTTGCTACGTAATCATTGTTAGTAGTATAATCAAAATAAAGGTGCATATTACGAATTTTTTATTATATATTTATAGAAAGTATTTTTACATCTATTAAGATATACTCAATAACAGCCAATTCAAATAACTCGTTACTCTAGTGTAGACACTTGGAAAACCAATAGAACAACCATATGCACTTCCATATGAAGCAATTCCAATCTAAAAAAAAAATATTCAGTCATTTTCTGAAATAATGTAGGCACAGAAAGTATTACCACTGGCTTTTGACGACTTATGTTAAGTGTAAAATATTTAGTTTGGTGTAGTGTGGAAAAATTAGATTCAATCCTGTGTCAACTAGGTACCCATGTAACGGTTTCATTTTTTCCCCAGATTCTAAATTATTTTTTAGATGTCCCTGGTATCAATCTTTTTTTATTTTGACGGTAGTGACTGACGTCAGGAATGGATGACAATTCCTAACTGTTCTAGCACAGTAGGCTACGCCGATAGGCATAAGGTTGAGATCGACAACCCACCTTTATATGTAGCCCTATATTGTTTTATAGGCGTACAGGGTGTTACACCCACAAAAGAATTACTTACCAATTTACCGTCCAATACTAACGGACTTCCACCATCACCGCGACAAATATTTTTTTTAGATACTCCAGACGTGCACATTTGACTGGGTCTTATATTAAATAAATATGACAAATCACACATCAAGACGGGGATAATAGTCAGATTTTGGGAACGTAGAACGTTGCTGGTAACGATGGTGGTATCATTAACTTTTCCCCATCCGGCAACTGTTGCTTCCTGCTCGTCGTATGTATTGAATATGTCCGTCACTTCGGGTAGATTAATTGTGTTGATGTTACCTGTAATATTAAATTATTATTTTTTACAGCTAAATCCTTTAAATGGGTTTCTCATAAGATAATTTTTAAAGTTTAATAATTGTTACGCAAACTCAGTAATATTTGACTTAGTTACAAGTAACACATAAGGTTTGTTCCAACATAACACAAAACCAGTTTGCGTACTGTCAGGATTCTGCGCAGTCTAGATTTGGTGTTCCAACAAACTTCGGACTCAAACCTGTACAAAAAAGTAGTGTTCCAACACAACCAAAACTAATCACAAACCAGTTTATGTACTGTCAAATCTGTTCCTGGGTTTGAGTAGGTACAAATTGTCAAGACTTGCGCAAAACGAGTTTGTAAAACGTCAGTAAACGTCGTCCTAACCTGAAAATTTTATGATTGTATTTTTATTATGTAAACATTCATATTATTTAATAGGTACACTTGTGTAAACACATAATTATTATTTAGGATTGTAGACATCCAAATTTATAAATATTTTCATTAGTTTTTGTTATTTCCCAAATTCAAAATTTGACATTGGTTGTGACGTTATTGGTAGTATAAATTTGACAAAAAATTTGTTGGAACACTTCTGAATTGAGTGCCCGATCCTCGACAGGTCATCGACTAACAGTCGTCGACAATAAGTCACAAAATTGTTGTTGGAACAAACCTATAAACATTGTACTTACTACTAAGAGTAACTGCCCTTGGTAATTGTATAAGGGCTATGTCATCATGCAATGTTTGATTGTCATATTTTTCATGGATAATAAATTCTGTTGATGTTATCGTTTCTTGTCCGTTTTCATTTAATTTTTCTAGATCGTGAGCGCCCAAAATAATTTCAGCTTCTGTAGTTCTAAAACAAATTAAAATTAAAAAAAACTTATTGCCTTAGCTTTGTAGATTAGATTTGTATGGGGTCGCAAATCTATTGTGTGTGTCCTCATATTATGTTACGAGTTCTCTGTCTAGACCCGCTCTTATTACTAGACCCCATAGGCCAGACCTTAGCTCCTCCATATATTGGATGGGTTGTGGCTGTTCTTTCTATATCGTCGAAAACCTTAGCCTTGTCAGGCCTTTGCAGTAAGTGAGCTTAGGTTTCCTCATCCTCTTGACAGGACCTAGATATAGTTGTTGACACATTAAAAAGCAGTTATCACAGAGCCTGTAGCTTCTAGATGTCTATTACCAGTGTTTTGGGAAGTTCCAAATAATGACAAATTTGGAGACCCAAACTTATTAGGCCACACCCTGTAGATGTGCCTGTCCCAACTTATTGTAGATTAAGTTGGCAGAGAGTTTTGATGTGGACTGTATACGTATGTAGGTTGTAGTGAAATTATACTCTGAGTACTTGGATTTTGTATATTAACGATAACGTAAAACAAAAACACTTTACAAAAAACAAAGAATATAATAAACTCAAAACTGTGTTTGCAATTGCTCAGAAATTAATGAACTGTGAAACGCAAGTGCGTATGTAGTAGTATGCAATTTATATAAGTTGAAATTGAGGAAGTTATTACGTAAGAAACAGCCTAAGTGCGACCTGTTTCCCCGGAGATAGAAGTTCTACTGATTTGATTTAATTTATTTTAGCCGCGTGTCGACCGCCGATATTCTTCCTTGGCCAATCACGGGTACGTATTTTCGGCGTTATTGTTGTGTCTTTTTTTATGCAACTTCCAATCTTGCCCCTGGCCGCGGAGCATATAAAAGCGGCAGCCGCTAAAGCGGCTTTTAACTATTGATGTTTATATGGACTGTGAATTACTTCCGTGTTGGTTATCTGCGCTCTGGCCTTGATTTACGATGTGTGCTTACACTGTTGCTATGCGCGAGGTTCGGTTATTTTATTTCTCTTGTTGCCATGGGCGTAGTTAAAAATGTTCGATTTCGAACAACCAGTAATAATCAGTGGCGAATGGTCAGGTGAGACCTCACCATCTATTTTAACGTGACCGTTCAAGGCTCACTTTTGGAACTAGATAATAAAAACGCAAAATAATGCAAAGAACTGTCCGGAAAAGGTCACAATTAGAAGGTGATGGTTTGATGGTACGGGTTGAAAAAAGTACTTGAAGGTCATACAGATATTTTCTTAGAATAGATTGAACATAAATTGCTAATTGATCTTAGAGAGGAATGTGCAGTATAGTTTAGATTAATTACTTACCCATATACACAAGATGCAGCTGTCAAAACTATTTGTGCACTTATTAAAGATCCTCCACATAGTATATCTAGATCATTTATAACAGTTCTAATTGCCACCTGCGAAAAAAAATATTTTTTTTAATTCAAAAGCTCTGACAGAGTTCAATGAATTGCGAACAGTTAAAAATTAGAAGAGCTAGTCATCTTCATTACTACTTACAATATTTTAAAATATTATTTGTAATGCCTCATTCTAGATTAAAATTGATACTTACCACGTAGGGCATGGAATGAGGGGTAACTTCAACACCGTCTATAATTTTAAGATGATTTTTCTTCGTTCCTTTCGGTTTTGCAAAAGACTAAAACAAATCAAAGAAATTTTCATAATGAACCATAAAATTCATTCACTTAATAAGTCTTAGTAAAATTTCAAGTATCTTGGACCAACGGTTTGATCTTTATTTTGTTATTTTTAATTGCTCTTCCCTATTTTGATTCGTTGAAATTTATAAAAAGAAGGAATGGAGAACCAGAACGCACATTTTTAAACTTATAATGTAGGTTTTTGGAGATTCGACAAACTTAAACAAATTCATCAAAAATTAGATATTTATTATTCCATTTTGATTTTTAAATACCTTCAGTCAGTCGAGCTCCAGCCCGAATTTATTGACAATTTTTTTACAAGCTTCTCTTTATGTATAAAATCGAAAAAATTTAAAAAAAATTGACTTAGCTCGTACATCTATATTCAGAATATTATCATCTTATCTATTTTACTTATTCGCCTTTCAAGATTGGCATAATTTCGCCTTTAACAATTTTACTGCGAATTTAGAATACCAATATTAAAATAACTGCTAAATATTCATTTCGGAAGCTCATAGTGGTTTGTATTTTAATTTCTCTCTCTCTTTCCACTGGATTAAAACCACTTAGTTGTTAAAAAAGTTTTTTTATTGACGTTTCGGCTTTCGATATAGAAACGTCAATAAAAAAACTTTTTTAACAACTAAGTGGTTTTAATCCAGTGGAAAGAGAGAGAGAAACTGCTAAATATGTTAATCGAGAAACTCCATTCGCTATTCACAATCGGTCCCTTGAATATAGAAGGGTTCTAATATTTAATAACTTAGTCAAATATCTTCCTTAGTCAACTAACCAGGGTCTCCCTGAGCCATATTAATTACCTATTTTACATTTTATGCTACTAATAATAAAAATTGAAACTTACCGCCGCAATAAAACTAATTAATAGAACGGTAATTATTATTTGTAAATTTTTCATATTCACAAAATTATATGTAATATCTAATTTCGACTAACAAAAAATACCTAATCGTGTAACCTATATTAATGTAATAAAAGAGAGTTTTATCTTATCGTATCTTTAGTTGCCTGGGTAAATAATTTATGATCTTGTTGGAGATTTTCGACAAAATTGATTGATTAAGCTAATTCAGAGTTCCACTTATTTTCAAACGATTTTTATAAACTAACAACTAACAGAAACATATTTTGGTTTCCTATTAAATATTAATTAGTATTAAGCTTTTTGAAATTAATATACCTATACATACATAAATTAGCTACAGATCTAGCAAGTCTATAGTTTGGTTTACTATCTTCCTTCTAAATCATGACGCGTTGTAAAAAACGCTAAGCGGCAAAACCAGATAAATATGGTATATTTCTATGAGTAATGCGATGATAAGGACATTCTCGAAGATCAAGATATTCAGCACTGTATTGGAGACAATAAATTGCTATCGCTTTTAGATAGAGATCACGTAGCTAGGATCTGCTTTGAATGCATATACAGTGACTTATTAAAATATGGAATTTTCAATTATTTCAGTTGCAATCAAACTGAAATGTCAAGAAATATGTACAACAGGTACAAATATTCCTATAACGTCCGACACTTTTGAAGGCCCTTTCTCTGTTCTTATAGTGCATCTCCTACCGGAGATTTGCCAATATCACAGCAATAGCGATCTTGTTGACTGCAGCTCTGAACAGTTGAACGTCGCTAGAGTTAAACCAATCCCTCAGGTTCTTTAGCCCGGACACACGGCGTCTGCCAGTGCTCCGCTTTCCACTAATCTTTCCCTGGACTATCAGTTGGAGAAGTGTGTATTTCTGTCCTCTCCTTATATGACCCAGGTATTGAAGCTTTCTTTTTTTCATGGTGTTAATGATTTTGCTTCCTTCTGCATCCGGTTCAGCACTTCGGCATTAGTAATTGTATCGGCCAAGGAAATACGCCACATTCTACGGTAACACCACATTTCGATTGCTTGTAGTTTATTGTCGATGTGGTTTTTCTTCAACTCCATACAAGAGCGTGGAAAAAACATAACAACGCAGCATCCTCATCCTAAATTTCATGTTAATATCCCGACTCGTAAATAACTTCTTCATTTTTACAAATGTTGATCTGACTATCTCTATCCTCGTTCTTATTTCTCTTGTTTGGTCACCCGATTGTTCTATCCAAGTTCCTAGATATTTATATGTCGACGCATTCTCTATCGTGGTGTTTGCCACCGTCAGGTTCGCATGGTTCAGATCTTGAAGGCCCTAAACTGTTTTAAATATGAGTCCAAATCTGTTTGAGATGACAAACCCTCACCAACTGCGATAGTTCACGAAGGTATAACAGGTTAAGAAATTGCTAACGCATTTTCACTTATCTAAAGAAACGATGGAATAGAATAGTAACACGTCTAAGTTACTGTCATAATCATGGCGATTTTGTTAAACGTTCGACGCATGTCTCAAAAGACCAAAATTGTTTTATTAACTTTAAAAAAAATAACTAAACAGACTATAATATGATAAATAAACGTAATCTCTAACGCCATATTGGTTTTTTATCATTTTTTTTTGCTTCTTTTCTTTCATCTCCTTGTCCAAACCTTCGGGTAGTATTCTTGAATTTTTCCGTGAACGAAAATAAATTGTTTTGTGTCCCGTAGGTGGTAATATTCTTGTTCCAATTTAGTTCATCTTGCAGATTAGTAGTTGAAGTACTTTGGTCTTTATCCAGGTGATCAGTATCATACATTGATTCTTTGTCTGGAAAAAATTATTAATTTTTAACTCTTATAAAATTAGCATAACGTAAGTAAAGATTTTTTCATGAAGCTACAAACCTTCTTTCATGTTCGTATCTGTGAGAATATTTAAATCTTTAAAGGGATTCATGAAAGCATAAACTCCATTTTTCTTTATAATACGCAGCCTCGACCTAGGGATGTCTGAATTTTTAGCTTGTAACTTATTTACTATTTGGTATGCCATTGATTTACTTTGATCTTCTGTGATAAGTTTATACTGTTCGCCAATTCTAACGTCTGAATCAATACCAAACTCTGTCGTCTGTATATCGATGATGTCTTCCATATATGTAATTATGAATAATTTAAATTTTGATTTGTAACTAAAATTTTTGAAAAAAAAATGACTTTAAATAGACAAAGAGAATGACTTTTAAATAATAAATCAACTAAAGGTGTTTCCAGGCAATGAATTTGTTTCGAATCTTCTCACAAAAAGACCTACTTCAAAGTTCGTTTTACTTCAATTATGGCCGATTTAATTCATTATTGATTTCGTTAAAAAAATGGCACTGTTCGAGAAACCTGTTGGTCATATAACTGTAACGATTAAATAATATCAGAGAAAGGATTTTGGGAAATAATGGTGGAATTGGAACTAAGAGTAAGTTAGAAAACAAGAATGGATTTGGGAATAGGGGGTAGATCGTACAATAAAATGGAAGAACAATGGAAAACAAAAATGAAACTGGCTAGAACACCTGAATAATTTTGAACCTAACTTCTGGAACATCCAGTAGACTAAAAAAATTTGTTTTTCTTAAAAAACCATTGATGAAAACTAACAATGGAAATTTTCTAGAAAAATATAAAATAATTGTATTTATTTAAAAAATAATAGAGTAAAAAAGTGTTAATTAATCAATCAATGTTTATTTCGATTCAAAGTATTTCCGAACGCAATATTGCTATTTTTAGCAACAATCTCATTGAAAACTTTATTAACATGTCCTATATTATTTATTTATTCTAATGATTTTCACCATTCTATATGCGTCAAGAAGAATCTACAATAACGTGGTGTTGATAATTCACATACCTATATAAATAGCAACGCTAATAAACGGTAACCAAGTTGTTCATTGATTTCAAACAAAAAATATTAAATTCGTTCAAAATGTGCAAATTGTTAGTAATAATTATATACTTCGGGGTAGTTAAATCCAAAACTGTCAGTGTTTATTATGGTGATAAAACAGCAATCGATGATCCTATGGCTGAAAAAGTTCAAGAAGGTCTAGTGCATGAAAGAATTTCAAAACGTTTTGCTGCGGATCCTAATGTCGAAGATTTCGATAATATTCACGATATAAAAGAAAGAGAAATTTTGCTACCTGAAGTAATATATGGTACAGAAGAATTCCAATCTCTCAACAAAAGGTCTGCTGAAGGTCCTGATACTAGTTTAAGAACAGCATCAATGGAGAGTGAACCTAAATTTGGTTTAAGGGAAAAAAGGAGAGCGTTAAAGAAGAGAATCTATCGCAGATTTGCCCAAGACCGCTACACTGGAGGCATTGTTATAGACCCGTGGATGGGAAGACTCTAAATAAATTCCAAATGTTTTATTACTACTTGTGATGTGTAAATAAGGTTGTGAAGTTGATAATTTATTAGTGAAATTGGTAATGTCTTATCATTTCAGAAAGAAATTTCATAATTTAATATTATAGATTAAGTATTACAATATTTAATTTTTTATTTTTTATAATAAACTTGTTGTCCAAAGTGTATTCTTGTTTCATAAAACCCTAAATATTTTCCAATTCTGTGCTATAGATCAACACAAATAAATAGATCTGATTTACATATCTTGGATCGCTTTTGTTTAGAATGATTTAAAGTCTGTAACGTTCTTTCAGAGTTCTTAAAGGATGATTCGAACGAGTAAGAAATAAACAAAAAATCTAAATATATTAAAGCTTTGCGCTCATTTTCTTTTGACCATATATTTTTACACAAAACAAATTCAACAACTAGGATTTAATTTCAAACTTAAAAATACACACACACCTGGAAAAATCCTAGATCCGCCCCTGCTCCAAGCGAGATTAACTACGTCACAAAGAAATGGGCTAGCAAATCAACTAGTTTACAATCCTAATAACTAATAAAGAAGAAGAAGAAGAACTTGTTCAAGGTTTTGTTTCCATTTGTCTTTATTGTTAAATTAACACATAGTTTTTTCATTGAACGTTTATTTCAATGTCTAAAACTGTAGCAGAAAAATGATAGAATCGTGTCCCAAAAAACGTATGGTGTTAGGTATATCTATATTAGGAATGTAAGTAATAAATACTTTTGCACGCCTTAACCTACAAAAATCTGTTTTTCTTTAAGATTGACCATATTAGTTCTATTTATCGAATCTCATTGGACAGAATCAAACAGGCGTAATAGAAAATCAAATTTTATTGTTGAACAAAATTCTACTTGTTGGGAATCAGGAAACTATGAATTAATTAAAGACTGTGAACCATGTTCTGGTAAGAATAAATACAGTATGGAAGGCCATTTAAACATGTTTACAGAATAGACCCATTGCTCTTACCCATATAAACAGCTTGACTATAATTCAATTTTCGTTTTTACCATAATTACCAATTGAACGAACAGATGTATCACGTAACTTCAATATAGATACACTATACACCACATAATTAAATATATTATCATCCTTATTTCATATGAATGAATTATTATCCTTATATCTTCTTGGGTTTGATATTCTGCATTTTTTATTTTCTTGTTTTAGCATTTGAAATTCGCAGCAAAAACATTGGAGTCTGCATACATACTAAATACAAAGAAGTTTTAAAATGTGCAAATGGTGAAACAGTCACTAGAAGTTGTGATCGAGCTGCTTATATTGACGAACAGCAGTTCTGGAGGTTTGAAGGATTTATGTTTGGCATCAGCCTAATTTCTACAATTTGTGTAATTTGTAGAAGAAAAGTTTTAACCAAACGGATATTGCAGAGGGTTCAAAGACAGATTGCCAATTGTGTTTAAAAAGTAAGATATTTCATTACATAGTGATATTTAATTTAAAAAGAAATAAAGATAAAAATACATACTTTTGGAAGCTGTTTTTAAGTTATATAATAATATTTCTCATATCTGAGTAAACCAAATTTGATTTTTTTTGTAGATTGTCCCTTTATATCCTAAAAAAGTCACTTTTTACCATAAAAAATGGCCCAAGTCATTTGTGAATGTAAATTTTTTAATTTTTTTTTGTATCAAATTAATCCAAACTTTTTATTCTTTAGATGGCGATTGACAACCTTTTCATCTATGCTTACCAGAGTTCATCGAATTTATTTTGGGTGAACATCGAGACTTTAGTAGTACTTTGTATCTACAAATTGGTACAAACACAAAAAGTTAAGCTATTTCTAAGGTTGTGCTCTAGTAAACCATCAGAACCACTTATTGGAATTTCCTTACAAGAAGAAGAATATTCAATTGATTTTGTAGTACCGGAGTTAGCGACATTAGCCAGCGGTCCTGCCATCGTGTCAGGCAACCAAGTAATAGCAGGAGTATGTTCTGTTGCGCGCGGCCTAATTAAGATGAGTACTCGGAAAGAAATTAGAGATTTACTCGGTTTTAAGGAGGCCTGTCTACTGGCTTGCTCGGAAAATTCTATGTGGACTCGTTTTTGTGAAGTCGATATTTTAAAAACTGTGAAAAATAATCTTAACAAAAGATATATTGTTAACGATGAATTTGAACTACCAATCGATGTAGCAAGATTCGAATACCACATGTCTACACCAGTCAGGATGCATAATGTTTATAAGGAGGCTAGAATTAAAAATAATGATAAAGGTATTAAATCTGGAATCCCGATGAACGAGCTAAATTTGAATCATACTTTCACTGAAGGATCTTCAATAACTTTAGCAGATGTAATTTTATATCAGTGTTTTGAAGTGTTACTAAAAAATTGTCCATTTGATTTGTTAAAAGATCGAATACCTTTAACCCTTAAGTGGTTCAATAAAATGGAAGAATCTTTAGCTTCTTCAGCTAAATTTATCGTTCCTAAAGAGGTTATTAAAGCCACAAACATTATAGAACCGGTATTTATAAAACAGAGCTTTTACAAATCGGATCCTTTAAGATATAGACCAGAAAAACGTATATTTACAAAACAATCTGAGATCGAACAAGCTTTTAAACAGTTAGACCGAATTAAATATGAAATAGTTAACGAAACAGTGCCTTTTGGAGATGACGTTCCTTTTAGCTGGTCAGATGTTCCTTTGGAAGCAAAACCGAACGGAGGAGCTCTACCGAAAAAACGAGCCAACAGAAAAAGCGAACAGTTGGAAAATTTAGCTAAAGCGGTTATTAAAATAGCGCAAAATAAAAGATATAAAATAGTAGATTTTTGTAGTGGTAGCGGACATTTAGGTATTTTATTAGCCACCATGTTACCGCATTGTAAAATTATACTTGTAGAAAACAAAGAGAGATCTCTTATGAGAGCGAAAGAACGGATAGAAAAATTGCTATTATTCAATGTGTTAATAGTACAATCGAATTTGAATTATTTCCAAGGGGATTTCGATATCGGAGTCGCTTTGCACGCCTGCGGGGTCGCTACTGATCTCGTTATTCAAAATTGTATAGAGAAAAAGGCGCATTTGGTTTTGTGTCCCTGTTGTTATGGGGGAGTTCGAAATTGTCATCATTTAACGTACCCACGAAGTAACGAATTCAAAAAAATCGGTTTGGATTATAACAATTATCTAAATCTCGCTCATGCGGCTGATCAAACGCATGGCGAAGAAAATGTAAAAACAAAACAGGGTTATTTTTGTATGGATGCCATAGATACAGATAGGAAATTTTATATTGAAAATTATGGATATAAAGTACATTTAGGAAAATTGTATCCTGCTTCTTGTACAAACAAAAATAATTTATTAGTTGGTTTAAAAGATAGGGAATTTATTTAATATAATGATTGTATATTTTCTTGTTTTTCTGTTTAATTTTGGTTAAATTTATTTATTATAAGAATAAATACGAAACTGCTGTTTTTTTTTTTCACTATTTTCCTAACAAGTGCGCAAAGTGGATAATCATTGATGTCCGTTAAAGATGACCGCCGTGACCTCCCCCTGGATCCGTGCCTGCTCTATTTTCATAGGGCTAAGTGGATTGGAGCACACGACTACATGATGTAATGTTGATATCACATGGTAAGAGGCCAAGCTTTACGATTCAGAAGAGTGACACTGACAGTTTTTTAAAAATCTACGAAGCTGAAGCACTTATTTTCAAATAAAATAATAAAAACACCAAACTTTATTGTTTACAATGAACGATGATGGTAAATAATCATTTTCTAATAAATATTTATAATATGAATTATTAATTTTCAGAATATATAACCGAACTGAATAGAATAGAACAAAATATACAACAATTACAACATCAAAAATCACAAATCATTAGCAAATTGAAAATTCTTGAAACTGAGAAACAGGACCTGCAGAATAACTATAAGTTAAAAAAAATAAGATCTAGTAAAAATGGAGAAGAATGGATAAATAAAAAATTTGAATGGTCTGATAACATTTTTAAAGTGTTAAAAGATAAATTCAAATTTGACAAGTTTCGCCAAAAACAACTTGCTGCAGTTAACAGTACACTTGCCAACAAAGATGTTTTATTATTAATGCCTACTGGGGGAGGTAAAAGTTTAGTTTATCAGTTAACAGCCTATATTAGTAAAGGGCTGACATTGGTTGTGTCACCATTGATTTCTCTCATCGATGACCAACTGAGGGCTCTAAATGAATTTCAAATAAGTGCTGCTACCATAAATGGAAATACAACTAAGGAGGAAAGAAAATATATTTATAATGAAATGACAAACGACGAGTCTGAACTGAAATTGTTATATGTAACACCCGAATGGGTAGCTAAAAGTAAACAATTTATGACCTATTTACAAAAGTCTTTTGACAGAAAGCTTTTAGCCAGAATTGTTATTGGTAAGTCAAATTTAATTTTTTTACCAGGAGGAACTGGTTTTTCAATTAATGTACCTTTCAACAAACATTTTTCAAACACACTCCTTCAAATAAGTCTGATTTACTACTAAGTTGTAGATAACAAGTATTTCTTTAAACCATCTTTATTTTAGATGAAGTTCATTGTTGTTCCACCTGGGGACATGATTTTCGTCCAGATTACAATCATTTAAGTTTATTTAAGACAATGTTTGTTGGAGTTCCTCTTATCGGTTTAACAGCTACGGCTACAATGCATATTTTAGTAGATATTCAAAAAATGTTAGGCTTAGAAGATGCAGTGATAATAACTGCACCATTTAATAGACCAAATCTTTATTATAAGGTAAGTAAATTAAACTTTTATGCAATTTATGTTGGCTGTTTTTTTTTAGGTCGTTAATAAGCCTAATGAAAAAAGCGAGTGCATAAAACTTTTAACCAAATGGATTACAACAAAGTATAAGAATCAATCTGGTATTATTTATGCATCAACTGTAAAAGAAACCGAAGATATATGCAGTCATCTGAGGCAAAATGGCTTAAAAGTAAAATTTTATCATGCTCAAATGGACCCTGGAAATAGAAAAATAATTCAGGATCGTTGGATGAAAAACCATTACCAGGTCATAATTGCCACCATTGCTTTTGGCATGGGCATAGGTATAACGAATTTCTGTATTAGATCTTGTAGTTGACTTAGAAAACGTGTTCTTCACCTCGTAATTATGTCTTATTCGTGTTTATCTTCAGTTCCCTTTTTGTCATTTCTTTATTCCATATTCCTCAGTTTTATTGTCTGTTTTTTAGATAAACCTGACGTACGCTTTGTTATCCACAATTCTGTACCAAAAAGCATGGAAGCTTTTTATCAAGAGAGTGGCAGAGCAGGTAGAGACGGTCAGTCAGCTGACTGTATCCTTTTGTTCAGTCTTACAGATTATCTGAAAACTGTATCTATGACAACAGGCAAAATCGAAGAAAGAAATGCAAAATTACTTTTGCATTATTGTCTTGAACAGTTTAGGTAACATTATATTCTTTTATGGAATAAAACAGCTCAAAATCGGTACCACATATATTTATTAACGATGAAAATTAAAGTTTGGGCTACTAGTTTCGGCTACAAACAGCCGAGAAAAAATTTCCTAGTGGAAATCATCAACATTTACAAAAAAAATATCTTTTAACAACTTACCCATGGGTAATGCAAAGAAAAACCATGACTAAGTTGTTAAAAGGTTTTTTTGTCAGAAATAATTTTTTATGGGCCTGAAGATGGCTGTTTGTAGCCGAAACTTTAATTTTCATCGTTAATAAATATATGTGGTACCGACTTTGAGCTGTTTTATTCCATAAAACTTTTTGGCCACATTTGAGAAAATGGATAACTTATTCCACTTAATATTATGTTCTTTTAAAATTAAATGTATTCTTTAATGTTTTTTTTAGGTGCAGAAGAGCGTTAATAGCAGATCATTTCGAAGACACCTGGAGAGAGACAGACTGTCGAAAAATGTGTGATCATTGTAATCGTCCGAAATCGATAACAAACTATGATATTACAGAGCCATTAATAAATCTATTGAAAATAATTAAATTAGCTAATACTAAAGAAGTAAAAGTCACATTAAACAAATTAGTCAATGCTTGGTTTCAAACTGGTAATAAGGAAATTAGACCTCCGGATATAAAAAAACCAAAATGTTCAAAACAAGTCGGTGAACATATTATTGGTTATCTTATTTGTAAAGAATACTTCGTTGTAGAGAAGGGCTTCACGCTTTATACAACACTGGGGTATATACAAAAGGGTAGTAAGAGTGTGAAGGAGGCTACTGAAGTTTTAATGCCTTATAAATTTGAAATAAATTATCCTGTTTCTAGTACAAAAGAAGTTGAAGCAAAACAAAATTCTAATCTCGAAGATCCCGATTTATTCGGAGAACCTCCATTAAAAAAACCAAAGATTGTTGTTATTGACTAAGTTTACGTCGTTTTTTATCAAAAATTGGGCATTTTGCCACTACTTTTTCTCATCTTTTGGGCTATCCACGATTTGTCCCAATTTTTGGTATCTTCATATGATGTGAAGTGTTGCTCAGGCAGGCTATCGATCGTAACAAGTGGAAATCAGAAGGAGCAATGTCTGGTGAATATGGCGGGTGGGGTAAAATTTTCCACTTGAGTGTTTCCAAATAGGTGCAGGAGAATTTTACGCACCAGTAATGTTGTCGTTCAGTTTGAGCAACTCATAATATACGACACCAAGCTCCCACTGAATACACAACAAGAGTTTTCTTCATGTATATTTGGTTAAGGCTGTAGCTGTTGAAGCACGGCCAGGTGATCCCATGTTTTGTTCCTTTTTGGATTATTATAGTAGATCCATTTGTAAAATATTAAAGTATTCAATTATTGCCTTCTGTTCCTACTAGGAGAGAGTTTCATCCAGAAATTTTCAGTCTGCATCAAAACAGGAGAACTACCATTCAACTTTCGTTATTTTTTGTATTTGTATTAAATTTAAAATTTGTAAAATATATATTTTTTGATCAATGCGGTATTTTTATATGAGTGATGAATGAGAATGGATGTCTAATAGAAATAGTTATTAGAATAGTACGAATTTTATTGTTTTACCCAGCAGAGTGACGTCGATCAAGGTGTTTATGACGTCGATATTTGGTGACATTTGGTCGAAAAGACCCGCAGGATATTTAGTGACCAATATTCGACGTCATTTATAGGTTGTTTTATCTTATTAGTTTTAGACGTGTCTGAGAAACGCCTACTTTCAATGAAAAATAACTGAAAACTATTTTATTTAAGAAATTTAGTCTCTCCCCCCCATTTTCGAGGTCGCTGAAACCGAAAAACGGCCAAAAACCACCCCCTGGAGGGGTTAAACGCGCTATTTACAAGGTTTCCCTGTAGAAAAACACACTTTCCCCCCATTTTCGAGGATGCTGAGCACAGTGGTGATGTTGGATATCACTTCCGACCACCATCAACCCCTCCACCGGCCAATACTCTTCCCAGAAAGGCCAATTTAGTATTTCCCCCCGTTTTCGAGGTCACTGAAACCGAATCCCCTTCAAAATGGCCAAAAACCACCCCTACATATCCATCTATATATTTATTTTCTTCAGACAATTAATTTATTTTATTAAAAAAATATATTTTTTCAACCCCCTGCGGTAGGGTTAGGAGCTTAGGACTTATCTCCCTCGAGGAACTTTATATTTTTCTCAAGGAAGAGACTATTACTCTAAAAAAAGTGGTAGAAAACTCGATAAGTTGAGAAACCCCTGTTAGGGGTGGTTTCTGGCGGTTTTGAAGGGGACGCCGAGGGTAAAAACTTTTAGTATGCAAGTAACAAAAGTATGCGCAGAAACATACACATCATTTGGGTTCATTAAAAAAATACAGGGCGTTTCGAAACAAGGACCAAATTTCACAAACTTCAAATTGCAAAAATAACTCATTTTTTCAAGTGTATGATTGGATGTGGTCCATATGGTACCATTGGAAAGGTCATTGAATGGACCTTAAAATTATGAAATCATATACAGGGTGATCCATTTGAAAAAAATTAGTTTCGGCAATTTGAAATTGGCGAAATTGGGTCCTTGTTTAGAAACTCCCTGTATTTTTTTAATGAATCCAAATGATATGTATGTTTCTGCATATACTTTTGGCACGTGCATACTCATTTTTTTCGATCCATTATTGAAAATATACTTTTTATGCAGATTTTTCTTCGTTCATGTTTTTTCATAAAATTTTATTAAAATGAAAATGACTTGACAACGTTGCATGTGATCCTCAAAAACAAAAGTGGAATGTAAAGTCCACATGACAGATATTCTAAAAATGAAAAAATATATATAGGGTGATCCATTTAAAAAAAATGTCTTTTTTCCACAGTTAATGCTTATAATCGAATTTGGGTCCTAAATTCAATTTTGTTACCGCGTCAAAAAAAATTACATAAATTCCCAATATGAACTTGATTTAACCAAAAAGAAGTTTAATTCCTGACGCTTCAACGTACTGTATTTTGTACTAATTTTTAAACATTCAGACAACTGAACTCAATACTAAAACCCAATACAGCGTATATAGTTATATTTATGAATGCTGTTGTTATATGCTAATCTCTTGGCTTAGTTAAGTAAATGAAGAGACAGGCGACAATTTAAAACTCAAATATTAGCTTTATGGCAACACAAAAATACTTTTTTTTTATTTTTATATTACATTTAACTGCTTTTAAATTATGGCTGTGATTACACCAAATTAAATTTCGTAACTTTTTTAAATAAAGATATTTTTTGTTTTATTATCTTATAAAATATGTACGTCTTTACATGTAGGTAGGTACTATACCATAAAATGATTAATTTCCTAAAACGAGGTTGCTTAAAACAAAGTTATAAGTATTGTCCACATTATTTTTTCGGATATTTTTTTTTATCACAAAAATAAGAAAAACTGCTTTCTAATAAAAATGTAAGTACACGTGTTTGAATTCGAGAAATAAACTATTCTGCTTAGATCTTAAAAACAAATGTATGCGAATTAATAAGTGTATTATTTGTAAAATCACTTATTTTGGCTATAAATAACACTTTTGGGTCAGTAGATATACCGGATGACAATAAGACTAGGGCCATGCCTATATCTCCTTCACTTTTCAACCGATTTGAATAAAATTTGGTACATAGATATAAGAAACCATTTTGGATTGACAGACGTATAAAAACAAAATGGCCGACTTCCGGTTTCGCCAGAAATGTCATCAACTTCGATTTTTTAAATGGAACACCCTATATATTTTATATTTTTTGGATTCTATGGCTCTAATTACATACGACAGTGTTGCCAAATTTTTTATTTTTCAATAAAAAAATTCAAATTCTCAGATTTTTTTTTCAAGAAATGATTATGTTTAAATGAAAATAGTACGTAATGTATATCGTTGAATTGGTAGTTAAATTCTCTATTGAATGGCAAGATGGCCCTCGGTAGGTACCATTTGAAAAAAACGATTTATTCGTTAAAAATGAATTTATAAAATTTAAATTCCCGCTGATCATATCGATGAAAAGTCTATTACTATGAATTACTGATGTCAATTAGAATAGATTTTGACCAGATAAAGGCCTCCAGTGCTAAAAAAAAATTTTGGAAATTTGAATTTTTTTACTGAAAAATAAAAAAGTTGGCAACGCTGTCATATGTAATTTGAGCCATAGAATCTAAAAAACATCAAATATACAGGGTGTTCCATTTAAAAAATCGAAGTTGGTGACATTTCTGGCGAAACCGGAAGTCCGCCATTTTGTTTTTATACGACTGTCAATCCAAAATTGTGTCTTATATCTATTTTCCAAATTTTATTCAAATCGGTTGAAAAATGACCGAGATATAGGCATGGCCCTAGTCTCATTGTCACCCGGTAGACAATCAATTAACATTAATTCCAAAAGTTTTGAAACTTCGATGGTGTGTTAGTGCATTAATGAAAACAAACTATAAAATTTTGCAGAAGTCTGCGATGAACGGAACATTGTTTAAATTGCAAAAAAACGTTTTATTTTTTTATTTTTACACTGAAAATTGAAAAAGTTCTGCAAACTAGGAATATCGCTAGTACGTTAGGATACCTTCATTTGCAACCATATTCAAAACTTTTGTAAAAACTTCGATGCTTATTTTAATAGAAAAAACAATTTCATGAAAAAATATATTTTCAGTTTGTCTCAAGAGGTTGCAAATTACAGCACTTCTCAAGAACATTATTTTAGTTATTTTTTCAAATTTGCAGAACTTTTGAAATTTTCTTCGAAAAATTGGGATGAACAACAATTTGATTTGGATAAAACAAATCTTTCCGTATTGTTTGAATGGTTGCAAATTTATCAGAGGATGTAAAATGCTATTTTTCAAAACTTCGAAAGTTTGAGAAATTTTTTTCGCGCTATTAATGCGAAAATTCATTAAATCCTGATTTTCAATATTTTCTGTTCAGAAGAAAATGTTGCAAAATCAGACTCAATATCATTTGAACTTGCTCTTCATTCAACTGAAGTTTTAAAACTTTTGTAATTATTGTTAAATTTTGTAAAAATTATGTCTATATCTACTGGCCTAAGTGGCTCAGCGGTCAGTAGCAAACAAATCAGCGTTTTTATAATTACCTAATTCAAATTAACAAGTAAATAGTACACGATTGATGTGAAATAAAATCACACAAGCTCCCAAGAACAAATGTCCTACACTGCACCAGCATCTGGACTTCAACAACTACTCCTTGGGCTATATGCCCCACCAGGTATTGAATTACGAAAGTCCAGACGTGGTTTGGTGTCCGACCAAGTCGGGGCTTTAATCCAAAAACTTTGATTTTGTTATTAAAGGAGCTTGCCATTCTTAGACCGGTTTCGGCATTATTGTGCCTCATCAGTAAGAAGCAGACAAGCTCGATAGATCAAGGAGTAGTTGTTGAAGTCCAGACACTGGTGCAGTGTAGGACATTTTTAATGTCCTTGTTCTTGGTAGCTTGTGTGATTTTATTTCACATCCTTTGTGCAGTTTTGTCACTCCCATGGTCCTTTTTTGGAATTTTTATGGTTCAAAAAATTCCACCTTCGTGAAGTAAATAGTAACAATTTTTAAAGAGTGATGAGAAAAATAACGAAATATTTGAAATAATTTGTTGTACAATTCACTACAGCAATTTTAAGTCTGTATCTTTGCTTGTTAATAGGCACATATATTTAAAAATATTACTTAATACTTATTATTACAGCCCTTCAGTTGCCAAAGCCAGATATTTTCCAAAAGCTCACACAAAATGTGATATCGATGAAACCTGGCACTTAAGTACTTGCAAGGGTGTAGAAAACGATAAAAAAAATATTTGCTGTTAAACAAAAAAAAAACTTTTAGACCAATATATTGAACAGACGAGCATCGATGTAATCGAAGCTTTCTGCCTATGTACGAGTTAGTCTCTTCCCGCACTTCGACGGGTTAATACGAATAAGCGCCAAGCTTGATTAAACCGAACGCACATGGAACATGTGACAATCGTAGCTCGTGTTTGACAACAAACTTTTAAAGTTGCGACTTTTTCGCGATTAAACAACGATGATGTAAGGTTCAAGTACGCGCGATACGTTAAACCGGATTTTTTGAATTGGATAGGAAAATGACTGTAATTAAAAGATGAGAAAAAAAAAGACATTTGAATAGTGATTGATTTATTTATTTAGTGGGTGGCTTAAAAAGTTGGGAGATATGATTTTTGGAAACTTTATAATTCGGTGAGTTTTTAAACTTTCGTTACACACCATCAAAAGTACTTCAAATTTTTACAGGCGTATAAGGGATTAACTAAAACACGAAAATAGTAAAAGATATTTTGGGTTGAAAAATGTTTTTGTTTCAAAACTGATTTCTAAATCACAAAAACAATGAATGAAAAATGAATTATTTACTAAAGATAAAGAAATTCAACTTCTACAAGGGGAAATACTATAAACTAAATGTAAAAAAAAGAAAAAAGGCACAATAAAACTATTACGCATATTCGCACTCAACTTATAAATTACAGGGGTGTGAAACTGGCCTCATCCACAATTACACTGAGAAAACGAAATTCTTGAAATATCAGTTACCTACTAATTTGGATTTGGCAAAACAATAGTAATTTTTACCGTTTTCATTTTTGACCTACATCTTTAATGTAGTTACTTTTCTATTCTAGAAGACATCCCTTATTTTAATAGTATCACAACCCTCAAAGGTAATCACTTTAATATTATTAATATTAAAGGTATTCACGTTAATATTATTAATATTAATTAGCTTCAAGGAAATGTTACAATTCAATTTCATTTGTTTGATATAACTCTTTATTTAATAGGTACAGGATGTGGATTTTTAAAATTATTTTTTATTTTATTTTTTGAACATACGGGATGGCCCCCATTACAATATAATGAGTCAATAAATTATGTTAAACTAAAATTAAATATAATTAAAAGGTATAACGTATACAGGGTGTCTGTAAATAGAGGGTACTTAGGTGATTCCAAATAACCTTGGTTACTGGGTCTAACGCCTTTAATAACCGAGATACGGGGTGTTTCATCCATTTCGACCAATATTTTGATAAGCCTTAACTTTAGAACCACCCTGTAGATTTCTCTCATACTTGGTACAGGTATAGTGTGTTAATAGCCCAAACCTGTAGTGTAAAAGAAATCTGTTGTACAGCATGTGTTGCTTTGGGGATTTTCAAATTTTACAAATTTGTCTTTAACCCTATATCGATTTTAACTGTAGTGTATTCCTTACATTATACCATTGGGCTATTAAAAAATGATACCTGTACCAAATATGAAAGAAATCTACCAGGTATTTCGAAAGTTACTGTTTGTGAAAATAAAAAAATGCATTTGATGTAATTTGACGTTAAAATTCCAGTAGTAGAATGGGATGTGTACTTAAAAAAAATTTTCACTTTAACTCATTTTTTCCGTTCTTTTCAAATATCCATCCCAATTTTAAAAAATCTGATATACTGGGTGTTGTTTTGGGGATTCTCAAATTTTACAAATTCTTCTTAATTCGGATCTGCATTTTAATTACTGTAGTTCTTATACTATAGGATTGGGCTATTAACACACTATACCTATACCAAGTATGAGAGAAATCTATAGGGTGATTCTAAAGTTACGGCTTATGTATCTCGGTTATTAAAGGCGTTAGACCCAGTAATCAAGGTTATTTGGAACCACCAACTATACAAGTAAAAATATAAATCTATACACGATCAAACATCACCTAAGTATATACTATAATTCCATTAAAATTGACTTTTTGAAGTTTCCGTGCAGTAATTCAAAGTTATTATCATTGATTATCTTTAAAGTTCGATCTATAGGTCTGTGTTAGTTAGTTTTCTTAGTGTACCTTCTTTAGGACGTGGCTATAGTTTCACAAACGTGCATAATACCACTTAATTTTGGCGGCATTTAGTCGAGGCTATTCGTATTAAATAAAAAATACTTAAAAATTTGAAAATCTAAAAAAATTACAAACATATCAATTGGTAAAAAAATGTGCAAATATATATTTGCAGGTGTAAAATTGTTTATTAAATTAATTTAGTTCAACGATTTCGAGCTAAGAACAGGTCATCTTCAGAGTTAAAACCTAGAATTCACAATTTATCATCATCATCGAGTTCGAACATTTGTGATCATTAGCCTGGAAGACGGAAGAAACGTATATATTGATTACAAAAGGGATAGATAGAGCATTTTTGGTATTTACATAACATTTATCCCACTGTTTATTAGACTCAATTATTATCACCGGGATCTCATTAAAAAAAGTGTTCGTTCAATGACTAGGAAATCTGTTGTAGTTTAAATAAATTTAAAACAAATTTCTTCATTCTTTCCTTGGAACATACGGTATAAAACTTGGGGAGTGAGCCTGCTCGAGCAATATCCAGACCATACAAAGATTCCGGAACAAGGTACTGAGAGGCATTGTAATCGCCCTTGGTACGTAAAAAACCTTCACAGAGATCTGGGAATAGAGATGGTAACAGAAGAAGCAAGAAATTTTGCAAAGAAGCATGAAGAACGTCTCAACTACGATAACGTCGAAGCAATCCAGCTGCTAGACCAAAGTGGATCGGTGAGAAGACTTAAGAGGATCAACCCTTTTGAGCTAGTGTAGTGATTTAAAAAAACCGAGTGATGACAAATCTGAGAAAACACCAGTGGGGTAAACTCAGTATACTCGTATAACTCATTAATCTTGTTTCTAGATTAGTTGTAATTAAATTTTAATAAAAAAAAATATTTCCTTGTACGCTTATGGTTTTTAGGCCTACATTTTGAATTTATTATTAGAAGAGATAGAAAGATAGAGGTAATATATGGAATAATAAATAATATAGTTCAAAAATGTCACCGCCTATTTACCTTCAGAGATAACCCAACTTTTGCATGCATTGTCAACCAAATTTTTAACAATTTAACGAGATATTTTTAGAAGAAATAAACGATTATGAGATAGTAACATTTCATTGTTTTTGAGTTATCCTAATAATTTTATTATAACGGAAAATCGGTTAAAGGACACAAAATATTCTAAAATAAAATAGATACACACCTACGGATTTGGGATTGTTGATTTTGAGGATTTCTTGATACTGCCTTTCGTTATGTTTTATACTGGGTGAACCGTTAATAATGGCCCTTAGAACATGGAAAGAATAAACCAAATATACCACTTTTTATTATCATTCAATAACCTAATAAATAAAATAATATCGGTTTATTTCAAAAGTTCTGATGTTGTACAAACAACAAAATATATGAGTCCTATAAAATCAAAACTCTGTATTTGCCATATATGTCATTCTGAGAAAACCGAGAAAAACTGTCTGTTCATTATATATCTGTCGTTTCACAGCAAGTTTTTTATATGATCTGCGTATGTGAATACTCTAAAGAAATCCACAGTGGATTTTGTTGAAGTTATTTTCTAATTTAATGAAATTGTTTGAAAATACAAAGTTTTGAAACTGAAACTTGCGAAAATACAGAGTTTTGAAACTAATATGCAATCAACATTGTAGCGAGACAGGACCGTAATAAAAATTATTGTATACGATCATAAAAATATATTACATTGAGCTGTACATCAATGATGAATGAACAAATGAAAATACACTGATATATCAATATAACGTTTATAAATAGTTATTTATGTGACAAGGACGAAAAACTGTCTATTATAGTCAAGTCTGCATAGCCGAGGCTAGCAAGCAGGCGAGCCAATAGACAGTTTTTCGTCGACCTCTACAAAAACGCACTAATTTCCGAAAGAAAAATCGACCATTTTTGAAGGCCAAAAAGTATTATAAAGTTACTTCTTCATACGCCTGTTATCACTTGATCTGAGCGGGCGATTCATCACGTGATTATTAAGGTGCACTGTCATTGGTTGAATAGAAAATAGATAGTTTTGATTGAAACTCAGTTTTTTTACCACATTTTTTTATACCTTTCAACGAGTTTTGAAGATGAATGATATTGTAGGCTGGTGCACAAACCTGTGATCTATCGTATCCAAGAGCTAACTCATTTTTTTTGGTTTTGGTAAATACAGACTTTTGATTCTATACGACTCATATACTCCACACTAAAATCAGTATGGACCTTGGGGGGACAGTTGTAAATTTTAAACTAAAAATCCTACAAAGATTTGTAAACAAAGTATTGCGAAATATGGTCAACGCTCCCTTCTGTGTGACCAATCATATATTTCATAGCAACCTCCGGATGTCATCCACTAAAAGAAAGTTAACTGTTTTTAAATCACATTCAAACTATTTGCCAAGAATGATGTATCGAGATGATTTAAGCATAACAACCTTATGGTTTAATTAGTGAGTGATTAATCATTAGCTCACTCTCACAATTCTATACTCATAGTAGAAAATGAATAATCCTCTTAATTTCAGGGATGTAGTTAACTTTTGTACATTATTATATGAATGTTTATGTCAGTAAGAGATTATAATAAATATATTTTTGATATGGAGAAGATTCACTTGATTTTGAAAATTAGAATCTACTATAGAGTGATTTAAATGTTCCAGATTCCGCTGTCCACATCTATAAAAGGAAGTGTTTGTGAATTAGATAGTAAAATTGAAGATATTAAAATTCTTAGTAGACAATTATAATATAATATAATTGATTATTAGATAAAAGTGCTTTAAGAAATTAGAGGTCTGAAAAATGTATCGACCAATATAAAAAATTAAAAGTCACAATCTAAAATTCGTTATAAGCACAGTCAATTAAAAAAATTAAAAAATATCAAACCAGTGTTATTTGTGTAAAAGTCAAAGTGACAACACATTAATTGAAGATATAGCGTAACTGCAGTCTTTTACTTTAGTATTGAAAACAAAATTTACAAAACTTTATATAAAAATAAAAAATTCCTAAGTGATAAAGAACGAAGATCTCTTACTTCTCATTATAGTAAACCTCCACATTTTTATGGTTTACCCAAAATTCATAAACAACAAATACCATTAAGACCAATAATAAGTTCTATAAATTCACCTTGTCAAAATTTAGCAAGATTTCTACTTAAAATAATAGATCCGTTATCAGGAAATACTAATTCCTTTATCAAAAATTCAAAACATTTTTTAGAAAAATTATCAAAAATCAAAATTACAAATTCAGATATAATGGTTAGTTTTGATGTAGTCAGTTTATTTCCAAATGTTCCTGTCGATAAAACTCTTAATCTTGTGAGAAAAAAGTTGACAAGTGATAATACATTAATAATAAATAGAACTAAATTAAGCGTCTCAGCAATTCTAGAATTATTGGAACTATGTATTAAAACTACATATTTTCAATTAAATAGTGATTTTTATCAGCAAAATTTTGGCATGGCAATGGGTTCTCCTTTATCACCAAAATTGTGTGATATTTTCATGGAGAATTTTGAAATGGAAATTGTAAACGAACAAAATTTAAGACCTTCTGTCTGGTTTAGATATGTAGATGATATCTTTGCAATTTGGCAACACGATAGGGAAAATATTGATACATTTTTATATACTATTAATAATTCGGAACCTACTATTAAATTTACAATTGAAATTGAAAATAATAAAAAATTACCGTTTCTTGATGTACTAATACACAATAACAACAATTGTTTTGATACATCAGTTTTTAGAAAAGAAACACATACAAATAGATATCTAAATTTTAATTTAAACCACTCAATTTGTGTTAAACGAGGTATTGTCAAATCTCTTTCCGATAGAGCAAAAACAATTTGCTCAAATGACAATATCTTAAATAATGAATTATCACTTGTTAAATCTGTCTTGATTAAGAACAACTACCCAAGTAAATTTATAAATCGTGAACTTTACCGAGACATCAAAACTAAAGATCAAAATTTAAACTCCCCAATAATTCTTTCAAATATAGTAAAAATCCCTTATATTCCAAAATTATCCGAAAAAATTAGAAGGATTGGCAATAAATTTAATTTAAAAACAGTTTTTCAAACTAATAATACATTAAAATCTTTAATAGTAAATACAAAACCTTTTAATGAAATTCAAAACACAAAAAATTGTATTTACAAAATTCCATGCGAATGTAATAAATTTTATATAGGAGAAACATCTAGACCTTTTCATATTAGACTTAATGAACACCAATCGTACATTAAAAATAAACAATTCGAAAAATCAAAAATATGTGAACACGCATGGGATTCTGGTCATAAAATACAATGGAATTTTTCAACTAGATTATTAAAAGAACCGAATAATTATAACCGCAAAGTTAAAGAAGCAGCATTGATATGCTTAAATAATAACGAATGTGTTTCTAATTGTTCGGTTGATATTTCAAAAATTTGGATACCTATTTTACAAAAAGAGTTAATTGCAAAAAGGATACCCTCTATATCGGGATAGTATCTGGTTTTTTCTTATGATAATATTAATAAGAAAACTTCATTTATGACGAAGTATAAATTCTCTTATAATATGCAAATGCGCTATCCTTTCAAAAATTCGTTCCCAGAAACGTCACAAAAATATGATTGAAACAGATTTTGACATCTTCAATCTCAAAATCTTATTCTATGTATACTATGTTGATGTCATATTTTTGCAAGATTATCAAGTGTTCTGTTTCTAGTAAATTTATTTATTTTATGTCATTTTGATAACGGCTTTCGATCTGGAAAGCCGAAACGTCAATAAAAAAACTTTTTTAACAACTAAGTGGTTTTAATCCAGTGGAAAGAGAGAGAAACTTTTACTTTTCATTAAAATTTAATGATTAAACACAATAAAATGTAATTATGTCATTAACAAGGAACTGAAACCTTTCTTTAGAGATATAAAGTATTAACAAAATAATTTGTTCAAATATATAACTGATTCTACATTGACAGTAAAAAAACTGGGTTCCGCCGGTGTCATATTTTTTTACTTGTATACCTTATTAACAATAGTATTTTCATGTAGTGTTTATAATAGATTTAAGGGATTATTTCTCTCAAAGAAACATCTGGTCTCTGTATATCACAATGGTTTCATAAATATTTTTGAGAGGTATTATTCAGTTTTATAAAGCAATATGATACTAATCCTTGGATGTATGTAGTAAAATGAAAGAGGGGTTATGTATCACGATTATACAACTCATCATAAATTTAGCCAATAGCAGTTGCACTTTTTACTTTAGTTACCATGCGATAAGCCAACATACCCTTGACGACGTGGTATAATCAGTAGTAATACTATAAGTACTTCAAAATAATCAGGATTATACATCGATAACTTGTTGCATAATTACGAAGAGTGTCAGTTTGACAGTTTAAATAATCCGACCGCGAAGCGGGAGGATTGTTCTGTCAAACTGACACGATTTGTAATTGTGCAGGAAGTTTGAGATGTATAACCGTATTTATTTTGAAGTACGTATAGTATTTGGTACGATTATTTTTTGAGTAAATTAAGTAAATATAAACAATTTATTAATTTAAATACAAATTGGTACAATGAAAATTACAATTATTATATACTACGTATTTGAACCTGTACCGTTTTTAAAATCGACTCATATTTAAACAATTATTGATAAACGTCAAAATTTGACGGTCCTATTAGTTTGTGTATTGTTGTATATTGATGTCGATGTGGTTACTACGGAAATGAAATTATTGTAAAATTTCGGCGGGCGTAATTTCGGCCGGTAATCCCTTGGCCTACCTGCATAAATCAAGGGGTACCATTTATGACAGGGGTAATTTCGGCCGAGGGGCCCTCAACGCCGTCAGCTTCAACGCCGGACTGCGTAGCCGGAGCAAAGGACTGCGTAGCCCGCTGAGGTATAATTTTTTTATCAATAGCCGCAGGCTGTTGTTGTTTTGATGTCTGAGGCGGAGCCTCCGTATTATCTTCGTTTTCACTTTGAAATAAAGAAATATTTTAATATAAAGCATTCTGTTATTTTATTTGATTTGCGGCCGAAAATACCTATGAGATAAGGAAGCAACTTAAAACCTCCGGCCGAATTTACCTACCGGCTTTTAGTACCTGCCCTTTTTCCGGCCAAAATTACATCCGCCCTAAAATTTTCGATTGGTGGAGTTACTCTATGTATAATCAGGTATTATCGAAATTATACGAGGTAACTTAACTAAATTGAACGTTCTGATTGGTTAAAAATTACACGAAAAAAATAATCATTTTTGTAGTTCGCATCCTTCCATCTTGAAAAGTTTGTCAGAGTAAACAATACATTTGACGTTTATAATAAGCAAAATGTGAAAATAATATTTTATACTATTCTCCTTGCTCGACGTATTTCTGCAAAACACCTCGTAATACGATGTAATGAAATAAAATGACAATTAAATAATTTCGAGCCTAATTCATTGCAATGCTTTGTAATGTACAATATTTTATTATTATATTAACACGGCAATTCAAGATTTATTCCAAACACACTTCCAATGATTGACCTTGTGATTATTTGTACATCGTTTGCCTCCAAACGCTGCCTACGCTCTTCTTCAGTCTCATTAGTTAGAAGTCGAGTAAAGTTGGTTGCTTGCGCAAAACGTTTGCGGTTGTACTATTCGAATTTAAAAAAAAAAGAGGTCGAAAATTCCATCATCAAATTGATTGACGTTTATCCTTTTTATCTCCTTGTTACGGCTATTCTACGGGTAGGTAAGTGGCGGATTATGATTAGACAACTAAAAAGTAACGATAAATATTTACAAAAAAATTTAATGAATATAACACGCATTACATATTTTATTGTTATATAGCGTATCATGCAGCGAGCTTGTTAGGTGCGTAATTAAGCTGGTATTACGTCACTGAACAAATGTTTATATATGTCGGAATCGAAAGGGGATCAATTACGAAATCCCTAAAGAAATAATGGGCCTAATTATTAAAAAAAAATTAAGACTGCGGTGTTGTTTTTGGGATTTAGGTCTTGGATTAAAAAAAACAATATTTCTTGAAAGCCAGCGTTTTGTTCATTTATTTTGACATCTTCAGGGGACTGTAAGGTGAAAAGGGTGATACAATTTCATGAAATAAAATGACAAATCTTCTTCAAAATCGGTATGTTGACGTAAAATGTCATTAGAAACAAATTTTTTAATAACTTTCTTTTCATATTTCAAAAATCAAGGTACTTTACTCTTATTTTTTGACAAATTTCGTATATGACTGAAAATTTTTTATATCTGATGGTTGCACTTTTTATAATGAATAATTTTTTTTCCTAAAATTAATAATAAAAAAGTTTCCCATACGGTTCTAACTTACTGAGACATACTGTATATGGAATGACCTATGTTTTGTCAGTAAAACTTGGTAAGCTGTATCGGCCTCACATTTAATCACCTTGCCAATTTTGACATTTTATTAATTTGTTACTGTTGTATTCGTTTAGTTCAAAATTTCATTCATCATATAAACATGAACACTCACGCTCACATAATAAGTCAGAAGCAAAAAGAGTGTCTCGTCAATTTCTTGGAGCAACATGATTATCTTGCAGAAACGCACAGAAAAACCAGTGATAAAGAAAAATGTAATCAAACTTGGAGAGAATTAATGTTACTACTTAATTCTATAGCGGGGCCTAAAAAGACGATATATCAGTGGAAAGAAGTGAGTACGGCATGGATTTTTGCTACTAATGTTTAATCATTATATATAGGATGGTTTAACTAAAGCAATTTCAGTTATTTTTGTAATAAAATTTAAAAAATAAAAATAGAATCTTTCTAAGAAACGTCAGAAGATTAGCAACATGAAATAATCAGTTTTATTGTTCATATGCATTGCAGATCAGGGCCAAACCGATTTTAAATACCCGAATTTTCAATCGAAAATGTTCCCATACAAATTTTCAATTTTTTAACTTTATCAGTGCTCCTTTTCTTCGTTCAAACCTCGACTTTAAGATGGTATGAAAAAATATATATAAAAATGAAGAAAACCAAAAAAAGACCCCTGTTTCTACTGTTTCTGGAATCTCTTCAATAACTTGTATAATTTGTTGCAGACCCTAAACGAATTAAAAGCAAAAGCTAGAAAACGAGTAAGAACAATTAATGTACAAAGCAGAGGCCCTGAACACAAACAAACTGAAGATGATTTAACACCACTGGAACATAGATTATTATTAGTTACTTCTGACAGATACGTCCAAAGTCTTGTAAAATATTAAAAATGCTGCATCTTGCATTTTGCCTAATTTATTTTTATTAATTAATAATCATTAGATATAATTTAAATATCAGTCATGGCACTTATTTAAAAATCAACTAAAATGAAATTAAAATTTTGTTGTTTAAAACTATTTGTTTAAAACAAGAGTCATGTGTAAAATTTAAGTTGCATCTAATGACTACTAAATAAAAAACTATGTTAGACAAAATGCAAACAAGCTAATTGATACAGAATATAATGCAAATCATCATTAACTAAAGTCTAATAGGACTATTTATATACATTTTCATTTTTAACATATTTTTTATATTTTAAATTAAATAAAAATTAAATAAATCACAAAGTATAAAGTACTTTTAATGTTCTATCTGTTCTGAGAAATTTAAATTTACTCTTCATTTATTTACCTCTCTACAAGCAGACTAGGGATATTGTGTGGGGAGGAGGGTACTAACTAGACATTTAATATACAAAAAATAAAAAGATATTCAAGTTTACACCTTTTCAACAGCCACCTAACCTAAACGTTCTCTATAAATGTTATTTTCTCGTGTTTTTTAATACTATAAACTATCTAAATATTTATTCATCAATAAAATTAACCGTGGAAACTTTAATCTAATTCCTGATGTTAGATCTAGCATTTTTTGCCCAAAATTTATTATGCAGATAATATTTAACAATTTTCTACATAACTGACACTACAAGAAATTACACCCTTTTGCTTCCTATGAGGTTGTGTATGCCAAAGTATTTTCCTGAAGATAATTTTGCATTTTATAAAAAGGGAAGTGGTACAAGTATCCTGTTGCAACTAGAGGGTGACAGGTAATACGAAGAGCCAGGCCACAACTAGATACACTTGATGAGTGTAACTTTGAGTGCATTTGACTAACAATCCGAGAATATTCGATAAAATGTCTGTTCTATTTTAGCAGATCTCTGATACTTATAGTGGTTTTGCTGGTTTTCAAGTATTTTAAACATATGAGAAGGGAAAATTTTATATATATTAAGGCTTTTTGTACATAATACTTCAAACTGTATATTTCCTTAATTCAGTTTATTTAAAAAATAACTATAAAAAAAAGACTGAACCTGTTTAAAATGAACCCATTAAAGTTGATTTCATATCCCGTTGATGCATTTGAATAGAAAATTTTTGTGGGTGTTAACAATATTACAAATCATTATAATTATACTTGTTATAAAATTTTATCCGAATAGCTTTTGATAAGATCAGAATGAAACGCCCATAGTGCAGGAGTAATTTTAAATTCACTAAACGGCTTATGTAATGCAGAAAACCCTCGATATTAATCTTGGTAGTTAATTTTTGATCAAATTAAGTATTCAAAGATATGTGAGAATAACATAACCCCATACAAAGCCAGTCTAAAGTGTATATAATTTTAACAAGTGTTCTCAAAGCTTCAGAGACACCAAATGTACTTCAAAGAAAAGGTAGGCAATATGCATATAATCTTGTTCATAATTTAATTAACAGGTTGTCACAAAATGCAGCACGAGAGGAAGTGCAGTAAAAATCGAGCATCTAACTACATTAAAATGAGGAAAGCTTTTGATCTTATTTTTGATTAATCACCCATACTAATGACAATAAATAAATGTTATCTAAGATTAATAAACAAAAATATCTGGTCACCGAGCTTCGCTCTTAATATTCAAATCTACATTTTTAAGCAAGCCCAATAATTTAAGTATATTTATAACATGACAAATTATTAATTAATTCGCGAAAATCACGGAGTGGGCGACATCTACTTGAACTACTGATAGGGAGATAAATAAAAAGTTGATTGGCGATTGGCTTGAAAATTAAAAAAGCTGTCAGTGTTAATATTCAATTGGCTGCAGCTGTTGTTGACGTTTATCTACTGCTTGTCACAGAGGTTAGTTAAATGCATTAAAAGTTGCCTAGTTTCTGGGGATTTCACCCTTTTAGGGCAACATCTACTGACGCTTGATCTTCGCGAATAGTCACGGCGGACATGCCCCGTTTCCGGGACGGACAACAGCAGCGTGTAGGGCACACGTCCCGTCAACAGAAGATCGCTCAGCTCACTCTATTTATCACTATATAAGAAAAACTCTATGTTCAATTGATTTTATTAAAAAAAAGATTAGCTTTAGATTAGGTTAGATCTTTGTAATAAATAAAGAAAAGTACGATACGTGTGACATTTTGACATTTGTTACATTCTGACAGGTGTCATATTTTGACATTTGTTCATTTTGACAGTTGTTATATTCTGACACGTATCACATTTTAACAGTTGTCACGTTTTGACAGGTGTCACATTTTGACAAGTGTCCATTTTAACAGTGTTCCTATAAATATTTACCTAAACCCATGATTTCTGAAATTGAATTGGCAACGTTGTATTTTCAACTTTGAATTAATAAGATAGCTGTCATTTGACAAGCAAATTATTTATGTCCGTCAAATGAACCTTTTTTATATAAAGCGACAAATTTAAAATTGAATTCTTTCAGATTGAAACGCCAGAAATTAAATAAAGTCAAACCTTTTTACTACTATACTATACAGAAGAAAGGAGTGCAGTATTTAATTTGCAGAACGTAGTACAGGTTCAAGAGGTAGAGATTTTATTTTTACCTCATCCTTCAATGCTTATTTGTAGTTAAAATTTAAATTTTAATACATCTGATCGGCCTAATATAGTTTTTGTCTAGATTTAATCTGTTTCCATGGTTTTTAGTGCAATAAATCTGTTCTTTTGACAGATAAGTCAGACTTTATTTATTCATAGCCGTATCGTATGTATTTTAATTGAATCAGAATTTTGTATTAATATATATTTCAAAATGGCTTCATTCTAAAAATATTATCAGTCCTCCTAAATCCTTGAAGGCAGAATTATTAGTAACAGCAAGGCAACATAAAAACAAATTAAAAAAATATATTAGAGAAAAAGGAATTAAAATTCTCAGATTGCCTCCGTACCACGCAGAGTTAAATCCCATTGAACTGATCTGGTCACAATTATTAAGAGGTTATGTTTCTCAAAACAATAAAACATTTAAATTTCCTGATGTGCGAAATTTGTTTTTGAAGGCAGTTTCGGATGTAAATAGAGAACATTGGGGAAAATGCATTGGTCATGTTAAAAATGTGGAAAATTCATTTAGGAAAGTGGATATATCAATGGATAATTTAATAGAACCGATAATAATAAACCTCAGAAAAGACAATTATAGTGATACCAGTAGTTTTAGTGAAGACAGTGACTTTTAAAGATAGTTTTTGAACTAACTTTTTTTTTAATCTTTGAGTTTAGGTAAGTACTGAAGCGTTACTTTTAATGCCAAGAGATTAAAAAAAGTTTAATCCCAACATATAATCCTCCTTGTTATTTATTGGTTAAATTTAATTCGTTCAATGTTAAAGTGTCAGATGCATAAGGTTTATTTTTATTTTTTGTAAATAATATAACTTCAAAATTTAATCTACGAAGTGCGTATATATATTTTATATGCTGTGACCTTATTTATATTATAGAAACTTATTTTGCAAGGTACGCCTATGGAATGTGACGTTATATCCCCACTTTTATTGTAATTTATTGTCTCTCCGTTATAGTATATATTACTATAGAAACAAGTTATTATATCTGCCGTTGCTAGGAAATAGAACTAAAAGCTTAACTTTTCTTGTAAATATCTCGGAAGATCGAATTTTCACAGACATGAGACCTACATTTTTTGCCGATTTAGATAGGAATTAGTCTACCCTGAAAGTTTCATTGAATTCTGACGAGTGGATTTCGAGATCCTCTGCACACTCACACACACATACATACAAACCTTGCTCGTTTAATAGTATTTGATAATAAAATGGAAACACTTTCAGGACGTACTGTATAATAGAATTGAACTTAATGTTCAATGAAGGACATTATAACATATAGTTGTGGATATAGAGCATTCAGCTTGGAGCCACACAATAGAATAAGAGAAAAATATACTCTCCAAAGCTCAAGCGGAAGATAGAAGAAATTAAAAATAACTAGAAAAATGTCGCCCAAATATTTCGAACTAATAAACCAACCATAAAAATTTAACTTATAAGAAGACAAATAAGTAGGCCAACAAATAAAAAATCTAAATCCAAAAAAGCGCCTGGATGTGATCCTAAGCTAAGTCATATATGCCAATCTTCTTGCTATTTCTGAAGACACCGAAAGAAGAAGAAGATTATTCCGAGGAAAACACTCGACTGTCAATTTATAACAGAAAAAAAACAATATTTCCATCTCAATTGGTATCATGTTTTAAGATCGAAGCGACAGTGCGGACAAAAATCGAACTATAAAAAGTCAGTAGTCGTCTTTATTTACATAAGAGAACGTGCTTTGATTTTATCATTTATTACGATATTATTAATTTATTTTGAAATTTCAAGTATGAGTCGGTATTGTTCAGTGCCTTTTTGTAATTCCTGGGAGAAAAAAAAACTGAACTTGCGTTCCATTTGTTTTCTAGACCCGTGCAATGAAAGGTTAGAATTGAAGACAAAATGGGCACACAGTCTCTAGTTAATCATCAGAGAGCTTGGATTTTGAGGTTCAAAATTGGAAAACCAGTTACCAAATTCATGCGGGTGTCTTTTTCAACATCTGTTTAATTTTCAGACAATTAAACATGTAAACTCATATTCATTCAACCGGCAACACCGCACTAGGATGCATTTGCAAAACAGCGCTCAAACACGAGACATCGACAAATAGTTTTTTTAGTCTTTTTTCCCATTACGCTACGATTAACACGTAGGCCAATATTTACCGCGCAGAATCTATAACGGATTTTTTTAAGTTTACGCTATCATAGTCACGTCCGCCCTAAATTCATAGTGACGTAATTTGAGTTAATCCTTGTCTTCTCAAGCGGGAGAGAGAGACAGCATAAAAAACTTACAATCTTTCTAGAAGAAATCGTGTGACCCGGGAAGGGATAAATCTGAAACCGAAAAACTTCGCCGATTTTAAACTCAGTGTGTCTCTAGCTGCGAATCAGGCTAGGACCCTCCAGTGTCTATTCATCACTCATGCAGAACACATGCAAAAAAATATTTTCTGACTGATGCGGTCTTTTTAGTTTTTTACTTATGTGCTAGTTTTTGTTAAGCACATAAGGTACTTAATACTTTGTTCATTGATTACTAGTTTAATGTAATCCTTTGTTACGTTGTTGTGTTATTCATTTATTTATTTAACATTTTAATAAATAGTTAAATTAAAAGTGTTCATTGTTTTTGTCGAATGGAGTTGAGAAGATAAACATACAGTACACCCATAACCAATATAAAAACTACAGTCCATTTAGAACTACGATGCAGTTTAAAAAGGCGATAACACATTGTTGGTCGTCCTGGGAAACTGGCACAACATAGGGTTTATTCCAGAACCCTCAACAACATCCGTTTTTTGGAAACATTCTCAGCTGAAAAAAAGTTCAACATTAATTTGAAGAACCTTCTCACCTTTATTGAAGTAATCACTTTGTGTGAAATGGAGAGAGCACACTCTCATGAATTTGGTAACTGGTTTTCCAATTTTTAACCTCAAAATCCAAGCTTTCTGATGGTCAACTAGAGAGTGTGTGTGCCCATTTTGTCTTCAATTCTAACCTTTTGTTGCCCGGGTCTAGGAAACAAATGGAACGCAAGTTCAGTATTTTTTTTCTCCCAGGAATTACAAAAAGGCACTGAACAATATCGACTCATACTTGAAACTTCAAAATAAATCAATAATATCATAATACATGATAAAATCAAAGCACGTTCTCTTATGTAAATAAGGACGACTACTGATTTTTTATAGTTCCAATTCAGTCCATCAGGTGTCGTATCGCTTATCTTGCATTGCCAATTATGAGAAATTTTGAAATTAAAGATGTCAAAATCTGTTGCCAACATATTTTTTGTGATGTTTCTGGGAACCATTTAAAAAGGATCTGACCGAAAGTCGACCAATTTGAATTTTCTTAATGAAACGCTTTGTTCCAATCAACAGTTCCTATGAGTTGGGCCACCCTATAGACCAAACACCTTTGAATTTAGGGAGATAAACATGATTTTTAGAAGGTTTAACAAGATAAAAGTTTGAATCGTTAATGAAATGGGATGCCACGAATTCACTAATTGAAAAAGCTTGTCTATTAATTACAGAAATATGCTCGTTCCTCATAGCTATAATTATCATTAAACACAATTACTCGCTGCTCGTTCCTCACTTCAATATGAAATTTGCTGATCTCTGTGATAAGTTCAAAAAGGAAGTTTTAATTTATATGTAAGTATAAGGCAAAATAGCTTGTTATAATATATTATATTGGTTCTATTATTGCTCCTGTGTATAATTTGGTTCGTTAAAACGATTTTTTTCAGATCAGAGATGTTCCGGACGTTTACAAACCTGTGCCAATAAGAAAAAATTGAGATTATACTTGCATATTCACAGAAAGTACAAAGGATGAGCCTTCAGGAATGACTTCAAATGGTATTGTGCAAAAAGTGATGACGTATTTCTTACTTACCTTACTACTTGATATATTTCAGAATAATTTAGCAGTCATACGGGTGAGAATTATCAACTCAGATAAATTAATTATGGTCATTATGTCAGTTTCAATTAAGATTGTTTCGTTGACCTCAAATGTTTCCTATAAATTAATTAAAGACTATTATCTCTTCTGCTGCATTTCGGAATTTTTAACTGCTGTTTAATTTTTATTGTTGTTTAATCCTATCAAAAACGTTGATAGTAACAAATAGACAATCTCTTTCTTGATGACTTCATCGTAGTGATAGTTTGAAAAGAAAATTTACAATACATCGACTGTTTTTCATTTATATTTAGTCACTAAGGAATAATTTGTATCTCCTTGATTTCATTGAAGATTGTTAATGCAAAATATGCAGTCATTTGAATGTAATAATAGGGCCATTATGTTTTAAAAGAAAGATAATAACCTGATTAAACGTTTTTAAAATGTTACAATGAACTGCTTTTATTTGCCATATCTTGTCACCAAATAGATTAGAAATCCTCATTGTTTTAAGAGCCACCATTACCTAAACTAAACAATTTCACTTTACAAGATTTATACAAGATTCAAGAGTTTGACACACTTCAACTTTCGTCCCATTTCATGCTTAAACTTTCTTTTGATGGAATTTTGAGCCATTTTTGAGTCATTGGGCGCTTGGCCTAAATTATTTCGTCTTGTTCCTAACCTATAGGTTACGGATAGGGATACTATAGGATAAAGGGCATGGGGAGGGTGATGCAGCAAAGGCGCCTTCCAAAAATATTCATGTATTCAATGATCTTCTTAAACTTATACTGTTTTATATTTTGTTATTATGTCTTTATAGCCCTACGTATAATATAATTAAATTTGAAAACGCGTTGTATATTTTATAACTCTCCGGAATTTACATAAAAGCCGCAACTGTGGCCTTATTAAAGCAAAGGAACACACAAGTGGATTAAATTAATTTATATGGCATATTGTAGAAGCTCATAGTAACGTTTAATTATTTATGTGTTCTCGATTGCCATGAAAAGAACGGGAATTAGTCACAATCAAATTATTTAGATTTTGCAACATCTGCTATACTGCGATGACGGACATTTTCGGAACACAGAGTTATAATTTAATTTCAAACAATTATTCAGAGACGTATGACCCATTAGAGAATCTAAACTATAGGAACATGTAACAGAACAACAGTAAATGTGAAGAAGGAAACGAAAAATTTTTTTCTAACACCTCCTTTGAAAATTGACTTTTCCTCCCTATTTTTAGGGTTGAAAGTGGCACTTTTCCATCCTAAGGAGTTACTTTTCCTCCCTATGTATGAAATGAATGGAGACTTAACTACATATTTGAATTGAACGTCCTGAAAAAAATTGGAGGAATTAGAAAAAATCATATGTTTTACATTGGAGTAAAGTATCTTTTCTTTCGTTTGCGTTTCCAGAAGGAAAAGTGACACTTTCCTGTCTAGTTAAACAAATAGCTATTTTTTAAAGGCGGGGCATTGTATAATATAAAAATTCTAGAAAATTTTAATATTTATAATGTTTCACAGAATGTCTCTTTATATAAATGGAAAGCTACATTTGAATTTCAAAGTTACCCATGAATTGATTATTCGAGCAATATTTAAATAATCTAATGAAAATAAAAAAAATCTCTTTCACTAGAGGAACTGTAGTCTCGATTTTTATTTAAAGTTTTTACTGGATCAACCACAAAAATATCTATTTTAAGATTCATTTTTTTTTAGTTTTTACATACTAAGTATACTTTTGTCATTATTCTGCACTGATATTTTTAATCTTTTTTAATGTAATATTTTCTCGTGCAACAAATTATTTCAGTTATACAATACAATACATTTATATACATCATTATTTGTACATTTAAAGTCCTAATATAGCAAGCAAACTAATTATTAAAATTCAGATATTCCGCAACAGAATATAAACAATGTTTCCCCAAGAAATGATTTAAGCAAATTATAAAATTCGTTTAAAAACATGCGCCTTTCTTTAAAGATTAAATCTAATTTAATATTTTAATATTAAAGGGTCATATAAGTATATCCAAATCAACTAATTTGACTTTAACAGGCAATGGTATGCAGATAATTGAAAAACGTTTTCTCCTTTTCGTTTTACATTCAAGTAAAAGGCCAGTCAGTCTCAAATATATTGAATCGTTTAATACAATCATCACTCGAGTCTGGTCTTATTTGGAAAGTTACATTTATACTTACTGTCTTTTTAGTAGACATCAGATTGTAAAATTAACTATGGTCTATTTTTATGTATGAGAGAGTAATAAAACAGCATTTCTAATGCAAAACTTAGTACGGTCATTTTAAATATTTTTACGGAATAATCTAAATATTTCCTAAAATTGTCATAAATTTACCTGAGCTAATACAAGTTTTGCGTCTTTTATTGGTCTTTTATAACCATAAGCTGTACAGAACAATAGAAAAAGGTTTAGACAGGCCAAAAGCCCTGTATATTAAAGATAACATAGCCGTATCTTAAGATTATTTTCAATAAGTACCTATTTGCCAATTTTGTTTTATTTTAATTCCAAGAATTTCTTACAGTAATCGAATTATAAGTAGATAAATCCCTTAGTAAGGAGGTCCAGTTGTGTATTCTTGACAGCTTACTAAATGTCGTTTAGTTGCAACATGCAAGGTGCAGTGTGCAGTCTATTGTGAATTCTAGTGTGATCATGGAAAATTTGGAAGTACCGCGTAAACGACAAAAAATCGGTCCTTTAACAGTTAATGAAAAAACATTAATATTTAATTGTTTTAAATCATTTACACACAAACATTTATGTAAAAGTGTTGATGACACAGTGGAATTACTTAGTAGTACGCTTGGTGTTGGGAAATCTACAATTTACAGAGTTGTTAAAGAAGAGAAATGTGGCGAGTTTCAAACAGCACGTAAAGCTCCAGGAAAACCAAAATTTCAAATAGAAAATCATTTGAAACAAAGACTTCGAAGGAAAGTGCATGCGTTCTTCTTTAGAAAAGAATTTCCGACAGTAGACAAAGTTCTTGCCATGGTTCGAGATGATAAGGATTACCCTGAAATGAGTCGAAGCACACTATGGAAACTTTTAAAAGAAATAGGTTTTCTATGGAAAAGGCATTCCAGAAAGTCTATTTTAATAGAAAGAAGCGATATTGTAGTATGGAGAAGAAATTACCAAAGGACTATAAAAGAAATGAGAAATCAAAGAAGAAATATATTTTATTTAGATGAAACATGGATCAACGAGGGACATACACCAAATAAATTTTGGCAAGATGAAACTGTTACAAGTCGAAGACAGGCTTTTTTAAATAATTTATCTACTGGTTTAAATCCACCATCAGGAAAGGGGCGCAGACTGATAATAGTACACATCGGTAGTTCAAACGGTTTTGTTAAAGGTGGTTTATTGACTTTTGAATCTACTCGTACCGGTGACTACCATGAGGATATGAATGCTGATGTCTTTAAAGAGTGGTTCGAACAAATGATAGATCTTCTTCCTCAGAACTGTATAATAGTAATGGATAATGCAAGTTATCACTCGAGACTTACAGAAAAAATGCCCACAACCAAGTGGTTAAAAAAAGATTTACAGAATTGGCTAAATTCAAAGAATATTATTCATCTTCTGATTTGGATTTGTAGGTAAGAAGTAGTTTTTATATTAAAATTATTATTTATGAACGTAACGTTGTTTAAAAGTCAACGTTTAAACTCTTATACCTACATAACCCGTTTGACACAATGTTCTTAACATACCTTGTGGAAAAATAAAATATTTTAGAAAAAATTGCACTTTTTTACCTTCAGCTGTTTAGAAGTTATAAGCAGGTTAATTAGGTGAAAATATAAGTGTATACCCGATATATTTATTATATTTATACAAAGGTTATTTCATACGAAAATACTCGAGGTATAACTTGACAAAATATTTTAACTGTCTACTAAAAGAAGTGGTACGCCTATGGATTACGAACGCTTTATTATTTTAATACTCTCTCATACATAAAAATAGACTATAACAAAGTTTAAAAAACACATTAACACATTAAAAAAGCCGAATCGATTATTCATAAACTTTCAATTGCACATGTTCTTTTATCAATTATCAAAACAAACGAACATGCTTTTAAAATCTAGTATCAAAATATCTTTTACTGATTTAATGATCATAAACAGTACCATTGGTAGTATGCAGCAATAAAGATAGAAATATCCAACGCAACAAGAAAAAAGAAGCCTGGCATGTAATCTAAATTCATTATACATACATATTGTTATCAGCTAAATAGTAAACGTCCCAAAATGGCCCTTCAAATGCACGTCGAACACAAACCAACATTATCTTGACAGATGTTAGTAAATAAATTACAAATTTCGAGTACAAGATGACTGCTCGAATAACGTTGATGAGATGATTGCCTTTTAGGGCTGAATTGATTTTAAAAAAATGTTGACCTATTTTAGAGTAGTACCTACTAATGAGTAGAATAAACAAATTAGATCTTTATAAGGTTTCTTCGATTTCAACAGATAGCGCTTAATGAATGCTTTTGAATGCTAAGTGTTTTTTTCTTCGAGACTGTTTTGTCCACAAATAGCTACCCGGTATCTTGTGACAATCGGTGCGTAATGGATTATTAAATTGAATTTAGAATTTACATGTTTACAGACAAGATGACAGGGACCAGTCTGTAATTTCTAAACAAGCGTTTAAATGACAATTCACGGCCATGTGTCGCATAGTGTTATTTATAAAATTTAGGGAAACTCAGGACGACTGAGTAAAATAAAATTTTTTACTGCATGACCCATATTTGTAGCCCTTGTGTAGCTTATACAAAGGAATATTCGAAAACTAACTTCATGAACAATCAAAGAGTCTCAGTTCAAGTCATTCAAATTTTTATGTACAATAAATAAACAAATGAGACGACATTTCATCGATTACGCCACTTT
Organism: Crepidodera aurea; assembly: GCA_949320105.2. Classification (NCBI taxonomy): domain Eukaryota; kingdom Metazoa; phylum Arthropoda; class Insecta; order Coleoptera; family Chrysomelidae; genus Crepidodera; species Crepidodera aurea. The sequence goes on from OX439477.1 coordinate 27,549,035, forward strand.
ATGGTGTAAATTTCTCTTCATTCATAAGGATAAGTCGGTTAACAATTTGTCATTAATAGGCCATCAAAATAATCATTAAAATTTATTATTATTCACTTGAAAGAATATTAATCATACAGAACTGATTTGATTGTGTTGTTGCATAATGCGTTATTTTTTCGGTTTCGCGATAACCCTTTGCTCCGGATATTCATTTTAACTACAATACAGTTAATTCTTAATATGATATGCATTACATACTTGAAAACCAAACATGCAGTGTCAAGTTTGAAGTTTTCAATATTTTTTTCACTTCCTTATTCTCGTGTTCTGTTTATGCTTTGTTACTGTTTCCTAGCGCCACTTTAGTAAGATAAAATAAATATTTTTTCTACTAGCGTGCGGAAAAGTCCACTTTTCCGCACTCATTTTAGTGTTGAAAGAGTAACTTTTCCGCACTAGTGCGGAAAAAACTATTTTCCGCACTAGTAAATTTGTTAAGTTTTTGGGGAGTATACTGACATTTGAATATTTAAAATATATATTTGTATGGTTGTAGTTTACAAAATGACTGAAAAATTAAGAAACTTATTAGAATTCTGCTATAATTTTTAATAGTTTCAATAATTTTTTAATGGCCCTGGTATAAGCCTCATCAAATGAATGTCAAATACTAATAAACATCTGACATTTTTTATTTGTCACTTTGAATCACCGTGCAACAAAGAAAAAATAAACCTGTCAGTCAAAACACTACCTTGTCAAAACCAATTTTACCGTCGCATCTTTTTCTAGAAGATAATTTTTCATGGATTCTTCAGACGAAGATTTGCCAGAGTCAGTTTTGGAAGCGGCTAGAACTGCAAACTTGGGTCTACTACCATCAAAATCCCGTTATAGGTATGAAAAGGAATATATTTTGTTTGAAAACTGATGCCAGAATAAGGGAATTAAAACTTTTAAAGAAGACGTTTTTTTGGCTTATTTCGCTGAAATTTCTAAAACATGCAAGCCAAACATTCTTTGGCCCAGGTACTCAATGTTGAAAAGTGTAATTAAACTCAAAAAAGACGTCGATTTAAGCAAGTTTTTCAAGGTCACGGCATATATAAAAAAACAAAACATTGGATTTAAACCCAAAAAAGCAAAAATTTTTAAGTTTATAAATGAAGCGCCTGACAAAATTTATCTTCATATAAAAGTAGGCGAGAAGAATTAACAAAGATGTCTTTAGATCATATTGATGACAACGGAAATATTTTATTGATAAATATCCCAGACACAAAAAACCACTCTTTCAGAAGCTTTGCGATTTCTGAGGAAGCTGAAAATGGAAAATTGGTAAATTTGTTTAGAAAGTATGTGAGTTTAAGAAAGCCTGAAACCCCACATAAGCGATTTTTCGTGAAATATAAGAAAGGAACTTGCACTGTACAATGTGTCGGAATAAACACCTTCGGAAAAATGCCATCAGAGATTGCAAGTTATTTGAAGCTTCCGAATCCTGAATTATATACTTGTTAACGCGTCGTTCGGCCATCTGCAATCGCGTGCGGAAAAGTATCACTTTCCGCACTTGTTAGGTAAACTACTATTGTATGATTGTTAATTTTTAATCTGCATGTTGATATGTTCTGCTCTATAAGAGGGTGATTTTATTGGACGTACTGTATAAACTTATATAAGAAAATACTTATTTCTATGAATAGATCGTAACATCTTCTATTTATAGTTCTAATTATTACTCAGCGATGAAAGGAATTTCATTCACTAGTTCGAAAATTTAAGTAAATATAAAACAGAAAACATTTCTTGGTACTGAAATAAATCCATTACTAAACATTGTGTTTATATTTATAATAAATTTTTTTTTGGAGGAATTGATATCATTATTTTGTAAACAATTACTGCAAATCCTTTAAAACAAAAGTGAGACAACACACTTCTCAATACATGACTATACTTATATTGTAACAAAGTTATTATTAATCTGGTATGGTAACAGACAAGTTAAAACACCTTTTCTTCGTTACTCAACTTAGTCTTCCTCACTTTCGGATTTTTCAATTCCATCCCAAGGACTTTATCTTCATCATCTAATCACTTTGTTTATTTTGTATAAAGATCGAATGAATCGGATCTATTTTTTGGACATAGAAACTCAGTAAAGATTGCCATTGTTTGGTTTTGGTCTTTAAATTACTTTACTGCTTTGCTTTAAATTTCGTAGAGTTCACCTGGCAATATTCTTGAGGTAATTGGAACGTTGATTGATATCCCGCTAACAATAGCCTGTCCTACCATTTCAGATTAAGCAATTTTTGATGCATTTCTCTTATGTAATGTTTTTAAAACTATTTTTGATGTTATAGAAAGGTTGGAGAATGATAGCTGGATTGGAGTTGCTTGGTTTAAATTCTTTTCGGACTATGAAAATGGTTTGAAAAGTTATTAATAAGAAAATGGCGGGTCTTTTTTATTAGCTCCTAAATTGATTGCTTATTGCAAGCTTCAGTGGTGTCTTCTGATAATATGTCGTGGTTCCAGCGTGCAGGTACCGAATGTAAGTCATTGGACTACATCTAATTGCTTTAATTCTTAGCTGAGAAGTTTGCAATTGAATCGGAGTCTAATTTTGATAATATCGAGGATGTATATAGGTACAACGTTGAGTAAAACAAAACAAAATGCCCAGACGTGCCGACAAGTTGCTTTGATGTGCCGACAAGTTACAAACACAATAAAAAAAGAATTAGCCAAATAAGTGATTACTACTTACTCGCTCGTTAAAATGTACTTATCAGTGAATCGGACAAAGATGGCAAAATATCAAAGGAATTTGTGTACCACTTTTTACCGTACGTCAAAAATCCGTTGTGTGTGTCTGAGGCGTTACAAACTAAATATATAAAGAAAAAGAACTAAAACTGACGCATTTTTTTACGTTCTTCTATGGTTCAAAAGAACTTACCAAGCTTGATTTCTAACTAAGTATCCATTGTTAATATTCATTAATTTTGAAATACATTCAAGTGAAATTTATAGCTTCTTAGATTACCAAAACATTTTTATAAAACAAGATATTTGCAATGACTATAATTTAAAGTAGACATTTATGACAGTTTTATAAGTAATAAAATCATTTGAAATTAGTACCGAATGTAGTGCAAAATTCGTATCATCGTTTAAAATTATGTGACGTAATAGTAGTAGTTTTCTTTGCCAATGGTAATCTAGACAAATTATTTACATGTTTTTTAAACATTTTAATTTGTTTTATCCGTCTTTATATTTTACATTCTCCAATGTTGGTAAGTTAGTTCTTTTTATATGTATTGTGTTTATTTTTAGGCCTGAAGATGGCTATTTAGCCGAAACAAGTCGCCGCCCTCTTTTTTATACATAAGTATTGTGGTAAATGGTAAATCTTTTTATACGAGTATACATTATTTGGACAAAAAATAAATAAATTACCTCCTGGTTCGATGACTTAAAAATATGATGCGGTATCCTGGAAATTACACAAATTATTTTGTAATTTACTGTTATTTATTTAATGGCTCAATAAAATGATATTTTTTATAGTTGCTATTATTGAAGACACTGAAATACACAGTAATTCACTGGAAATTTAATATTTTATTGTGTCGTCAAATAGATTGACAGTACTTTATGAATTACCCTTTTAAGAAACTTAACGATCTTGTCTATTTAGAAAAATTCATTTTCAAAAGTTCACACTGCAGTAAAAGTAATTGATATGAGACCGTTTGAACCATATTTTATGAATGTTGGCCGACCTCTTGATTAAAATCGGACCGGCCGCTTCTAGTTCAATTCAAAAATTGCAACTTGCGAGTAAACCAGTAAAAAATTTTAATTTATTAGATTCGACATCCTAAGACCGGTTTCTGTCTTTCGACTTCATCAGTTAGGCTTTTCGAATCCAATAAATAAAATTCCAAACTCGTACAAGTCAAAATCTGCTATAAGATAACATTTTTAGATGTGCTACCATCTATGGTAAGAAGAGAGTATTGACATTAAATTTTGACTGAATCTAGTCAAGATGTCACTCTCTTCTTTTTTATCCCTTTCAGAGATTAATACAAAGTGAGTAAACCAGTAAAAAATTTTAATTTATTAGATTCGACATCCTAAGACCGGTTTCTGTCTTTCGACTTCATCAGTTAGGCTTTTCGAATCCAATAAATAAAATTCCAAACTCGTACAAGTCAAAATCTGCTATAAGATACCATTTTTAGATGTGCTACCATCTATGGTAAGAAGAGAGTATTGACATTAAATTTTGACTGAATCTAGTCAAGATGTCACTCTCTTCTTTTTTATCCCTTTCAGAGATTAATACAAAGTGAGTAAACCAGTAAAAAATTTTAATTTATTAGATTCGACATCCTAAGACCGGTTTCCGCCTTTCGGCTTCATCAGTTAGGCTTTTCGAATCCAATAAATAAAATTCCAAACTCGTACAAGTCAAAATCTGCTATAAGATAACATTTTTAGATGTGCTACCATCTATGGTAAGAAGAGAGTATTGACATTAAATTTTGACTGAATCTAGTCAAGATGTCACTCTCTTCTTTTTTATCCCTTTCAGAGATTAATACAAAGTGAGTAAACCAACTTGTACGAGTTTGGAATTTTATTTATTGGATTCGAAAAGCCTAACTGATGAAGCCGAAAGGCAGAAACCGGTTTTAGGATGTCGAATCTAATAAATTAAAATTCCTTACTGGTTTACTCACTTTGTATTAATCTCTGAAAGGGATAAAAAAGAAGAGAGTGACATCTTGACTAGATTCAGTCAAAATTTAATGTCAATACTCTCTTCTTACCATAGATGGTAGCACATCTAAGAATTTGAAAATGTTGATTCACTCAATAAAAGGCGAATCAATATTTTATCGTACTACTGCATCTTATTTTTTTACTATCTTGTAAGTGAAGAGTGAAGCGAGGCACCCAAGAATCAACACTATCTTATTTCAATTGAGTCCTATAATAAATATCTTGGAATAGGTTTACATAATAAACTGACTTGACACAAACATATCCCACAAAACGTAAATCTGTGAAAAGTATTAATATTTTAAATTGTTCGTCGTTAAGAAGTATTTTTTTTTTGTTTACATTCATCCGATTTATTATTGACTACGTCAGTATATTTTATGAATCAGCATGTCGATCTTACATAAACATTTTGGATCGTGTGTTTTCGTAAAATATGTCTTGGTGCAATTAAATTATCAAATGTTAACCAACCGCAGCTATTCTTGTGGAAGACTAAGAACTGGCATTAGAGGTTAGACGACAGAGACAAAATACTGGGTGTACCAAACCTCTGACATGTCCATTTTTATTAAGAATGAGAAAAAGGTATTGAATATAAATTATAGGGAATCTTAAGCTCTATATTTTAAAAATTATTGAACAATATACAGTGATCAAACCATCGTTATGAATGTAGCATACATATGGGGTAAACTCACCCGATAAAAACAATTATATTGATCATTTTACTTAATTTTGGATTATCTTATTTATTTTTACTTACCATATTAACTATATTACATACATCTCACCACCCACAAATTTCTTTTAGAATTTAGTTGATATTACATTATGAAATAAAATTTATTAATTTTTCAAAGAGAGAAATGTGTGTGTATTTTTTTTTTGTCAAAATGGTGAGATCAGGGAATGGTAGCCTAGTTCATTTAAATTATGTATATTTTATCCTTGATTATTTTTTTCATCTGTCAAAACAGTCAGATTTTGTGGTTTCAGCCAATAACAGCTCAGGATCCTAACCAATCATTGTGTTTTATACTGATAAAACCGCTTCGTCGTTTTTGTTTTTTGATTAAACTGTGTTTACCTTTTTTGAGATGTCAAATGTAAACGTTTATCAATTATTATTATACTAAAATGTATTGCAAATCTATGTTAATAACCAAATTTCAAAATGTATTTGTAAACTATAGTTTATTTCAAAACGCCTTTAACATTTTTACATACCTCACTTTAACACTAACTTAAAATTAATTAAATTAAGAGACTTCATTTCATTCTTCTTCTTCGCTTTTATTTACGGCGCCGTTTCGCGGGGTAGCCAGTCAAAAAATCGCCTTGGTGGCCCTGTATGTAAAACTATAACAGCTCAGGTTTCAATTTAAATTGGTAAAGAACATTTTCAATATTTGTGTGTAAAGTGTCTTTTGCATAAATGACTATGTTCTCAAACGATTCAAAAAATAATCCTTTCAAATACGACTCGTCCTCTGAAATTTTATAGATTAAATTTTTGATCTTCATACTCAAACGCCTTTATTTTAGGCAAAACCACTCAAACAAACTGATTTAAGATAAAATCACTCGTCCTGCGGACTCGTGATTTTATCAATCAGTTTGTTTTCGTGGTTTTTTCAAATAAAGCCGTTTTCGTGAAAACCAAAATTTTAATCGATAAAATTTGGAGGACTCGTGGTATTACCTTTGACTATTTTATTAGTATATCTTATCTATCAAGAAATAAGACTTACTGGTTTTGTAATAACTGATCCATCTTTAGCTCTCAAACGCCCTTAAATATCCTGCCATGTACCATCAGGGAATTGTTTTACAGCTCCTATTTAAATTTCTTGTTTCCCATCGCTAGTCTCACAAAAATTATATTTGTCTTCGTCCTCTTCTCCAAAACTATCACTGTTTTCGATGATCTCTTCACTAACATCATCATTTTCTACAATATCTTCGTCTGAACTTTCATCGTCTTCTTCAGAATATACTTTTGTAACAGACAATTTTTGCTTTTTACTGTTTTTCTGAAGTACTTTTCTTTTTACCGATTCTGATTTGTTTAATAGTATATTTTCATTTTCTTCATTATCTGCCTGACTATAAAAATCTTTAGTTTCCTTATGAAATTCCATATCTGAAGAGTCATTATTACATTCTAATTCTAGTTTATTAGCATACTGAAATGTTTTTATACATATTTTGTATTTATTTATTCTAATAAACGTTTTTATTATTATTATTTATTATGTTATGTTTACCTATACAGTTTAAATATTTGTACACATTTCAATTACACCCTGTATAATCCATGATAATGGTAATACTTAGATCAAAAAGGCATATTTTTAATACATAAAAAAAATTGTGTTCTCTATTTATACTAATATTAAGTGATCGCATTTTTAAGGCCATACTTTGTGCTGGTGCTTCGACTTTATGTTTTTTATCATTAGGGTTTAGTGTTAATTAAACTCCTACGATATTACACGGCAATAAACTTCTAATGTATTTGGGCTTTCTAAAACGTTCATGTCAGTCTTGAATGCGACACTTTTTATCTTCAGAACAAATGTTCTTGGTTAATGAAAATAGTTCAAATGATAGGAGCTATAAAATAATCATTAGTCAATATCTGTCGAGTAATTAAGATTTCAATTTACAGTTTTTCCTTTAAATTTCGTTTAAGTGTTATGTTGAAATTAGATTGAATAATATAATAAATAAAAAAGAATTAAAATAAATTAATTTCCCGTCAAATTTGACGAATATTCAGTTGGTAATAGATTTTGGAAATCTGAAATTTTTTTTGTGCCATTCAATTTCGTTAAATCATTGTTTTTTATGGGTTTAGGAGTTTAGGACAAAAGTTTAAGTAATGTATAACGTATAATAGAAAAATAAATGGAATTCAATTCATTTTACATCCCAAGACCATGTTTGTTTGCATGTAGCTTCTTCTTCAGCGATCCGTTTATCAGCTTTCTGATTGCTAACAAAGGTTTCATGTTTCATACTGTATGTATTTAAAGACGTATAGATCGTAGATTATTTGTAAAACACCTCATATATTATTATATTTATCTGTGTCATTTTTATAAATAAAGGTTGCTCTAAAGAAGTAAACTGAAATTCAGTATAGAACTAAAATATTTTTTAATATTGACTGTACGAAAATATACTTGATTTCGTATACCATCATCTTTCCCATTAATATTAATATAGTTGTATAGTGATAGGATCTGAAACAACAACACATTTACTTGGAAATGGCTAGCATTTGAGGTTTTATTTATTACATCTCAAACGTATTGATCAAGAAGATAATTCACGATATCTTCTTAATGGTGTTAAGATCTGTGAGGATATATAAAAGCACTTGATCGTTTGTACACTTACTTTATCATCGGAGGTTCCTTTATTGCAACGTTAATCTTTATTTTTAGGAAAGCTTTTAATAGGCCGATTTTATGATCCACAAATAACGAAATACTTGTTTTATTACTTCTGAAAACGTTTCGACGGTCGTAGCAGAACTCAAATAATTTTAATTTCATTTTACTGGTTAGTAAAAGTACTAATTATTATGTATTTATTTATGAATTGTTTAACCAATATATGGTCAATTTGGTTTGCCGTTTTTTCCATCAGGAGAAATCCACATCATCACTGTCTACCAGTTTTTCTCGATGAATATTTTATTAGTCTTCTTAAAAAATGCAGTTATTATGGTCTATTTTTATGTATGAGAGAGTAATAAAACAGCATTTCTAATGCAAAACTTAGTACGGTCATTTTAAATATTTTTACGGAATAATCTAAATATTTCCTAAAATTGTCATAAATGTACCTGAGCTAATACAAGTTTTGGGTGTTTTATTGGTCTTTTATAAGCTGTACAGAACAATAGAAAAAGGTTTGGACAGGCCAAAAGCCCTGTGTATTAAAGATAACATAGCCGTATCTTAAGATTATTTTCAATAAGTACCTATTTGCCAATTTTGTTTTATTTTAATTCCAAGAATTTCTTACAGTAATCGAATTATAAGTAGATAAATCCCTTAGTAAGGAGGTCCAGTTGTGTATTCTTGACAGCTTACTAAATGTCGTTTAGTTGCAACATGCAAGGTGCAGTGTGCAGTCTATTGTGAATTCTAGTGTGATTATGGAAAATTTGGAAGTACCGCGTAAACGACAAAAAATCGGTCCTTTAACAGTTAATGAAAAAACATTAATATTTAATTGTTTTAAATCATTTACAGACAAACATTTATGTAAAAGTGTTGATGACACAGTGGAATTAGTTAGTAGTACGCTTGGTGTTGGGAAATCTACGATTTACAGAGTTGTTAAAGAAGAGAAATGTGGCGAGTTTCAAACAGCACGTAAAGCTCCAGGAAAACCAAAATTTCAAATAGAAAATCATTTGAAAGAAAGACTTCGAAGGAAAGTGCATGCGTTCTTCTTTAGAAAAGAATTTCCGACAGTAGACAAAGTTCTTGCCACGGTTCGAGATGATAAGGATTACCCTGAAATGAGTCGAAGCACACTATGGAAACTTTTAAAAGAAATAGGTTTTCTATGGAAAAAGCATTCCAGAAAGTCTATTTTAATAGAAAGAAGCGATATTGTAGTATGGAGAAGAAATTACCTAAGGACTATAAAAGAAATGAGAAACCAAAGAAGAAATATATTTTATTTAGATGAAACATGGATCAACGAGGGACATACACCAAATAAATTTTGGCAAGATGAAACTGTTACAAGTCGAAGACAGGCTTTTTTAAATAATTTATCTACTGGTTTAAATCCACCATCAGGAAAGGGGCGCAGACTGATAATAGTACACATCGGTAGTTCAAACGGTTTTGTTAAAGGTGGTTTATTGACTTTTGAATCTACTCGTACCGGTGACTACCATGAGGACATGAATGCTGATGTCTTTAAAGAGTGGTTCGAACAAATGATAGATCTTCTTCCTCAGAACTGTATAATAGTAATGGATAATGCAAGTTATCACTCGAGACTTACAGAAAAAATGCCCACAACCAAGTGGTTAAAAAAAGATTTACAGAATTGGCTAAATTCAAAGAATATTAAGTTCCATCCCGGTTCTGTGAGAAGAAAACTGTATCATTTGTGTTCCCTTCATAAAGAGAAATTAAAAAAATATGAAATTGATGAAATTGCAAAAAATCGTGGGATGACGGTGGCTAGATCACCACCATATCATTGCGAAGTAAACCCGATTGAACTGATATGGGCACAGATAAAGGGAGAAGTTTCAAGAAAAAATAATTCTTTTAAAATGAGTGATGTTAAACAGTTGTTTTTGGAGGCTGTAAATAATGTGAAGCCTGAAAACTGGGAAAAGGCAGTAAATCATACGATTAAAGAAGAAGAGAAAATGTGGAAGTTGGACAATATTATTGATGAAATGATCGAGCCACTCATTGTAAATATTGGTTGCGACAGTTCATCTTCTGATTTCGATTCTGATTTGGATTTGTAGGTAAGAAGTAGTTTTTATATTAAAATTATTATTTATGAACGTAACGTTGTTTGAAAGTCAAAGTTTAAACCCTTATACCTACATAACCCGTTTGACACAATGTTCTTAACATACCTTGTGGAAAAATAAAATATTTTAGAAAAAATTGCACTTTTTTACCTTCAGCTGTTTAGAAGTTATAAGCAGGTTAATTAGGTGAAAATATAAGTGTACACCCGATATATTTATTATATTTATACAAAGGTTATTTCATACGAAAATACTCGAGGTATAACTTCACAAAATATTTTAACTGTCTACTAAAAGAAGTGGTACGCCTATGGATTACGAACGCTTTATTATTTTAATACTCTCTCATACATAAAAATAGACTATAGATTGCGGACAATATTAAAACTTAAACTATTGAAAAAAATGTGTTTGCCTAAACCCTTGCAAATAGTTTTAACACGCTTTTACATTTGGCTTTATTTCTCTCTTCCAAGAATTCTAATTGAATCTGATTCTATTACTTGTACATATAGTCTATATTTAATTCTTAGTATAAACACGCAGTATTTCTCATAATTTATTTGAAGAGTTATAGCCAAGTTGGAGTGGTTGAAACAATAATGTTCAATTGGATAGAAAAAAAACATGCCGACCTCAAAAAAAAATTTGATCCTAATGTGACAGTCGAGAGTAGAATGTATTATGTTTATTTTTGATTTAATTGATTTAATACAGGGAACGATTGTAATTAATTGTTGTTTTTATTTATGATTATAATTTTTACGATATAGGAGTATTTATAAAAAAATATTGTTTAAAGATTTTTCTGCACAATCTTTAATATTAAATCCTTGTCGTTTTAATGCATCAAAATAGGTTCTTGTAGGAGTAGTTGTTTTCAGTTTTCAGAAAATTATACAGTCGTAATATAATTTATAATATATTTTATACTTGGATTTAATTTTGTATATTTAATATTTTTAATGTTCAGGGTAGTAGTTTTTATCTAACGATTGTTTGAATAAATATTGGATTATTTCAGTCTTAGCAATGGACAACTGGGCAAAATAAACAATGAATTATGAGGTTTTAACGAACATGTAGAATTAACTGGGTCAGTATACAATTGAGGTGTTTTCGTATGGGCTACCAATATCGGAATAGTAAAAATTGGGTTGTAAAATTTTCTATTTAATAGTTGTACGAATCAAAATCGATTTTCAAAGAAAAAGTTTAAGTATCTAAATAAGTTTACGACCTTGTTTTGAAATTTTGTTTGTTTTTCATTCGTTATGTGGGTTAACGTTTTCTTTAATTAACTGTAAATTTTTGCAGTAATTTCATTGATAGTTCGGTTTGAGATATTTTTGATTCAGGGTATTACCTTCAAGAATTACCTTCATAAAGTGACAAATAATTCATTTCAATTTAATCGAATATTTTTTGTTTGTTTCGTCTTATATTGTGAAGATTTTTTCCTCAATATAATAATAATAATATACTTTATTTATGTATTTATGTTTACAATACAATAATACTAATAATAACAAATATATATGACGGTACATGAAGTTAAGTGCATAAATAAAGTAAAAATCGATGTGTTTCAAAAAAAATATATATATATATATATATATATATATATATATATATATATATATATATATATATATATAGAATATAAAAGCATGCAAATACTATAATTAAATAAATACATCTAACTAAAACTAGAACTGTGTTGAATACTTTGAATCATTAGTGTTTTTTGGGATCATTCTGAGGATTGATGCTAGAGAAAAATCGTTTTTATAGTGAAACTGGAGAGGTAAGTGAAAGTATTAATTAAATGTGTGAATAGATTAGATTATTACCGAGTTTCTATTAAATTTATAATCATGGTTCTATTAATATTTCTTAAAAATTCTTTTAAATGGATTTTAAAATTATATTTATTATTTATTAATTTTAATGTTCTAGGGAGTACAAGTTCCTTCTGTCTAGTATGGTACTGATGGTCAGGGTCAGGTCCCTTGTTATTACTATAATGATATTTTATATAAAGTTTATTACATTTGATGTTGGTAAAATATAAATTACGCCCCTGTTCACCACTTCTCTGGTCGAGTCATTTTTGTTCTTTTGATAAATCGTGCAACCGTTTCGATCACGAGTATGTGGTGAATGGTTGTGCATTTTATACGTCAACGAGCTTTGGTCTGGATCAATGCTGTCATATTAGTAAAATATAGCCTCTCTGGACCGACTATTACGTGATGATAAAGAATGATGGTTCTATTCTTTTGTATCATTGGGAAAATGTGCTGTAGGACTTTATTTTTTTGTACGTTTTATCGAATTGTCATCTGTATTCAATGAAATAATCCTTAGGAAAAACAAAAATTCGTTTAAAGTTTGGTTAATATTTTCAATTTACGATCGTTCTTGCTAAGTATATTAATGAATACTGTGCAGAAAATATTTATATTTGATAAAATAAGAAAAATAGCTATTTATATTACAATTACATAAACAAGGGCTTTATTGAAGAATAATTTTATCGCCGAGCGAGCTTGCGAGAGAGGCTATAAAATGATGAGTCCATAAAGCCTGTTTATGTACGCGTTATATACATGATTTTATGTTCGATTGCAATTAAAAAATAATAATAAATTGAAAAAATTAAAATTTGATACGATTTTGGCTGACAGCATTTGCGATGACAAGTAGATGTGTATTTTTTAAACATGTCAAATTAGTTGTCTTTCAACTTGTCAGTGACGTTGACAATTACTTTATTTTACTAGTAAAATAAAGTGCACTTTATTTTACAGTAAAATAAAGTGCTACTTTGTTGACGCAAAACTGTTCTATAAACAGCGTTTTATTGGTCAATCGTACATAAAACTATTTATTTTGCTTATGTTTGGGCCGATTTGACAGTGACCCAATTCCCATAAGGATTCTGCAGGGTATTTTCAAAAATTTCCCATGTTATTACAATATTTTGTGACTTTTTTCTGTGATCTGTTTATATAGTAAATTGTTAGTGCTTTTTATTAGCCCAGTTGTCAGAGACTTGACCTCTCGTAAAATGTAATATCGCTGACACTAGGCTCTTAGGTATTTTAAAGGGTGTAGAAAACGATAAAAAAATCTTTGCAGCTCTAAAGTGTATGCTATAAATGATTTTTTTTTATTTGTACATAAATCAGCAATCAGAATCATCAATTCTATAAGCTAATTGGCTGGCATAGTATCTCCAAGCTTATCAATGGCATGATAAGGGCTCTTCCAGTGAAGGGACCTCTATATTTCATTTAAGATCTATAGGGAGTCGTCGTTTTAATCGTCTTTCTCTTTGTGGCTCTAGTAATGGTTGTATTAGATGATTCTCATGTCCCTCTTGTCGTTCATGATATTTACTGCTGTGCTTCCGGATTTCTTCTGTGATGTACGATATACCGAGATCTTTATGAAGAGTATCATTCGATACATAACATTGCACGGAGTATTTTGGATTGGGACCTCTGGAGAATAGCAATACTTGATTTACTGGCACAACCCCAAAGTTCTATGCCATAAGTCCATATGGGTTTTATCACAGTCTTATAAACTGAGATCTTGTTGTCCATAGTCAATTTAGATTTTCTTCCTAGTAACCAGTATAACTCTTTGAAGCGCAAATCAATTTGTTTCCTCTTTTTGACTATGTGTTAAGCTTTGGATCCAGGTGTATTCCAAGATAGCGGACTGAATGTGTTTCTGGTATTATTGATAGTGACTGATGGAAATTTGTCCTTTCTCAAACTGAATGTTATTTGTGCAGATTTATTTTCATTTATTTTTCACTTCCTATAAATGATCGGAGCATTTTAAAATTCTGTCAGAGTACCTAGTAACCTACATATTAATATTCTTACATTCATTCTCCATTCCAGTTCTCGCCATTGTTTTAAAAGCGATACAAAAATATTTTAAATGTACTTATTTGATTGCAATATATTTACATATTCCGTCCTTCTATATTCAGCTGTCTTTGCAAAGACAATAGGCTACTCTAATGATCAGAAGTAAACAATACGGAAATCGGCATGTTATATATGACATAAGTACGTTTTTAAAGTTGAATGACCCTCTAAATTGATTCATTCCATCGCCTGGCTGGTTAAAACCAACCTAGAAAATGTTAGATCAGCGGACACGGGGATGGGCTTCCGCTGACATTTCGTTGTTTCATTCACTCGTAGGGTTATCGAAATCGCGACCTTTTGCACCGACGCGCCCTAGGGCGTTCAGTCGGAAACATATGGCGCCTAACCGGTGGAAATTTACTCTATGGGAAGAAATGAGATTTTGAGTAGACGGTGGAAAATCGCTGTAATTCATTTTAATAATGTTATCATGATATTCACGCACTGATTACATTTTAAATCACACAAATCTAATAAAACAATTAAATCACTACGGTGTTCTAACGACGATACCGATTTCTGAACTGAGTAATTCCACATTACAGCGTAAGAGAAAAACCATCACTTCTTTTTGTTAGAAATGGCTGCTTTCACATTTGGCGACACGACAACGACACGACGACGACACGACACCGACACGACATGAGCGTTTTCACACTTGACGACACGACACCAACAATGATTTTTATTTCACTTTGTTGATCGTAGTATAGCATGGCGGGTTATAATAAAATATATTTACTACATATTCGACGACGTAGAAGGCAAAAACTTAGGCAGTTTTGATGTAGTTATTATACTCTATTTGAAAAATTGTGTAGCAACGAAATTAAATTTTTTAATTACTTTCGGATGACCAAAAATACATTTGATTATATATTGAGCAGCTTACACGATGGTATAAAGAAAAATGATACTACAAGTCGAATGTCGATTTATTTAAATTTAACAAACTAAAATTAAAAAAGAATTTTAAACAAAAACATTCTAAAATTTAGACAACAACATAAATTATAAGTTTTTGATATGTTCTTTAAGTAACATTTTAAAATTATTAAGAATGGTACATTTTTTTTATAGATTCAGGTAATTGGTTAAACTTTTGGTCTAAAGGACCCCGAGGTCCTTTGGCTCTGGCAACTGGCCAAATTACAAATAATAACCTCTTTTTTTCTTTTCTGCAACTGACAGTTGATCAAATTCATTAATCAAATATTCATGCATTTCTTGCCAACACTTTTCTCTTAATATTTTATTTTTATTGTTTTCATTACTTTTATCCCAAATACATGTATTTTTTTCAACTAGCTCAATTAATGTAACAATATCGAACTCAAAAGCCATCTTAGAACACGAAGGAACTGAATTAAACTAATCAGATTTCGCTGTATGAGATTTGCGCCTACCTGTACTAATAATCCAGACTGAAGGGGGTAATGATTAAAACGAGGGTGAGATGTATTACCTAAATATAAACATTTTTCTAAATATTCGATTATCACGTAATTCAAAATAGCAGAATAAACCCCAATAAAAGTTATTAAGAATCTATTATAAGGTTTATTGGTCCGAAATTGCTTTACGACGTTGTTAAGTACCTACTAAGTACCTACTAATAAAAACTGTCGTCCCGGCAGACGGCACCCCGGCAAGGAGCATTCTGGCCACTGGTGTCGTCCCGATTTTTGAAAATAATTAGTAAAAACAATAACTAAATAAAACTGATTAGTTCAATTCAGTTCCTTCATGTGTTTTAAAATGGCGTTTAAGTTTGATGTTGTTACCTTAATTGAACTGGTTTGAAAAATCCCTCTGTTGAAAAATTATATGAAAATAATAAAAAAAAAATATTAAGAGAAAAATGTTGGCAAGAAATCTATCAATACGTATATACGTCTGCACTAAAAATTTAGAACTCTCTTCCTGATATACAGGGTGAGTTATGAGGAACTGTATTGAAGCCCCTATGGGGAATATCAAATGACCATTAAAAAGTGTATGCTCCCATTGTTTAATAATATATGAGGGTTGTGAATTTTGACTGAAATATTTGTTGGTCATTACCTTTGAACGATTAGTTTGATTTGTCTCATATTTTGGCAAAACTACTACCATCTAATTAACCGAGGCTAGAAAAAATCAGGTCCGGTATTAAAAAATTAGTTCGTTTTGTTCATATAAAACATTTCACCATGTATATGGTTTTTGAAAACTCTAATAAGGATTTTACAAAGTACAGAAATAGACAATTTTTTGCCCCCACGATTACTCAATTTCTTATGTTTTTGTACAAAAATTTAATTTTTAATTACTAGTTCCACCACAGCTCGTGCTATATTTTTAATAATACAACCGTTTTAGTCAATTTCGAGAATCGGCTTCCAAAAGGAACAAGCTGTTTTGAATAATACTAAAACATCGCCCTGTATAATATTTCTTTAATGATTCATCGCTATTGTGATTTTTTAGAATTCTCAGAAGTTCATTTCTAAAGAAAAAAAATATAGTTTGATCTTTTTAAATTTAAAGAAAAGAAAATAGAACATTAAAAATGAACGAATTTATTTATATTTTTAAGAAAATTTAGGAAAACACAAGAATAGACAACTACATAAAAGAACTAAAACAAAATTAGATTAAGGAAATGGGGGCGGGCCTATTATTATTATTTTCATATTATTTTTCAATACAGCAATTTTTTTCAAGCAGTTCAATTAAGGTAACTATCAAACTTAAAAGCCATGTTAAAACACTAAATTGAACTAATCAGTTTTATTTATTTATTGTTTTACTAAACATCTTGTTTCAAAAATCGGGACGACACGAGTGGGAAGACGGCTGCCGGGGACGATACCAGCACGGCATGTCGTCTAATGTGAAAGCACTCCATTTATTCCAATGTAAATTCAACCCCACCGGCATCGTTGCCGTTGTCGTGTCGTTGTCGTGCTGCCTAATGTGAAAGCGCCCGATGGGTGGAAGACAGCTCCCCCCCCCCTTGAAAATTGACTGAATCCGCCCTTGATTGGTCCGGATTGTCATATTTATCAGGGAATATTGTGCTACAATCATTTCATTGGTAAAATGGGCAATCCTAAATTTAATGAATTCAAACGAGTTATATATTTATTAAATAATGCTTTCTATTCTCTTGAAAAGTACCTCAGAGAAGCTTAATCTACATATTTTGTAATTTTGTTCATTATATTTTAATGTATTATAGTGTATGTATACATATGTCACATGTATGTGTGTTTTGTATGATTATTTTTATATGTGTTTTAATTATATATTTTAGAATAGTAACTGACAAGTCAGATAAGTTGTTTATACATTGTATTTTTAAAAAGTTCTGCGTTTCTGATAGTACCAGTGGATAATAAGCATAGAATGAAAAAGAAGATTTTAAAATTTGACCTTTAACTGTTTATATTTTAACCAGATTTTGTAATGTGAAATAAAATTAGAAAATAAATCTTTTAACCCTAGTGGTTGTACGGTGGATTATGAGGCGCCGTTTGGGACAAAATACAACTTCTTACAATATATATAATAATACACCATATATATATAAAAAAAACCATATATATAAAAATATTGCACAATATATAGAAGAATTCCATATATATAATGTTTTCATATAAAGTTCTAATTCCACTAATTACCGCAATAGAATGAGGGCGCCAGCTATCCCCACGTGTAAATTAGAATCATAAATGCAGGGTTGCCGATCTGTGGGAAATTATACATCATTGAATGATTATTGAGGGATAACTTTTTTTGGGTAATTCATGGCCATTTTCAATACCATATTATGTATATTGTTAACTTTATCTGCTGTTTCACTTTCTACATTTCTCATTAATACATTTAATTATAAAACAATGATTGTCAAGTATTAATAAACATTCTTCCACCAGCCTTACATCCGTATCAATTTGTCTTTGATAACATAAATTATAATCAGTAATTAATTCTTCAAAGCATTCGGTAATATCCATATATATATTATTCTCAGATATTTCGGATTCTGATATTATTATATTATAGATTATAGGTTAGGATGTATAGTTGAGAAACTTTATCTCGGGGATGGGATGTACAGTATAGTGGGTGAATGATTTATGAACGAATCATTTTTAAGAATGGAATCAAAATATTCGATTTGCTAAAAAGAAATAAAAATCTGAAAACATCAGTATATTTCTTGATATGAAAATTGTACATATACACAAAAGACTTTAAGTTTATTGAAAATGGCCATGAATTACCCAAAAAAAGTTATCCCTCAATAATTATTCAATGATATGCAAAAATATCCAAAAATGGATAATTTCCCACAGATCGGCAACACTTCATTTATGATTCTAATTTACACGTGCGTATAGCTGGCGCCCTCATTCTATTGCGGTAGTTAGTGGAATTAGAACTCTATATGAAAAAATTATATATATGGAATTCTTCTATATATTGGGCAATATTTTTATATATATGGTTTTTTTTATATATATGGTGTATTATTATATATATTGTAAGAAGTTGTATTTTGTCCCAAACGGCGCCTCATAGTGGATAGAGCGTGCAGTAGAGATACAGCCTTTCATAATTTTCCTTTCAATCATTCATCCAACAACTGTTATCTCACGAACTCAGAAAACTTTGTACCTACTACTACAAATAAACAAATATTAAATAATATGTTGTTACGTTAAATTATAACCGCCAGCTAAGAAATTTAAAATTACATAGTTCTGTGTGAAAAATAGTGAAAAAAGAAAAGAAAAATTAGTAATGGATACCAAATAATTTAATGGTATTCTTCCAGCTATTCTATTGCCAGCATTTAACCTTAAATTGCCGTGAAATTACAAGTCAAATTGTTTGAACATGGTTGCCAATTCATTAGAAAATAAATGGAGCTTGTAATATTGGGAGAGTACAATACTTTCTAATTTTGGTGACGAATAATTGCTGAACGCTATTTAACCAGAAATTGAATTTAGTGTTTACAATTTCTAATAAAAAATTAATTCTATAGGTATTTTCTAATCATTTTATTACATACCTATATAAGACAACATTTTCCAGGTGTCAATATTATTGGATGTCGTTTTCATCTCACACACTCTTGGTAAGATATAATTATAAATTATATTATTCCTTTGGACCAAGTACATTGTGGTCACTTACAAAATATGGTAAAAAAATGATAATATGATAAAATATAACAATAATAAATATAAAAACCACTTAAAAAGTTTTATAATTTTGATTTTGAATTTTAATCTTGATCGAAACGTCAAAATTAAAAAACTTTTTAACAAAATAAGTGGTATTAATATCTGTAAAGAAGAGTATTTGAAGTACAAAGCCACTATGAGTTATAGAAATGAATTAATAATAAATATATTGTTAGGCGGAGGAAAATACAAGTGGGTTTGTCTAAAGAATACAAAGAAAATGATTCTGAAATAGGAAAGTTCCTTATATATCTTTTTGTTCTAATTTTTCTTGAACCGGAAGAAGTTGGTGAGGCCTTTTCCTTCCATTTTCATTGCAGACAATCAGAAGACTCGCGAGCGTTGCAGTACACCGATTATTTTGTTGAAACATATATTCAACAAGACGCAACTTTTCCGCCAGAAATTTGGGCTCACAATTCCGAGTAAGGGGTTATAGTTACCTGGCGAAACAAAATTGACCCTTCTTAATTTCGGCGCCCGTTATAAGTACTTACTGATAAGCAAACGAGTAAGTTTTCTCAGATAATCTTAGTTTTAAATATAGTACAAAAGTAGGGTAAATAATAATAAAATAAAATAGTGGTTCGTCATACTAAATGAAAATTTGTATCCCTAAAATCACTTGCAACAAATAAAAAACAAATCTGGCAACGCCGTTTCTAAATATATTTAATTTGAGTCTCTGTAATCATGTCATTAATTTCTATTTCCGAAGAGTCGGTAGCTCAAAAAAAGAAAACATATGCTTAAGAAACGATTTGTTTGATTTCAGTGACATTCTTAAGAGCATTAACTGACCTGTGAACGGGAACAGCTGAGAACGTGCTTTTCGAAATCGAACTTCGAAATCTCTTCAGTTCAAAAGATCGCTTAATATTTTAATTGAACATTAACAATCATTAATTTAAGGTTTGTAAATAAGTTATTGTAATATGTAATATTATGAAAATAAAATGAAAATCATATCGACATCCACATCGAGATGTTTTCTTCTTCTTTTAACACATGTTCGATTGCCTTTTGCCAATTTTCCTTCGTAACAAGTGATGGAGGTTTCTAACAATGCTTCTACATCTTTTAACTTAACTTAAATGTCGTATTATGTCGACCTACATATCCTTTAACTTGTGCCCATATCAGTTCAATAGGATTTAGTTTGCAGTGATATGGAGGAAGACGCACAACATCAATACCATGTGTTTTTGCAAGTTCGTCCACTACATAACGTACTGGAGGCTTATTTAATTTCACAATTTCTAGTAGTTCTATTTTTATTGATTTTTCTGGAAAGTTAATGTTTCTGTCTGTTAGCCACTTAATTTTAATTAGACTGAACCCTTTGGTAAATGTTCTATCATCTGCTGAAAATATTCTTCGAAAACATCAGCGTTCATATCTTCATGGTAGTCTCCGGTTTTTTTAGATTGAAATATATAAAACAGTTGAAATTGTCGGAATGGGTAATAAATGATTTATGGCTTTATTTAATCAGGTAAAGTACAATAATATCTACAAATTCTGATCGACAATGACAGCCTGTATAATTTGTTTTCTATTTTTTATCACAAAATGTTAAAGTTAATTATCAATTTTAGAGGCATATGAAAAAGATATTCTGTAAAACTGGATGTTTTAGAATATTTGTAGGGGTTTTATTACATTTATCACTTCAGAATCTTGCATTACAAAAAAATGTGTTGTAGTTTAAAATATTTGTGATCGTAATTATGCTGCAATTTTCTGAATAACAAATTTTCTGAAAGATACATCGGGATAAATAAAATTCCATCAATAACAAAAGTCGACATGAAAATTCGTATTCGAGATATTTTTCACATAGCGTAAAATAATTAAATCCTCACCTTTTTATTTTAAATTTGTTAATGTTTAATACAAATTACTTCATATAATCGCAACTGTACTGTTTATTGTCATATCCTATTTATTTTTTGGTTTTATTACCTTTTTAAAATAAAAGCGCTGAATTTCAAGTGAATTCTGACTTTACTGCCATTTTAATGACAAAAACAATAAACATGTTGATTGTTGTTTTAATTAAATGTACTTTTTACTATTTAAATAATTCTCTACTTTATTACATAACAAATAAAAACATATTTTAATTACGTATTTACCAAATTCCGCTAATGATTCTTATTTAGTTTAATTTGAGCAAGAAATTTGAGATGACCTCGAATAGTTCTTATCATGGTTGCTAAGGATTTTTATAAATTATTATTAGGTACTTTCCAAAGCCGCAGGGTTGTACTAATAAAATTTTGAGCATTTATTTGTTTAGTTCAAATATATGGTGTATATTTCTACTTTCATACATAAATATTTAAGTTTTTTTTTACATTCATAAAGATACTGAAACTTGCCTTCCAGATTTAAGACTGGCAAAACAAAAGAATTGATTTGTATGTCAATTTGTACAGTACAGCCCTGACTGTGTTTGTTTACCTATGTAAAAGTCCAGCAGTCTCAAATATGTTGAATCATATTAATACCTGTTCAAATCTTAAATATGAACGATATAAATTATTTTAGCGTACCGTACACGGGATCATGAGCACAATTATTAAGTTTACGATCGAACGAACGTGGTACAATTCAAGATTTTGTAATTAGTTAGTTGGCTTTCGTATGGTGTTCATAGTTAGATTACTATTTACTGTAACTTAGGCGCCACTATATCTATTCAAGCGTGAGAGTATGTTAATTTGCATGATGACTTTTACTCAATGGCATGACACATAGTTTTATGTGAAGAGTTTTTGAAATGTATTATCTGCATGCAACGGAAGTATTAGACCAAATATATGGACGCAATTATGTACAGAGTGTCCTCTCGTCTTCGTTTTAACCCTAATAGGATTTTGACAGTCTTTCTAGCTTTTCTAACATGGTTTGTACGAGTCTCCCGTTTTCCCTATTCCTTGCACTATATTTTCGGGTGTTAGTTTTGTGTTGGACAAAGACTGTATATTCTGGCATGATTCCTCGGCATCCTTCCCTTTGCATATGTTCCAAATACCTCATAACTGTTTATTTTCCATCCATTTCCTTGTATCTGGGATAAGCCGCTTGGTCCATTGTCCTTTGTCAGTGTTTCAATTCCTGTCACAGATCTAAAGTGTTTTTCCTTACTTTTCTATTAGTCACATCTAGCTGCTTATTATTATTATTATTATTGGTTTTTATTTTTGTTATTATACCAAAAAACCATTTGTTCATGTTAATAAAAGAATACTCTGTAGTATCTTTGAAATTTTATGATTTTTAATTTTTTACTTATATTAAAATACATAAAGCCATCCTGTAAATTAAACTTACTCACGAATGAAGAGCACGTGATTACCGGCCAAAAAAATAATGAATATTTAACCGCAAAAATGTCTTTATTTTTTTTTAATTAATTTTCTAAACTACATAACTAAGATCGATAAAAGTTCTGAACGTAAAAATAATACCCCACGTGGGTTGAGGCCATAAATAAACGGTTTCAAATTAAATTAAAAGACACGTTGTAGATGTCTTTCGAAGTGGAGGGCAGTACTCAAACGACTAATAGAGACATAAATTTCGTTGATTTATAGAAGCCACCCACGAATCTGATTAACTGTACAAGAAGAATATCAATTGAATAATTAATGGGTGGAATTTAAATTCAATAATGTCCCGATAGGTTTAACTTCGCAAGATTATATATATAAAGGGCTTGTAATAAAAAATAATTTTCTCTATAATTTTTATTTTTATTTTGTATAAACACAGTTAACCATGTTAAATGTTTTTGTTGTTTGGTGTCAGTTTAGATAATTTTATATAAATGAATATTACAGATGAAGATTTCTGGAGAAATAAAATTATTTTCAACATTTGATAATGATCAGGACAATGTAACTTTTACCTGGGTGACAGGTCATCGAGTGATTGAAGGCGAATTCGCAAAAAAAGCCCAAGAAAGAAGAAAATTTCACCTTTATCAATCCATTTTCATCTATTATCAGCACCGTTCTTTCACTCCACTGCACTTCTCTTTTCTGTATATTATCTTTTACTTGTTCTTCGCTTTCTCATCCTCTTTTCTTTGCATCTTTTGCTTCATAAACGCTATTCCTTTCTCCGACATGCTTATGACGTGCCTTTTTTATTGTATGCCTTTTTATAATGACGCCTGCAGCTTTTAGTGGCACTTATGCCTATATTATTTAGGTCATAGTCCTAATAATAATCCAGATTTTGCCAGGATCCAGAAGTTTTGCTTATCGTAACCCACATTTTCTATTTAGACAATTCTCTTTGTGTTCCTTCCTTGACCCATTCCATATTAGTATTGATAAAGTAACATTGACATACCGAACCGAGGACTGAAATCCTTGAGAGCCTCTTTTAGCCAGTATATCGGCTTCCACGTTTCCTTCAACGTTGCTTAACACGATTTGCTTGTCTTAAGGTAGATAAAGCATTTGTGCAGTACATGACTTCTTGTGAGGTGATCCTAAAAGATGCCAAGGAATTTAAACATCCCTGGTTGGTTGGAATATCTTTTCTTAAGATGCTTTTCTTTAAAAGCATATATAGCAAATATCTTCATCTTGAACGCAGTATTTGGAAAAGTATGTAAAAAGAATGTATATGCTTCGAGTTATCAGCTACCTTCTACTAGTTGATTCAGGAATTCAGAATGCTTTTTTTGTCCTGTATTCTATCATACAGTCATACAGTCATACAGAAAGGAAGGCGTTATGACGACTGTATAAAGAAATACATTGGTAACTAAGACGCTTCTAATTTTAACTCTGATTAAAACCACTTTCTACATTGGAAACATGCTCAAACGTGACGATTTCGTCGATTTCTTGTTTTAAAATACACAAATATTTGTAGCTGACATTTTTATGTTCATTTGTTCAATTTATTACTTCGGTAAAACATTAATTGTTTAGAGCAGTGTAGTTGTTAATTTTCTTTTCGCATAATCAAAAGTTTCACATTCTTAGCTGACCAGTTCGCATATTTTAGTTATTAATTTTCTAAAAATAGCGTCGAAATTCTGCAAAACGATTACACATTATAATTAACTGTCTAAGGATCGTACTACACTTAATATTTCAATGGCCGCAAATTAACTGCCAGACATTAGACACTATAAAAAATATTTGGTCTATCAAATTATTGGCCGCGATCTGATTCATCAACGTCACTCACAGAACGTACGTAATATAAAATGTTTAGGAGCAGATGTTACGTAATAAATTTAATTTGTTGGAATTTATTCTCCTGAAATGAGTCCATAACTATTCTATTGCCGATTAAATTTTATTGCCAAATATCTTGTGCCCTATGACCAGACAGCGTAATGTTATATGCGTGTGAGGCTAACATGTGAATTTTAAATCAAAATTCAATTTTAGTAAAGAAACACTCCATTTTTCGTTACTCTATCACTGATAAAAATAAAGGTAACATAAAATAAATTTCATTTTTTTTTCAATTATTTTCCAGAAGTGCTTACAATATCTGTATTTAAAATATATATGAAAAAATAACTAATTCAAAATTAATGTTCTGCTGCCGAAGTTAAATTTGCTAGTGCAGCTCTTCTCGCAGCTATTGCAGCATTTCTCATCAAAGATAATCGAAATTGCATTAGCATTACCAAGTATGTTGCCATTGAAGTGATAACCTGCAAGATTAAAGAAATTTATGTCATTAAAAAACTTGTCGAAATGGGTTTAATTAATTTTGAACATCAGTAAAACATTTTAAAATTTGGTAGCTCTACTGTAGTACTATAATTTTTTATGTTAAAATAATGTTATACATACCGATGATATCAATTTCCTATTTACATTGGCATATCCATTTAAATTCATTATTGGAGGATTCTTGTCAATAGCTGTTAGAAACATATTAATCTCTTGTCTTGTTTTTTGATCTACTGCACCTAGAGGGCGAAATATATTCATAATAAATAATTTCAAATTCCAAGTAGTATTCTTACCCAAGTTGACACTTAACAATCTTTCTCGAAATTCGGCGCCCATTTTGTGGGTTGTTTGATGTGCTGCATTACAGATAATGAACAATAAAGCCATACAATAGAGAGATATTATAAATAAGCCGGCTTCTTTGAGAGATAATCCGTGGTCTAAAATCTCTGTCAAGCATCCATAACTGGCTACGACTGTTGTTAATAAAATAAGGATACAATACATAGCGTACATTCCACTGTAAGCTTTTCCTATAAAATAAAAAAAAATTAGAAATAGTTTTCTCCACGACTATATAATAATGCACAAATTATTTTTACATATTTAGCTGAATGACAAATTCTTCACACAAGTGAAGAATGAAAAAGAATTCACATTCTATGATTATCAGAAATCACGCTAAAATGAATAAATCAAATCGTCTCTTTTAAAACGTCAAATACCTAACTACGGAAATCTGACAGTGCGTCGTTTAAAACGTCAAAATAATCATATAATCATAATTTTACGTATATATAGAGAACAGAATGGACAAAAGTATAGTGTATTTGAAAATCAAGAGAGAGTAAATTCCCAGAAATGTTTTGCAGTTATCAGTGTTAAAGGCAGTAAACCATAGACGTGCGTTTTCAAAATTAAATTAATATGGAAATAGAAATATTTAATTTGTTTTAGTTATTTATACCTAGATTACCAATTTTAGATAGATAAACATAATTCGTAAGTAGTAATTTAATTTGGGTAAAATGAAGAAAAAGTCAATATTATTTTAGGCATTTTGTTTTAGGCATATGTTTATTTACAAAATATGTATATAATATGTACAGATAATTACAATTATTTATAAATTAATATGAGGAGCTAAAAAAACAATTAAGTAGGTATATGAGAAAAAAAAACCAACCGCAAGGATAAAATTTGACGAGCAACATGCAAAAAATACGACAATATTAAATCTTAAAAAATAAAAATCTAAAAATAAAATTAAAGTACATAAATTAATAATTTTAAAGTTATGGTTCCTCGCACTCTGTGTCAGAAGATTCACCATCTGATTCTAGAGAAATTACAATGGGCTCTATAGTAATATCAATTATGTTATCTAGCTCCCACATTTTTTTTTCTATTTCTGTAACGTGTCTAATACATTTTTGCCAATTTTCACTTGTTACTTCAGATATTGCCTTATTGAAGAGATTTTTAACATCTGATAATTTAAAAGTAGTGTTATTTCTGGCAACATAACCTTTAACTTGAGCCCATATTAATTCTATCGGATTCAGCTCACAATGGTAGGGTGGTAAACGAAGGATTTCAATTTCTCGTTTTTTGGCTATCTCCTCAATATTATATTTTTTATAATTTTGCTTATGTTTTTTAGCAATAGTTAACAATTCTGCCCTCAGCATTGTATTGTCAAAGGCTAAATTTTTAGAAGATAACCATTTTGCAATTTCACCCTTTTTCCATTTAGTGGTTGGTAAAGGTTCAAGTAATCTGGAGTGGTAACTTGCATTGTCCATTACAATAACCGATCCTTTTGGTATGAATTGAATCATCTGTTCAAAATATTCCTCAAACACGTCTCCATTCATTTCTTCGTGATAATCAACGGTTTTTTTTGATTCAAATAAGAGTAAACCATTCTCAAAAAAACCGTTTGTACTGCCTATATGACAAATAATTAATCTTTTACCTTTTCCTATAGGTTCCTTAAAACCAGTAGTATATCCTTCTAGAAAAGCTTGATGGGATGATTTTATATTTTTGTCTTTCCAAACTCTTCCTACACAATGTCCTTCATTAACCCATGTTTCATCTAAATAATAAATGTTTTTATTTTGAGCTTTAACTTGTTGTATTCTTCTGAGGTACTGTCTTCTCCAACATACAATTTCTTCAGAATCAATTAGCATTGAGTGTCTGCCCATTTTTTCAAATTTAAAGTTTAACTCATGTAACACTTTCCATAGTTTATCCCGGCTTATTGTGGGTAAATCAACATCATTCGTAATGGCTTGCAAAACTTTATCTAAAGTTGGTATTTGCTTGTTTATAAAAAATGAGTGAACAAGCTTACGAATAGCATTTTTAAAAAACTCGTCCACGTTGACTTTTAATAGTTTTGGTCTACCTGATTTCGGCTTTGGTGAGGTTACTCCACCTGATTTTTCCTCCTTTAGAACTCTATATATTGTAGATTTTCCATATCCCATTGCCTTAGATGTTGTTTTGATGTTTAAAATAGTGGTACACATTCACTACAGCACTCTTTTCATTGAGCGATAAATGGTTTAGTTTTAATTTTTTCACTGGCGTATACTCACAAACTGCTTCCATTTTTAGTCACTACTATTTGTCACGTTTATCGAAAATCAAATAACTGCATTTCTAGAAACTATTTAAGTCAAAATATCTGTCATTAGAAGCTGTTGCCATTCGGAGGTCGTTAAATAACAATTATCCCTTTCTATTCTGGTTACGCCTATGACGCACGTTAATCCTCTTAGGCCTACTGTAGTAACAATGAGAGATCATAAAATAATGTGATAGTCCAAGAAATTTAATAAATTTTGTATTGAAATTAACAAAAACAATTTAGAATGCATTACAAATATTGAAGTTTTACCGCACGTACTGTACTATAGTTTTGCATACCGAATTACTTTTTATTCTGGGAATCTACTCTCTCTTGATTTTCAAATACACTATAGCGATAGTGAAGAGTTAATATGTACGCCTCCCGAAATTAAACAAATTGCTCAATCATCCACAATGAATTTGCTACCGGAGAGATCAAAGCAAGACTATGAAACATTTATGGTATGGAGAAATTTTGCAAAAGAATGAGTCTAAATTAAGTACCTATATTTATGTTATTTCTATTATTATTCCTATTAATATTATAATTTCATTTAAAAATGTAAAGGCTTCTACTAAAAATTGAGTTACCTATATCTATGTTCTTTAAATTTTCATAAATAAATGTGGTCGAAAGTTGGTAGAGATACTTGACTCTTTCGCGGGCGATCGAGGTTCGATTCCCAATGAAAGATTTTTTTATACATAGTCGTGGAGAAAGTATAGTCTTTTACTTGTGTAGAATGGCTATTATTCACTTGGATGATTCCAAAACTCACTCGCTGCGCTCGCTCGTTTTGGAAACGTCATCCGCGTGAATAATAGCCATCATTCTACACTCGTTGAAGAATATACTATTCTCACGATGTATAGTTTTTCTCTTCCAATATACTGAAAAAAAGCTGACTTTTAAGTGAGATAGATTTAGAGATTCGCGTTCTGTTGATCAATCATAAGCGGGGCGTTCTTTAGCCATAGATAAAGTGGATGAGTTTGTTGAAACGTAGAGAGGGGATAAACAGTAACTTATCCAAACTGTGTATCAAGTAACTAGCCGCCCAAAACACTATAAAGATACCATGGAAACCAGGATTGCGATCACTGCCTAGGAAACCAAAAGAGAAACTCCCACAGCTAAACTTACACATCATCCAAGACGCCCAGGTCCTTTCGATGGAACTCGAAGACCTTTTAGAAACCGCCTAAATTTAAGATAAGCACACTCAACCAATCATTGTAAAGAGTCCGGATCTAGGTTAATTGTTAACTCTTAACGCAACCCAAAGAGGTCCTCCATCTTTTCCCAAAACCCCAAATAGCTGTGACTAATAAAACTTTTTCAAGCCCTGAAAAGGAAGAAAACTCCTATGGTAGGTATTAGGATAAAATAAAATATAAAGGGATTCACTATTTAGACGAAAGATAAAATAGGTACTTTAAAATATGTGCCTTAAAGGATTTAAGGAACGAATACTTTCCCTTAAGTACCACAAACTGGAAAGACCTTGCATCTGAATAAATTTTAATAAAGCCTTTGCAGAGTAAACGCAACAAATGAGTTAAAAATCAAAACCGTATCACCAAAGTCAAATTAAACCTTTTTGCAAAGGTCAAAGACGAAACAAAAATGCATGCTTAGGAAGATAGTCCAGTTGCTTTATATTATTTGTCACTTAATTATGACTTGTGATCAGGTTTTTATTTTTATCTTACTATATTTGTATTCACTTTGTATTGAATAGACCACCGTGTTCGCAAGTAACATTTAAAAATACCTTGTTAACTCTTAAACCCAATTGTATATAAATCTGACTTTTAACAGTTTAATCCAATACGTTTGAAATCAAATAGACGACGATTTATACATATATATCCTTAACGTGAAGACTTTATGAATGCTTTGTAAAGTGACAAACAGGTGTTTTATAGGAATGCGTTAATAGGCGGATTTGCTTGCCGTTTAGACGTGCGTAGGACTTGAATGTAGCTTTGGAATAGAAAGTGACAAGCGTTACATGACACTCGTTGACTGTTATGTTAATCGGTCAAAGTATTGTTTCCGTTTATTTTTTCTTTAGTTGCCGCGTTTCCTCGGAAATGTCTACCAGATTTGGAAAAAGGAAATGCATGCTTCTATTGCGACCAACCAAATTATGCAGGATGGTATTGAATATTATTGTAGATTTATTAGTATTATTTTAAAGTATTCTTGTTTAGAGGCAACAAGATGGCACCGTTTTAAAGAAAAATCGATTTTAATTTTTCCTGTTGTCTTATTTTGACATGTATATATTCATAAAATTCCAGAGCCTACTTTAATTTCAACATTACTATTAAAAAGGCAGCCGCTAAAATTGTTTTCAAGGTACAGAAAGCAATAGAAAGAAATATGAATTAAATAAGTAATACAAACAGTTGACTTACCCAATTGTTGCATCATATGAGACAAATCCACCCACAGATCTCTATATTCGCCCAATCTAGTCGCTGGATCAGAACTTTGCAGAGCATCGTGAAGATTTTGAGAGAGCCATCGTGCCACTCTTCCCTTTCCCATACAGTTAACAAACCACAAGGAGCAGAGGCAATTTAACATCGCAAGAATATGAAAGTAAGCGTAAGTGTGCCAAAGAAGCATGTCAGGTTGAAGGTAAAATTGGGCTAACATTATTAAAATTCCTACCACCCATGATGCTATGCAAAGTGAGTATGTAATTACCGTCATATTTCTGAATACTACTGCAGTTCCTGTCACACAGTAGTATTTATACTAAAATCAAATATTTGGTAGTTTACATATATTGTTTTGCTCAGGGCCTAAAAAGCCTGTGACAAAATAGAAGTCCACATAACTAGATTCTTGCAGTATTTAAAAAAATTCAAAGTTCAGCCTCGGGACCCAGTAGTAGGTACCTATTGTTATAGATGATTTAAAAATGTTTGTATAATTATTAAATTGATTAAGACAAACTTACAGTATTTTTCCGATTGTGTACATTCGTTTAATGGAATTTACGCGTAATACAGTAACAGCAATTTAGATAAAGATTGTCAGGTAATTTAATTAAATTGACCACAAATAATACGTCATTCTTAACCAATCCTTCCCTTGTTAGTTTGAATGAAATGAAACAACAACGAGCTAAAAGTAAAACTCACTTGAAATTTTGTCCACATATTTTTAAATTTAGCAACTTCTTGTCCATTAGTCCAAGATCCGATTGGCAAAAGAAAGTGAGGGATCAATATACTTAAAAATATTATAGCGTAAATGTATTCGTCGAATCTTTTTCCAGGCAATAAAACTAATTTAAGCCTTTCTTGAAAAACTATCGTAACAAAAATAGTCTCCACAGCGAATATGAAGTACGCCCAAACATTAGTTGCAGATGTCCATCTAAAAAAAAAGTATAAAATATTATTTACTTCTAACAAGTAATAATCCTAACTCTAGAGTAGAATACTATACTTTTTATACGTCTATCATTATTGTTATAGATAGTTGACGTAACAAAAAAGTATTTTATTGCATTTGATTACTCTACCACCACCTTTAAGAGAGGACCACATACCGAAGACACTAAAATAGAAGAATATAGTACGATATTAGGAAAATTGAATTCCCAAATGAACATAAAAGGAAAAAAATAGGAATAAAATAAAAAAAGATGACACGCGTACCGAGCAAAGTGTATCTGTGGCATTTGTCTCGCATTTGAAATCTCCGCAGCTGCCAGACCTGCTATGTGTTGTTTCAATGGTTTTCTCATACACAATAGGCAAATACCAGATCAGTAACAACCTCTCAGAAACCTACAACCATTCCTTCTACCCCTATTTCCTCAGACCTACTCCATAGAGCCTTCCATCGCGGCTGAAGAGGTTAGGAACAATTATCGATATGCTTTATGAGAGTTGCAAGCTTATTTAATGCACATTTTATGAGATTAATTTCTGGAATAGCTATGTCAATCGTTTTGACCTACCTGTATGTAGTTCTTCCCAACTCCCTTTCAATTGGCATTATTCCCATTATTTGAAAGAGTACCAATAAACTTTTAGTTGTGTGATAAAAATTGTCATAATGATGCAGAATTTCGGCTTCTGATTGTTCTATTACAAACTCTGATGGTGATTCAGTTACTTGAATAATTGGAGGTTTTAGAAAACCATCTGAACGTTGTTGATGAGGATTTCTGTGATGTAGATCGGAATCTGGTCGGGATTCGCGGTCATAATCGTCCATTTTTATAGATATCTGAAAATGACTTTTTTAATAGCTATCATATGATATTTCTGAATCAGAGTGGTCAATTGGTTTAGACCTCATATCATTTTATCCAATATTATTAGAGTTCTCCCCAGGTAAACGTAAGTATTTAGAAACACCCCCCTGTATAATGATTATCGCGTATCTAGCAATTGTATTAAATTGTTTCAAATATAACTAACAAAATGGGCCTGGTAAGTAGGTAAGCTAATTCCTGTGTTTTTTAATCAATTTAATCATAAAAAAAATATATTGTGTAAAATTTTTGACCTAAATTATGTATAAATTTTACATTTCATATTTACAAAATATGAATTTTTTATTTGAGGTAACAGTTTGATATTACTATCACGATACCACAGACTGGAAAGACGTTGAACCGTAGTGCAACAGACCTAATCGCGTGTGGTTGTGACATTCATCATTTACCATACCATCATTTTGTCAATTTTTTTTTGACGAACTATCAAAGTTGAGATAAAAAATGTGAGATAATAGTAGAAAATAGAAAAATAATAGAACCAGATCTAAATGAAAGAAAGGGTGCATAATACAATTGACTGAAAAATGAGCTTTATATGGAATTTCTAGATGTGGAAAAAGGGTACCGAGAAAAAATATGAGAGAATAAAAGAAGAATAAGAAGGCGAAGACAATTTATGAAAATGGTAGAAATTATGCAAGTATATAAAATTTAGAAGTAAGAAAACAGGGTGGTCATAAATCCAATCATATTTATAGTTATTATGGACGTAATTCAAACAATGATTAGTTTTAAGTTGTAATTTTTCTTTGACAATAAAGCATACTTTCTCTCTCTCTAACACGGACATTGAATAGAGACTTGACAAAAAGAAGATAAATACATAAATACATAAATTTTTATTTAAACTGAAAACATACATTTAGTTTCTACATGTGAGAGTTTGAAGAACTTTTTTATATGCGTAGATTCATAAGTATCTTTATTGTTTTTTAGTTTTATAGTACAAATGATATGGTTTTCTGGTTAATATTTATATAAATGCAAATGTGAAAGGAAGTTATTTTATCCGTATGCAAAACTTTTACATTATATGCACTATTATATATGACATACGCAAATGTGCTGTCATCTATCGACATATCTGATATATAAATATGAGATAAGTCCTGACAATTTCACAAATTCTCAATTTGCATTCCATAATTTTTTCTGGTTTGCAGTTTAATAAGATTATCCTTTTAAAAAAATTGATTGAGTTTCTGTCAGGCTCCACTGTATCAGGAGAAGCAAACTGCATCTAGAAATAACAATAAGGGTGCAAATGGGTTGGAAGAATTGGAAGAAAGTTTCTGGTTTACTCTGTGATTGGAAAATCAATGCAAAAAATAGAGGAAGGACGTCGAGGAAATGATAATGTTCAGATAGATGTGTGTGGAGTGACAATAAAAGATCTTAGAACTTAAGAAATGTTTTTTTTTCTATATGTAATAAGACAATTAATATATGCCACTCTGTATGTTTCCGCGCAAATTTTTGTATTGTACATTAAAATCTAAGGGAAAATCAAGAACTTCATGCCTCCTAAAATTATTCCGATAAAAAAATTATTTTAATATTTTTAACAAATTTTTTCTTCTCGTTCATCTGGCTCTCTAATAGCTCAATTATTCTATATCATCTCTACCAACACTATATTTGAATACGAACTAATCTTAATATTTAAAATGCCTATCTCTCATTGTATAATAAATAAGATGTATTGAGTACATACCTTTATGAAAGTTTTTTTAAATTATTTACCATTTATTTCCAGTTTATTTTGAAACTAACAAATAGCTCTTCATAGAAAAATCACAATAGTTGAACGTGTGGTCTTAATCCTCCACTATTGTTAGAGACCGATCAAAAGAAATGAGAGGCTCCAATTTAAACGTTGCGTGCTTAAGGCCATTATAGAGGTGTTGTTAAAAAAATGTCTTCAATAATTTGTATAACCTGTAATGACTTAGCGATTAATCATTTTTGTAATTAATCCAGCACACCTACTTGAAACTTCATAAAAATTGCAGTGTGATTAATAAGATCGCGTTATTTGATGTTTTTGCTGAACTTTTTTTTTTACCTATTAGTTTTCAAATTAAATGATCGTTCTCTCCGTAGTAACTTTGTTACAGGGTTGTTCGTTACTCAAGTACCAATTTCCTTAAGTTTATTTGATAAAAATTAGGATATATGTTAAATAAAGATGTGCCACAGGGAACTGCAGACATCCATTAATCCATTAATTATTGGATTAAATCATGGAGCATTAAATTAAAAGGAATAATACGTACCAATCAGTATAAATGAAAATCAGATATTATATGATAACACCGCAAAATATCTACACGAAATGAGAAGAACTTGGACTGAAGAAAATTCGCTCTCTCAAAAAACAACAAATTACTTATGTATAAACAGATTTTGAAGCATGTATGGACTGAATTCAGCTATTGGGATGCGCCATCCAGATATTCCAGAATAAAGCACTGGAACTTTAGAAATAGCGATCTCACTAAGATTAAAAAAATAAACATAACTAAAAAATAAGTTTAATATTCTCTACCTAGCGATTTTTATTTTTGAGTTTTCTATCCTTAGCTGATTAATCACGTTGTGAATATTTATTGACAGAACAACATAAGTATTTTACTTTTACTTTATTTACATAGATAATTGTTTTACGTATATAAACAACTAGTTATAAAACATGTTTTTTATTCTAATCTTAACGTTAGTAGAAAAAACAGAAATCCTGATATTTATTTACACATAATTTAAAAGGTCCAAATTGCAGATTGTTAGATTTTTATGCGGTTTTTTTGAATTCTTTGTGTGATTAAAAATAACAGGATGACAATATTTAGAAAACAAAATAAAAAACAAATAGGCCAAATCCACATACTCACAAGTGGAATAATAATAAGAGCAGTAAAAGTATTTTTATATGTCTACTAACAACGTTAAAAGGTTTCATGTACTAAAATAATAATAAAAATAATCCTTTTATATATTGACAATTATTTAGGACAAATATGTTTTATATTTATTACGGTTTTGTATTATTCTGTCTGTTTAAATATATTTACTTTTTACCACATATTTACATCGACTTTTTACAAAAGGTTATGGTCCCAGTTCCATAATAGTAATTGAGGAAGTAGTAATGGTTGTTGTTCTCACTGAAGGGTCAAAGTAATATAGAGGATAGGCAAATGCTGAAATACGGTACATCTGCTAGTCAACAGAGAAAAATGATATGTGAAGCATTTGTTCATTCTTTTACACAATCGAGTTTTGATTTTCTATCAGAAAACTGTGCAATTTATAAATTTAAACACAAACAAATAACTTTACTTAAATTCCTGCTCGAAGGCTATTTAATCGCCTGGTTTCTCATGTACTTTTACTCGTTTCCCTAAAAGTATTTGTTTGATGGAAAGATTAGAGGGTACACTTAATAAATTAACGAAAAAATGAAAGTAAACACACCCTTTAAACTACTTGTCCAAGAGATAGCTTGCGGCAGCACCGCATTCGCTTATAAAAATAATACAATATTGTTATTTTGATTTATCTATCTATAGAAATTATTGTATTTTTTAACTTTATTTATTTTGTCTTTCAGGTTTACAGTTGTTCTGACTGTAATAAACATGTGCAGCTCCCAAAAACTAAGTTTAGAATCAAAAAAAGAAAAACGGTCTCAGAACTATCCTATTCAGGTAAGATCCATTTATAATCAAATAAAATTGTTTTTTCTCAAGCGTAAAAATTTCTGAATTTTATACTCGATATACAATAATAAAAGTCCATTGAATTTAGATTGCCAAAGTGTCTAGATCTATCTCATTCCTGTGTAATCGACGAATTGACTTACCGATCGAGTCGCCCTATGCCGGTAACTTCATTGTTTGACAGTTTAACCTAAAATTAGACCACGGCCTGTTTCCAATCCCCCCAATAAGGCCATTTGTTAATAAATACATTTATATTTTAGGTTTCGAAAAGAAAGAAAAGGTATTGGGAAAAAATAAATCCCCTAATCTAAATGTTAAAACACAAAGATAAAAAAAAACTAAGTTTAATAGAATAAGTTTGGTAACAGGTATCAATAGATACACTAGATTTCGTAAAACATATTCCTGATATGGATATGCAAATCTTAATTTACAAAATTACCATTTTTAGTCAACTTTTGGGCAAAACTCGACAGATAGTAGTTGTTAGGTGCCAGATATGGAGGATACAGTGGATGGAGAAGCAATTCAAAGTGCAATTCGTGCAATTTTGCCATTCTTAAGTACAATTTTCATGAAACAGCTCCACAATAATTAAAACAACGTTAAAATTATTATTAACTATTTTAAGCAGTGTATGTGGAATGATCTACTATAGTCTATTTTTATGTATGAGGGAGTATTAAAATAATAAAGCGTTCGTAATCCATAGGCGTACCACTTCTTTTAGTAGACAGTTAAAATATTTTGTCAAGTTATACCTCGAGTATTTTCGTATGAAATAACCTTTCATTTCGGAAGCTCATTGTGGTTTGTATTTTAATTTCTCTCTCTTTCCACTGGATTAAAACCACTTAGTTGTTAAAAAAGTCAATAAAAAAACTTTTTTAACAACTAAGTGGTTTTAATCCAGTGGAAAGAGAGAGAAAATAACCTTTGTATAAATATAATAAATATATCGGGTGTACACTTATATTTTCACCTAATTAACCTGCTTATAACTTCTAAACAGCTGAAGGTAAAAAAGTGCAATTTTTTCTAAAATATTTTATTTTTCCACAAGGTATGTTAAGAACATTGTTTAAACTTTGACTTTTAAACAACGTTACGTTCATAAATAATAATTTTAATATAAAAACTACTTCTTACCTACAAATCCAAATCAGAATCGAAATCAGAAGATGAACTGTCGCAACCAATATTTACAATGAGTGGCTCGATCATTTCATCAGTAATATTGTCCAACTTCCACATTTTCTCTTCTTCTTTAATCGTATGATTTACTGCCTTTTCCCAGTTTTCAGGCTTCACATTATTTACAGCCTCCAAAAACAACTGTTTAACATCACTCATTTTAAAAGAATTATTTTTTCTTGAAACTTCTCCCTTTATCTGTGCCCATATCAGTTCAATCGGGTTTACTTCGCAATGATATGGTGGTGATCTAACCACCGTCATCCCACGATTTTTTGCAATTTCATCAATTTTATATTTTTTTAATTTCTCTTTATGAAGGGAACACAAATGATACAGTTCTCTTCTCACAGAACCGAGATGGAACTTAATATTCTTTGAATTTAGTCAATTCTGTAAATCTTTTTTTAACCACTTGGTTGTGGGCATTTTTTCTGTAAGTCTCGAGTGATAACTTGCATTATCCATTACTATTATACAGTTCTGAGGAAGAAGATCTATCATTTGTTCGAACCACTCTTTAAAGACATCAGCATTCATGTCCTCATGGTAGTCACCGGTACGAGTAGATTCAAAAGTCAATAAACCACCTTTAACAAAACCGTTTGAACTACCGATGTGTACTATTATCAGTCTGCGCCCCTTTCCTGATGGTGGATTTAAACCAGTAGATAAATTATTTAAAAAAGCCTGTCTTTGACTTGTAACAGTTTCATCTTGCCAAAATTTATTTGGTGTATGTCCCTCGTTGATCCATGTTTCATCTAAATAAAATATATTTCTTCTTTGGTTTCTCATTTCTTTTATAGTCCTTAGGTAATTTCTTCTCCATACTACAATATCGCTTCTTTCTATTAAAATAGACTTTCTGGAATGCTTTTTCCATAGAAAACCTATTTCTTTTAAAAGTTTCCATAGTGTGCTTCGACTCATTTCAGGGTAATCCTTATCATCTCGAACCGTGGCAAGAACTTTGTCTACTGTCGTAAATTCTTTTCTAAAGAAGAACGCATGCACTTTCCTTCGAAGTCTTTCTTTCAAATGATTTTCTATTTGAAATTTTGGTTTTCCTGGAGCTTTACGTGCTGTTTGAAACTCGCCACATTTCTCTTCTTTAACAACTCTGTAAATCGTAGATTTCCCAACACCAAGCGTACTACTAACTAATTCCACTGTGTCATCAACACTTTTACATAAATGTTTGTCTGTAAATGATTTAAAACAATTAAATATTAATGTTTTTTCATTAACTGTTAAAGGACCGATTTTTTGTCGTTTGCGCGGTACTTCCAAATTTTCCATGATCACACTAGAATTCACAATAGACTGCACACTGCACCTTGCATGTTGTAACTAAACGACATTTAGTAAGCTGTCAAGAATACACAACTGGACCTCCTTACTAAATAGAAAACCTACAATCGCATTTTCGGTGAAATTTGTTGGTAAGGGATTTATCTACTTATAATTCGATTACTGTAAGAAATTCTTGGAATTAAAATAAAACGAAATTGGCAAATAGGTACTTATTGAAAATAATCTTAAGATACGGCTATGTTATCTTTAATACACAGGGCTTTTGACCTGTCCAAACCTTTTTCTATTGTTCTGTACAGCTTATGGGTATAAAAGACCAATAAAAGACCCAAAACTTGTATTAGCTCAGGTACATTTATGACAATTTTAGGAAATATTTAGATTATTCCGTAAAAATATTTAAAATGACCGTACTAAGTTTTGCATTAGAAATGCTGTTTTATTACTCTCTCATACATAAAAATAGACTATAGTGTATACCATATATCACCTTTATATTAACCACGAAGAAAATTGTAGGTATTTTAAGGCGTGAAGAATTTATGGTTGAATTCTTCTTCCACTTCTCAATTAACCAATAAACCAAAGGGCACGAACTCATCCCGATTTCGTTACCTTTCTCAATTAACATATTTCCCAATAGTCTGCCCACAAAAAGAAAACAAAAGGTAGCTGCTCACCAGGGGTTGCTTGTTGATGATAACTGGTATTATTTACATAACATGATCTTGGCATTATCTCGTGATACAATTCGATAGGGCATCCAATTTTCGAGAATATACGAGGCGGACACACTGCCCGTACACATGTAGACGATTATAAATCATTCCTTGATGATTCTGAACAGTGTCGTAGAATAGAAATAGCGATAATGAACTTGCATACAATGTAGATTGGAAAAAAAATGTTAAATTTACTTAAGGAAGTCTTAAATCTTAAAAAAATTATATTCATAGGAGCTATAACAAATTATTTGTTAAAAAAACTGGTAAAGTTATTGCCTTATTTTTACAATTGGGTCTTAACAGAGATGTATGAAAGTTTTTCATAATATAATTGCATGATTGGTTATCTTGAACTTTAGTAGAGCACGTGTAAGTTGATTAATTTTACAAAAAGTGTGTCCCGCATATCCTACGCGGTGTGAATTATTTAACAAACAG
The DNA here is from genome assembly GCA_949320105.2 of Crepidodera aurea. Taxonomy (NCBI): domain Eukaryota; kingdom Metazoa; phylum Arthropoda; class Insecta; order Coleoptera; family Chrysomelidae; genus Crepidodera; species Crepidodera aurea. The sequence continues at coordinate 27,588,618 of OX439477.1, forward strand.
TTTTCAAAACGCATATCTTTGTTTATAGAGTAATTGCTATTCCAAGTGCCACTCTACGACGGACGTGAAAATATACGTATATTGTTTTTACCTCAAACTCTTCTGAAATTACATTTTTATTAGCTTACGGCCAGTATATTCTGAAAATACTTTTATTATTGTTTTGATTAATTAAAAACTCCGACAAGAATTAGTTTCGTGTTATTGTTTATTTGTACAACTTAAAATGAAAATTCGACAACAGCCAATTTTATCTTTCACTAGTAATAAAATGTTTAAAAAAAAGAAAATACTGTGAAATTAACAGTACATTTACTTACATATTTTTTTTTAATTTTTACATTGAGAAACTAGTAAATTTCAAAGCCAGAATGACTGATGAAAATATATAGAAACCTAAACTTAGGCTAAGGTGTTATTGGTTACTCTAGCTCTTAAAAAACACAAAGATTCTGCAAAATTCCACATTAACGAAATCTCACGGCACCTACAGAGCTAGTTTTATAATTAGTTGTCGTGTTCTAACCTCGAAACTACCACTAGATCTAAGAATACAGCAATTAAATCCACGTGCGTGAAGAACATTTCCAGGCGAAACTAATTCAGCCAACTAAATAGGATTTTCTAACATAAACTGTACAAAAGTGTCTTTTAATGAAAGGATTAGATGAATACAATTTGAAACTAAATGATCCCTTCCAATATCATTTGGATAAGGGTTAGCACGTCTGTTCTCTAGTCTTGTCTTTTTTGTTTTCCATGCCTTTGGAAAAAACAACTGTCTATAGAAAATCTACGCTTTGGTGAAATCCCTTATTAAATGTGGTGCCCTTGGGAAACAGTGAGCGAACTTTAAATCAGTTTTTCTTATTTTTATGAAACCTATTTTTTGTATTTGGTGGGAATACGTCGATTGAAGTAAATCCAAAATTGAAATAATGGCAAATACAAAAGTTTATTTTCGATGGTGATGATTTTAGCAAACTTTATTTTCGGGTTCACCAGAATTGTTTTTTAAATCAATACTAAATTTTCGTTCTTTTTTTTACTGACCAATGTTCAATCTTCTTTTTCACTTTTAGAGTGATCTGGGTCCAAAAATAAAATGCTCCCCGCATTTAAAGAGTAGATGTAGACGCCACTGATATGAGAAGATTCCTGCTGATTTACCAGGAATACAAATGCTATTTAACATGCGTGTTACACGTCTTTTTGTCGGTAAAAGAATTTTTGATGTCGAGATTTATTAAACTTGAATCAGTTACAGTTTCCTTTAGATCATGGTTAATCGATTAGATGTGAATAAAAACGAGATTACCTTGATTATTTCGTGTGTATATTAAATATGGGTCAATTTTTTATTAACAAATGTGGGCGGATTGAGATAATGAATATTCTGTAGAAGGTATGTCCAGTTTCAGTAGGCAAAATCTTTAAATTTTCCAAATAGCATTCCATAATGATGTGAACAAACCAATAAAAAAATTATATGAGTAAATCAGATAAACAAAAGCCAGCCATATTTGTTGGCCAACTTTTGATGAAGGATTATGGCTTTGGTGGTAATCTTTATTGGCCAATGGCACTTTTTACACTTATACGACACGACGTGCTTCTTATAGTTGTTAGTCTTGATTACCAGAATTCCAACCACGAATCCTTCCGTTTCGGGGAAAAGCTGTCCGATACTTATCCATCTGTAGAACGGGTCTTTCTGTGCCTGCCCCTCTTTTTGTGACCGCTGCTCCTGTTTCTGGGCAAGGACCAATCCAGTAGTAGTATTAACAAAATGTCGGACGTCAACTCCAAAATAATTAAGTAACTGCTGACTGTCATTATGGATGTTTTCTTATTATACAGGTACGTCACCAGTGCCGGTCCTAGACATTTTTCTAGTTAATGCGAACAATTCACTGGCGCCCCTCACCACTGGCGTAGCTTGGGGGGCGCGTAATACAAGGGGGCCTGGGCAGTGGCGGCGCCACGGGGGGCAGTATATCCCCCCTCCCCAGCAAATTGTCGTTTTTAGCGCCCCCTTCGATTTTATAACTAGTGATGTAATTGCTGAATACCAGTCTTTTAGTTTATTATTTAGAGAACTCAAAGATAATAATAATAAAATGCCTCTATTTATTATTGTGGTATACAATACAGTAAAGTATATATATACAAAAGTTTAAAATATTAAACGTTTGTTGATATAAATGGACCTAGAATCTACACATTGTATAAGAAACGAAAGGAATATCAAAATTACCGAAAAAAAAAATATGTTTGGGCCATTTTTTAGGATATAAATGGACCTAGAATCTACAAAAAAATTCAAAACAATTAAAATTTGGTTTATGCAGAATGAATTTTGCATAAGAAACGATTGGCAATGTCAAAATTACCGCAAAAAAATGTTTGTGCCATTTTTCGAGGAAAAAAATGTGTTTTTTGGTATATAAATGCACCTAGAATCTACAAAAAAATTCAAAAAAATTAAAATTTGGTTTACGCAGAATAAATTTTGTATAAGAAACGATTGGCAATGTCAAAATTACCGAAAAAAAATGTTTGGGCCATTTTTTGAGGGAAAAAGTGAGTTTTACAGGATATAAATGGACCTAGAATCTACAAAAAAAATCAAAAAAAATTATAATTTGGTTTAGGCAGAATGAATTTTGTATAAGAAACGATTGACAATGTCAAAATTACCGCAAAAAAATGTTTGTGCAATTTTTCGAGGAAAAAAAACGAGTTTTTTGGGATATAAATGCACGTAGAATCTACAAAAAAATTAAAAAAATTTGTTTTACGCAGAATAAATTTTGTATAAGAAACGATTGACAATGTCAAAATTACCGAAAAAAAATGTTTGGGTCATTTTTTGAGGGAAAAAGTGAGTTTTACAGGATATAAATCAATAAAAATCAAAAAAAATTATAATTTGGTTTAGGCAGAATGAATTTTGTATAAGAAACGATTGACAATGTCAAAATTACCGCAAAAAAATGTTTGTACAATTTTTCGAGGAAAAAAACGAGTTTTTTGGGATATAAATGCACGTAGAATCTACAAAAAAATTAAAAAAATTTGTTTTACGCAGAATAAATTTTGTATAAGAAACGATTGACAATGTCAAAATTACCGAAAAAAAATGTTTGGGCCATTTTTTGAGGGAAAAAGTGAGTTTTACAGGATATAAATGGACCTAGAATCTACAAAAAAAATCAAAAAAAATTATAATTTGGTTTAGGCAGAATGAATTTTGTATAAGAAACGATTGACAATGTCAAAATTACCGCAAAAAAATGTTTGTGCAATTTTTCGAGGAAAAAAACGAGTTTTTTGGGATATAAATGCACGTAGAATCTACAAAAAAATTAAAAAAATTTGTTTTACGCAGAATAAATTTTGTATAAGAAACGATTGACAATGTCAAAATTACCGAAAAAAAATGTTTGGGTCATTTTTGAGGGAAAAAGTGAGTTTTACAGGATAGAAATGGACCTAGAATCTACAAAAAAATCAAAAAAATTATAATTTGGTTTAGGCAGAATGAATTTTGTATAAGAAACGATTGACAATGCTAAAATTACCGAAAAAAAATGTTTTGGCCATTTTTGGGGAGAAAAGGAGATTTTTAGGATATAAATGGACCTAGAATCTACAAAAAAATTAAAACTTGGTTTACGCAGAATGAATTTTGTACAAAAAACGATTGACAATGTCAAAATTACCGAAAAAAAATGTTTGGGCTATTTTTGAAGGAAAAAGTGAGTTTTTTAGAATATAAATGGACCTAGAATCTACAAAAAAAAATTCAAAAAAATTAAAATTTGGTTTACGCAGATATGAGAAATATCCTCTCCTTGCCGAACTTTGGAGGGGGGGCAATTGCCCCTACTGCGTAGATTTTTCTGTCGTACTGGACGAGTTTAAAAATATTAAAACAAGGCGTTTACTACTGTAAATAATAACATATATACTCTATTATTTATTTTTTTTATGATAAATACAATATTACTTTAAATACCCCCCCCCCCCCCCATCCCTAATTTCTAGAACCGCCACTGGGCCTGGGGAAATTTTTAAAATTTGAGTAGCCTAAAATGCTGGTTTGGACTACTTTTTATTACATTAGATTCAGAAAAAATGATTTTCCAGCTGTGGCGCCCCCTGGCCGCGGCATCCTTTGCGTACGCCTTAAACCGGCCCTGTACGTCACTATCAAAAATTATTTACTTTTCTATAATCTTCTATAATTTTCTATGTGTAATGATATATACCTACATATATTTTTACTTTGTCCCTAAAGCACCCACTAATTAACCTATAAATTCAAACACGAACTTTTGGTGTTCAAACATAACAAATTACCCAATATTTTATGAACCAATTTCAAAGAGCAGAAGAGCGGGCATATACAATTTGTACATATAAATTATCACTCTGGGATATCTACCGATCATCCCATAAATTTTTCTCAAATTAGAATATTTCATGTCGGTTTAGTACCACCGAATTTTTTCTTTTACTACACGGTCGTGTATATGCTCCGTCCAAGTTAAATAATTGCGATGTCATAATTTAATTTGTTGTGGTGTTGCCACATCAACTTTAATTTCAGTTAATATGGGGTGATATTTGGTATTTTGTTCATTATTATTATTACTGATACTGACTGGTACTCTTTAAATTAAATTGTCGTGGAGCTAGCAGACATTGTAAGTTGCGAAATATTAATTAATATTAGATATATAGACATGTATGTAACAATGGCCGTTTCAGAAGTTATGTCAACTTGAATATTTAAAAATAAAGTAAGAAATAAGAAAATAAAAGAATTTGTTGTATTACATATCTGCAATGTTAAATATTCAATCACGATTGGTTCGGCCTCATTTGACTTTTTTATTTTTTTTAATTATAATATCGTATTTTTATATAATTTGGCAACCTCGCATATAAAATATTATCGGTAGCAGGGGATGTCAAGCAGTTTTTTGTTTTTTAATCATTGTTAACTGATTTGTCATATTGTCAAGATGTTTAATAAAGTTATTAGTAAGTGTTAAAAAAAAAAAAAAAAAAAATATATAATACAAAGAAAGTACAGTCCACATTAATCCCGAAAGGGACACGAAAGTCAAAACAACACATAATGGTCCATCGAGCGAATTATTTACTTGCAATATAATTGCAACTCGTCAAAAAAAATATTGGATGAAAAGCCGACACTTGTGAAAGAAGCCGTTGTATGGAGATTCAAGGTTGATGACAATATACAATCAGATCGAGGGAGGTGCGGTGAGTGCATAACTGTTCCTTATTTTCATTTTTTACCAAGAGAATTATTGTAATTTGGAATTGCTTTGTTTGAGACGATAATTTGAGGTTTATTTTTGTTGGTATTAAAATTAAATTAGAAATATGACTGATTTGGCGACGCTAAGGCAGAAACGTGGTGCCTTGAAAGGCCAAATCACACGATTTAAAAATTTTTTAGATGGTATAAACACTATAAACAATGATAGTTTACAGCAGTTACGCGTTAGATTAGAAAAGTTGGAAGAAAGCGTGTTAGATAATTTTAATGAAGTACAATTGGGAATTGAGTTGCTAGAACCTGCAGAATTAGAACTTAATACCCGTGACGAATTTGAGACATTTTTATTTGAGAATATAGCCCAAGCAAAACAGAAATTCGCAGAGTATGACGCAACAGTTCAGGCGCAGATCACTCTAAATACAAATGGCTCAAGTAGAGGCCAAAGCATTGATTTGGAATTAAAAAAGTTTAATTTGCCCTTTTTTAGTGGGGAATATGATAAATGGTTTAAATTTAAAAATACATTCATTTCATTAGTTGACAATAATGCAAAATTTGATAATGTTCAAAAGTTCTATAGATTATTAGAATGTTTAAAAGGGGACGCAGAAAAGGTACTGTCCGAATTAGAGGTGTCTGATGGAAATTATAAAGTAGCTTGGGACATGTTAATAGAAAGGTTTGAGGATAAACCCGGTATTATCCAAAAGCATCTAAAAAGTCTTATAGATATGGATCCAGTAAATGACATAAGATCATTTTTGGATCAACTAAACAGCCATTGGAGAGCATTAAAATCACTTGGGGAGCCTATTGAGCATTGGGACAGAATTTTAATTTTATTAATGTCCCGAAAATTATTGGGACAAACGAAAATATTGTGGAATGAGGCGCGAATAGGTAAATTTAAGGGGGAACCCACTATGGATGATTTTAAGTTGTTTCTAACTGAGAGATGCAAAAGCATAGAGGCGTTAGAAGATAAAGATAAACAAAAGAGACCAGGTAACTCAATGACGCATTTTTCAAATCATAAAAAAGAATTAAAATCATGTGTGGCTAGTTTCGATAACAAATGTAAATTTTGCAACGGTCAACATCTTATTTACTTTTGCGATAAGTTAAAAGATTTGGCTGTCGAAAAACGTTGGCAAGAAATAAAAATTTTAAAATTATGTATAAATTGTTTGAGACCTAATCATTTTGCTCGAGAGTGTCGATCCGAAGGATGCAAAAGGTGCGGTAAAAAGCACAATACGCTGTTACACTACGAAAATTCAAGAAATGCAAATCAAACAAATTTTTTATCAGTTGGAAATCAAGGGTCCTCACATTCGGAATTAGAACGATCAGCTGAAACTGCGGCGTTGCCGGTTCAGCTAGATGTAATAAATCACGAAGTATCCGCTCATTGTTGTACTCCCGAATCACAAATTTTATTAGCCACGGTTGTAGTTTATGTCACAGGAAAAAATGGTGAGCAGCATAAAGTAAGATGCCTGCTTGATAGCGGTTCGCAAGCTTGTTTCATAACAGAGCGCTTAGTTAAAAAGTTAAATTTGCCAATTACTAAATTAAATTTGCCCATAATGGGAGTTAATCAAGTTAGAAATACGATAACAATGCAAACTAAAGCTACGATTACATCAATTTTTGGTAACTACCAAACATTTGAAAAATTTTTAATGTTAGAAAGAATTACTGCAAGTATTCCTAATTATTCCTTTAATACGTCACGTTTAAATATTCCTAGAGATATTTTATTGGCTGACCAACACTTCAATTTGGCCAGTGAAGTTGATATTTTATTAAATGCTCGTATATTTTATGAAACCTTAATTGAGGGTAAAATAAATCTCGGAATAGGTTTGCCTATATTGCAAAATACTTTATTCGGTTGGGTAATAGCAGGTCCATTGACCATGACACGAGAAAATAAGCAAAATGAAGTTAAATGTAATTTATCGGTATTCCAAGAATTAAATGACATTGAGAAATTTTGGAAAATTGAGGAAAATGAGCCAAAAAAGGTACTATCAATCGAAGAATTGGAATGTGAAAATCATTTTTCCGAAACGGTTACTCGCGACGCAGTCGGGAAATTTGTGGTTACTTTACCGACGCGGGAAAATATTTCGGATTTAGGGAACTCGTTAGGAATTGCTGAGAGGCGACTAGTTTCAGTCGAGCGAAAATTCTTGAAAAATCCTTTATTCAAGGAAAAATATGTTAAGTTTATGAGGGAATATTTGAACATGGGTCATATGGAAAAAATATCGGACAAAGATATTAATTCACGAAGTATGGGTAATGAAAAAATTTATTATTTGCCACATCATGGGGTATCAAACGAGGCTAGTAGTACCACAAAATTAAGAGTGGTATTTGATGGCACTGCTAAACCGTTTGTCGGTCTAGCATTAAATGAAGTACTTAAAATAGGGCCGTGTATTCAAGACGACATTTTTTCAATTTTGTGTAGGTTTAGATGGCATAATGTAGTTATTATTTCTGATATCGAAAAAATGTATAGGATGATAAATGTTAATGAGAAACAACAAAATTTGCAGCGTATAATTTGGCGCGAAAGTCCCGATGACGAAGTTCAACATTTTAAATTAAAAACAGTTACTTATGGCACAGGGCCGGCTTCATTTTTGGCTACTCGTTGCCTTAAGCAAATTTCTGATGATATTGAGGATAAATTTCCTCAATTAAGCAAAACCATATCACGGGATTTTTATGTAGATGATTTGATTACTGGATGTGAAACAGATAAAGATGCAATCGTTATAGCACAGGAAATTACGCGTGTTTTTAAGCAATACGGATTTAATTTGAGAAAATGGAATTCGAATAAAATATCAGTTTTAAATCAGTTGTCTGACCGGAAATCAGATAATTTGGGGCATTTTTTAACAGATAATGATAATTCTAAAACTTTAGGAATATTTTGGAACGCAAAACGGGATGAACTTGAATATGTCATTGATACCAAAGTAAGGGATTATTCTCCAGTGACAAAACGCGTGATTCTAGCTTCTATTGCTAGGATCTTCGATCCACTTGGTTTAATCGGTCCGATAATTACCCGAGCAAAAATACTAATGCAGAGACTGTGGCAATTAAAGATTGGATGGGATGAGAAAGTCCCTTCTGAAATATTCACAATTTGGGTGGAATTTAAAAATCAATTACAATATTTACAAAACATAAAAATTACAAGACACGTATCAGTGGATGCTAATAAGAGCATTGAATTTCATGGTTTTTGTGATGCTTCGGAAACGGCTAGCGGAGCATGTATTTATGTACGAACGATAGATTCGCATGGTACAGTTAATGTTAAATTATTGTGTGCTAAATCACGTATAGCGCCTTTGAAAACTATTTCATTACCGCGATTGGAGTTAGTAGGGGCTCTTTTATTGGCGCATTTAATGAATAGGGTCCAACAGGCATTTGATAATGTTATACCAACCTTTTATTGGTGTGACTCTAAAATTGTACTATGTTGGTTAGCTGAAGAGCCACATATTTGGAAAACTTTTGTAGCCAATCGTGTTAGCGAAATACAAGGTATGAGTGACGTCCGTAATTGGAAACATGTGGAATCTAAAGAAAACCCTGCAGATGTAATATCTAGAGGTGTTAATCCGCGAGAATTGTTAGATTCAGACCTGTGGTGGAAGGGACCACAATTTTTAAGTGAAACCATAATTGGAAATGTAAATATAATAAATTCTAATATCACTGACATTCCTGAGAGAAAAAAGGTTAAACCTATGACGTTGATTAATCAACTTGAACCATTTTCACTTATAGATAGATTTTCTAGCTTAACTAGGCTACAACGCGTTACGGCATGGATTCTAAGGTTTGTTAAAAATTGCAAATCAAATGCGACATCTAAATTGAGCGGCGAATTATCAATGTTAGAATTAAATGAGGCTTTAAACAAATTAATTAAAATAGCACAAACTGAATCATTTGAAAAGGAAATAAGTTCTTTAGTAAAAAATAAATCTGTTTTCAATAAAAGTAAAATTAAATCATTGGATCCGTTTATCGGTAAGGACAGTTTATTAAGGGTAGGTGGTAGGCTACGAAAAGCGCCTCTGCACTTTGATCGAAAATTTCAAATTATCTTACCGTATAAACATAATCTGAGTAAATTAATTATTCAAAATGAGCATCATTTACAATTGCATGCAGGTCAACAGGCTACGTTAAATTCTGTAAGACAATATTATTGGCCAATTAATGGCAGGAGGGCAGTACGAAGTGTTATTTCGAAATGTATGACATGTTTTAAATGTAAACCTGTCTCATCTTCTCAAAAAATGGGTGATCTGCCCCTTGATCGCGTTAATCAGCCCATCAGGCCATTTCATGTTTGTGGAACTGATTTTGCAGGTCCGTTTCTTATAAAGGATGGGAAATTAAGGAATCGCGCTATAATTAAAGCATATATGTGTATTTTTGTCTGTTTTGCCACTAAGGCGGTTCATATTGAAGTGGTTAGCGATTTATCCACTGAATCTTTTTTTAATGCCTTTAAGAGGTTTATTTCGCGTCGAGGTATATGTAAGCGGGTGTATTCTGATAACGGTACTAATTATGTGGGCGCTAGCAATCAAATTAAAGAGTTATTTGAATTAGTATCTAATATTTCGGACAATGAAAAATTTTCAAGGTTTTGTAATGATAATAAAATTGAATGGTTGTTTATACCTGCTAAATCGCCTCATCAAGGAGGACTGTGGGAAAGTGCTGTTAAATCAGCGAAATTTCATGCTAATCGTATTATCGGAAATTATCATTTGACATTTGAGGAACTTTCAACTATATTTTCTCAAATAGAAGCAGTTCTTAATTCTCGTCCTCTTACCGAACTCTCCCATGATCCTTCAGATTTAACCCCATTAACACCTGGTCACTTCCTTATTGGAGCCCCACTCACCGCTCTACCAGAGATGAATATCCAGGAAGTTCCTGACAACCGTTTGCCCAAGTATAGGCTTATCCAGAAAATGTACCAACATTTCTGGTCCCGTTGGTCCCACGAGTACCTTTCTACTCTTCAAAGGAGAAACAAATGGTCCAAATCCTCCAGCAATCTAAGTGTTGGTCACTTAGTTTTATTGAAGGAAGACAACATTGCCCCCCTACATTGGAGATTAGGGCGCATTATTGAGACTCACCCTGGCACGGATGGTATTGTTCGCGTAGTGAGTGTCAAAACTTGTTCGGGTGTAGTTAAAAGGTCTATTCAAAAAGTGTGCGCTTTACCAGTGAATTCTGACCTTTAAACTTTATATACAATTTTTTCTGTTTGATAATTATTTATGTTTTACTTTATGTTTTATGTTGAAAGGCAATCCTTTCAAGGCTGGCGGCTATGGTTCGGCCTCATTTGACTTTTTTATTTTTTTTAATTATAATATCGTATTTTTATATAATTTGGCAACCTCGCATATAAAATATTATCGGTAGCAGGGGATGTCAAGCAGTTTTTTGTTTTTTAATCATTGTTAACTGATTTGTCATATTGTCAAGATGTTTAATAAAGTTATTAGTAAGTGTTAGAAAATGTTTTAATCATCAAAAAATATATAATACAAAGAAAGTACAGTCCACATTAATCCCGAAAGGGACACGAAAGTCAAAACAACACAACGATACTAACAATTGAAATTGTATTCTGAGCATTAAGCTGTCGTTATCACGTTATCCGTACCTAATGAATCCACAATAGTCGATTGCGGTGTTCCTTTGAATTCAGTATTAAGATAAATGCCACGTTTATGTGCAATGACTTGTAGAGAATACGGAGTAATTGTTTCGCGGAATATTTATTGTTTTTCATAGTAACAGTAGAGCTTAATACTTTCCGAGATGTGAATCATCTGAATCCTAACACTTAATTGAGACAAATTTTATACAAAAGTTACTTCAAAACTGGTTGATTGGGATATCGTGTGGTTCCAAGGATAGTCAGGAGATTAAGAAAATTAAAGGGGATTTGCAAGTGAATTGCTATAAAAAACATCAGCAAAGTGAGAGAAGAATAGATCCTATTCAGACACAATTGTGGAGCACGGCTTTCTTATGTAAATCTGGTGACCTAATGTCCAGTTATGCATATCTAGAATTTCCACAACACGTTGAAATCCACCAAGGCAACAACGTTAAAGCATATATCAAATAGACAACTCTCGCAGTATCATCAGGGATAACATTAATTTTCCAAGCATATGTAATTTTCATTCCTTCCAGTTATTTGGATAAAAAAGACATAAAAATAATTTTACAACAATTGTATTTAAAATTAAAATATTTTATATACATATAAGAGATTTTATTAATCCAAATAACTGAATGAATATGTTCATTTACATATCGGGAAACTTATTCGGTATATTTTGTAACTTTTCCATATAGAAATTGAAAATAAATAAAAATAAAACTTAAATTGTTCACTGATCATTTAACATAAAATATGAAACTAAATTACAAATTTAAGCAAACTAATAATTAAACTATATATTTTAGAGTATTAATTGCTGTTATAGTCGAAAATTAGTTCATTAAAATTTCTATTGCTTGATTATTAGTTCTTTAATGAACTGTAGAAATTATAGACAATTTCCGTATCATTCTTTATTTTTTTTATGCAAGTCACCTACATCTGTTGTATTATAAATATTTTTGAGATTAATTGGTAATTAGATACGGTCCTAATTAGAAAAACAAATATGTTTTTTTATTCATAAATCCAATAATCAACTAATCGTTCTGAAGATATCTGTCTTTATATATTGTATGTATTTTTTATTTAACTATAATAATAAGAAGAAAGGGAATGTCAAAATATAAATCAATACATCAGTTAAATAGATCAAGGGCGGCTCCAGTCCAGAGATTTAGGGGGGCAACGTCGTCGGCTGTTAGGGGGTTTTTAGGATATAAATGGACCTAGAATCTACAAAAAAAATTCAAAAAAATATTAAAATTTAGTTTACGCAGAATGAATTCTGTATAAGAAACGATGGGCAATGTCAAAATTACCGAAAAAAAATGTTTGGGCCTTTTTTGAGAGGAAAAAGTGAGTTTTTAGGATATAAATGGACCTAGAATCTACAAAAAAAATTCAAAAAAATTAAAATTTGGTTTACACAGAATGAATTTTGTATAAGAAACGATTGGCAATGCCAAAATTACCGAAAAAAAATGTTTGTGCCATTTTTGAGGTAAAAAGTGAGTTTTTAGGATATAAATGGACCTAGAATCTACAAAAAAAATTCAAAAAAATTAAAATTTGGTTTACACAGAATGAATTTTGTATAAGAAACGATTGGCAATGCCAAAATTACCGAAAAAAAATGTTTGTGCCATTTTTGAGGTAAAAAGTGAGTTTTTAGGATATAAATGGACCTAGCATCTACAAAAAAATTCAAAAAAATTAAAATTTGGTTTACGCAAATATGAGAAATATCCTCTAATTGCCGGACTTTGGGGGAGGGGCTACTACCCCCCCCTTGGAACCGCCGTTGAGATAGATGTTAATTTGTATACCAGTGATCTCTTATTTTTTCAGATACAACAGATGTATAGGGACCAAATTCAAAAGAAAATACCAAAGACTGCAGGAGATTGGTCCGAATGGTCTCCTTGGAGTTCGTGTTCCAGAACATGCGGCGGTGGGATAACGCAACAGACTAGACATTGTATTCATCGACCAGCCGATTCGAGGTAAACAAATATAAAAGTATACATATTTCTTGTGTACTTAAAAATACAAGTAGGTACATTTGATTTTTATTAATTGTATAATCGAAACTTAAATACTATTTATTTATTTATTTATTTATTTACGGACTGTCTTAATGAAATGTTGCTGTGGAAAAAGGTACATGGTGTTAAGTTTAATTTTTTTTTCACGAATGACGTATAATTTGAAATATAAATCGACCTTTCCGATTACTTTAATTAAACATTTAGTAGGGTCGAAAATTGGATGTTTTCATTTTCTAATATGTGAAAGTAAAAATTCTATATGGACTGTCAACGTGTAAAAATTTTACTACTAATAAATTATGGATTCGGAAATAGATAAATCAGTCGTAAATAATATTTGTTTTGCATGAGTATTGATTTAAGTTTAAAACAATTAGTGGAAAATTTCAATGCAAATCAAATGACCCGCACACTCTTGTTGAGTGTGTGGTTTAAACATTAAAATAAATTGCCCATAAAAATTCTGTATCAATAAAAATGCTAATTTTGTTCTTATGTGTGTAACCAAGCCTCGATTTTTAAATGGCTAGTAAGTGGTTTTATTTTACAGTGTGATCGTAATGTTTTGTCTAGAGAAATAATCACCCAGTCAGATGAATTACCTTGTAATGTAATGATTCAGTTTTTAACCAACTCTAGCAACTCTGTAAATTGATGACAGGTTATCAAAAATTTCGTGATTTGTGGAAAATTTTTGAAAATTCAGGGATGTTAAATAACACAATCTATAGTCCACTTCTAAATAAATAGGTCAATAAATCAAGTGTAATTTTATTCAAGTTGCAAAGCGCTTTCGACTGTTAAGTCAACTTCAGTACTTCCAAGTTTTCAGTTAAAAAGTGTGAAAATTAAAGTATTTACAGCTCAGGACAGGTAGTTAACAATTAAAATTAAAATACGACATATTATAATTAAAATTCGACAAACAAGCAGTACAAATGTGTATAAAATAAATCTGAAAAACTATTAAGTGGCAACCGGAGTTCTTGTGAGAAGCAAATTTCACTTCTATTTTATATAAAATTGTATTTATATGCGTGCCACTGGGAATACTTGACCATGGAATATTTATCGACAGCTTTAAATGTCTGCAACGATGTGGCAGCACTTTACAAAGATATTTAAGAAAAAATGGGAAACCATAATATTTAAAAACTACTTGATATTTTTTAAAACAAATAGGAGCAAATTTTCATAGATTTAATGCAGAATGGCGCGGATATTTCTTTTTATGATTTTCCATTTAAAATTAACAAAATAAATTCTTTTCGAAGGTTTACGAAAAAATCAAGATTTCTCCACCCTAAGTTTTGGAATTATTAGTATTTCCTGAAAATTTCACAAAAATCAGACGAAAATTAAAGGCTTAAAAGGTTATTAAAATTTTTCAAGGTGTTCGGTTTGCTCTTAAACTTATTATAAAAATTATTTTATTTAATAAGGACGCGTGCCAATTGATGTGAATTGTGTTTTTAATGGATAATCGAATATAAAACTTAAAAATTATATATGCTGTTATGAGGTGTGCTAACTTTATCATTTATATAAATCTTACACTTTTATAGAGATCTCAACTACCTACGGCTAATTATGTTCAAATAGAACCTAGCAATAAAACGTATGCACATTAGTGCGTACAGAATGAAGGAAGTGACGTTATCTCACGCCCTGACCACTTCACTGCCCCCAAACAATGAGACATTAAATCAATGCCCTGTCAAACCGTTACCGTTTGGCTTTCGGGCTGCTTGCACGATGTCATCTTTTACAAAGATGAAAATTGGTGCTTTCTGTCATTATATGTAAAACAGTTAACTAAAGTGGGACTATTGAACCGTAAATTTTCATAGATCTTTTTACAGGACGATTTATATATTTGGATTCAATTATTTTTAATAAGCATGGTAAGGTAACCATAGCGTGTTTCAGGTTCCAGAAAAAAAGTAAAATTTTCTGTTTGGTACACTATTTTTTCTCTGTGGACGTTAGTAAATTAGGCGAAAAAATAATCCCTTTACCTGTATTTCTAAAAGGGTCTATAATCATAACCTGTAAATTGGACGGAGGCCTTTCTTAAGTACCAAACTCAATTAGGTGTTTAACGCCAAATCTAACCTCATTTGTTTTGTATTTCTAATTACTCATACTTAATTACTTTCTACATAATTGCGTGTTTTTTATGTTTTTTTGCTTAAAATAGATAAAAAATAATAAGAAAAGATTTGAGATTTTATGCAACAAACAATACAGATACGTCACTGGGACGGTACTGATTTGCTTTACGGTAAACGATTAAAAAAGAAGAAACATGAGAGACCAAGACCATCAATAGTTTCGAAAAACGAAGACGAAGAAGAAGAAGAATATTGAGACGAGCACAACTTTGAAGCGACACCACCGGTATTAATTTGAACCTTCACGAAAAGCATAATTTTGTTTGTTTACCTGCAAGTCGAACGAGTGTTTTGATTTTGTGCTTCGTGTATTTTGCTGTTATTTGTTAGTTAAACGTTAAAAATGCCCAATAAAAATAATACAAACTATTGCGTTTATGGGTATACCTCTAGGAAATCTAAAAATCCGGAATTACACTTCAATTATGATCCACCCAAGAAGCAACAAAAAAGGTGTCATCGTCGTAAATTCCGGGAAAAGTCTAATCAATTTTAAATCTGAAGATTATATTACAAAATCAGGTAAGATAAAGATTAGCATTTCTGAGATTATTTCTTGATTACTACTGAAATGTTTTTAGGAATTATTTCAAACAAAATAGCACCCAAGTAGTGCAAAAAGTGTGTGCCATCACATCATTTGCCCAGTAAGCCACTTGATGTTAAAACCATTAAATATGTGCAAGGAATGATGGTTAGTTAGAAGACAGCAAAGTGTTGCCTATAAACTAAGTAAACTTGTCCTTACAAACTGTGTACAGTTGTACTTTTATATATGTAAACTTAAAATCTAATTGGGTGTGCACATCATTGCTGATATTTCAACTTATCATTTTTCTAAAGGTAATATTCAGTAAAATAAAACCTTTGTCACATCATAATTTTAAAATTACCATTATTATGTTCCCCTTTCGTACAACACCTGTTTTCAATAATTATACAGTTACAATTAGTAATCAATTATTATAATAAAATGTTAAATACTACTAAAACTGAATAATTCAAAGTTAGCTTTGAACTTATGTTAAAATAAAGGATTAAAAAATATACATTTTCTGTTTATTTCGAAAAAAACAAAGTAGATAAACAAAACAAAAAGTTTTGCAACATATACATTTGATGGCCTATGAAGTGTTTTAAGCCTAGAAAAAATTTTCTTAATTTTTTATATTTTAATTTGATATTGATTTAAAAAAATAATTTTGAAACAACGAATAGGATATATTTTACCATAAATCAATCAAAAGTAGGTTCTTAGAAATCATTTTTTATTTAAATCACTTTTACAATTACAATTATTATCCTGAAAAAATTGAAATAAAATTTATCAGCAGAAAACTGTTGTATGTTTCTTTGGCATATGATTTAGCTCCCTTCCAATATCATTCTATATTAGTAGAGGTGAAGATGATAATACCTCTAGGCTATATTCATCCTGAAACACAAAAAAAGCACACAAAAACAGAAGTAAACAATAAATTTCTGAAAAACGTAAGATATGCTAAATAAATATCCTCAATTTTAGAATAACGACACAAAAAACAGGTTCAATTGAGTCTAAATACAGGTATATTATGGTAATTTCCAAATCAAAAACCTCAAACAATCACAAAAAGTCTTAAAATAATACAAATAAACCACTCACTCAGTATAACTTAATGCACTATTTACCAAAAATTACGCGTTTCATGTGAACAGCTGATCGACGACTGTGGCGCCGCCATCGGTAATTATTTGTCTCAATAGAATAACGATTTTAAAGTCGGCAAAACACAAATACACTAACTTAGAAACAAAGAAAATACTACATACTAACTAAAAAATATTAATAAATCAAAAATAAATGCAAAATCAAAAACCCACGCTTCAACAAAAATCAAAAAATGACATTATTGACAGTGACATTTAATGATGTCGAGTGTGAATTTTCGATTCGGCTTAAATCTAACTTCAGTTTAGTTAGACCAGTGACGTAATTTCAGCAATTGCGCAATATTCAAAAGGCACATTATAAAAATTAACAAATTGCTGGTAAAAATTATGTATGCAATTAAAATTAAAAAAACATATTGTGTTGTTATTTATTCATATAGTACTTGTTATTTATAAGGTTTTAAATATAATCTGAAAATTAGTTAAACACCCAATTATGAAATTAAATTTTCTTTACCTTTTCAGGTCAAGTAGGTTCATAGTTTAGTTTATTTTTATTTTCTTTTAGCGGATAGATAAAAGTAGAACATGTCGGTGTCAGTGATCAAAAGTGAACGTGGAAAAGATATGATTTTATTTGAAAATTTTACTTTTTCGAAAGACAATCTGTCAAAAAGTGTACCCAAAAAAGGCCGCATTGTAAAGCCAAAATTTACACAGTTGGTACCTACAGAGCACCTAATTTCAAGTTTTTGTTGATTTTGAAAAGGCTATCGACGTAGCATTACTGTATGTTGAAATTAGTTGTTGCCGATTTTACTTACACCAAGCCATGATATAGAAAGATCGGGCTGAGTTCTGATTATGAATCAATAACGGAAATCGGCATTTGGCTTAAAAACACTTTGGAGTTGACTGATTTGAATCCAAATGAAGTAGAAGACTGTTTTGTGTCCTACAAACCACACAATGAACTTTTAGATAAATATTCTGATTATTTGTTAGAGACATATATAGGTGAAAACGCAACATTTCCTCCTGTAAAATGAAAAAAATACAGATACCAAATATATGAAAAATTTACGTTTCCGGCCAATTTACCTATAGTATTAAAATGACCCTAAAATCCATCCGTCCAGTTTACATGCTCATCTTATGGAGGAGGTAACCTTCCCGTCCAGTTTACCACCGCCCTTCTCTGTAATAGCTTTAACCAGATTATCGTAGAATAAATCTTGAATTGCCGTGTTTTTCGCATGGGTACATTGCATGGTCATACTGTAAAGGGAAGATGTGGTTTCTTCATTTCTTCATTTTCTTCATTAGTAAAGTTAGCTAGTTTTTATATAAGTGCAAATAATAGTTGTAAGTTCTTTTTTCTGTTCTTCTCTTTATGATATTACAAATTGACCCATGCAGGACCTCCAGAGAGTCATAAAATAAATTCTAAAAGTTATAAATAATATAAAAAGTAGTACAAATGGAAGAAGTACATTTGAAATAAAATTTGACCAAAAAATTCCATTCTTATAGCTAATTTAATTGCGAAATAAATGTTATTTTTAAATCATTTAATTATTTAAATTATTTTGGTTCATAGGTTTGTCCGTAGACAAAGACGACGGCGTCAATATAAACAACTTAGCGGCTGTGTGGGACTTTATAAGAGGATTCACCTATGCAACAGTCAGGTAAGTTGATTTCGTATATACATTGTCTATAAGATAAAAATCAGATAATCTGAAAGAAAAATTAAGTATTCGTATGAAATGGCTCCAGATATACGATAGACAAGCTAAATTGTTGCATGATTTACATGTTACGAATTATTTTGAGAATTCATTATTATTCTATGTATACAAAAATCAAATATTAAGTAAAGAACTGAAATTATTTGCCTTTGTTAAAGGCTGTTTTTAGAACACAATGTGTTTTTTTGGCATGTACACGAACACAATGTAAAATAAATAGTGGAATTGTCTATTATGAAACCGTTTGTTTTATGTTTGATTTCAAATTCGAAAAATTACTCTGTGAATCTGATTTAGACAGATTATTTATTTTTCCTAAAAATATCCTGATGAGCCTCTGCACGAGAAGCAAGTTTTTGAGATGTCGAACTTTAGGGATATCCTCTCTCTGACTTCCTTGAAGAAGAATAATCATAATTAAAATTTCGTAGTAAAAATCATTTCGAATACATTTAGCTAATATATTTAGGTAAAATACATAAGGTACTATTTTTATGCATGAGAGAGTAATAAAACAGCATTTCTAATGCAAAACTTAGTACGGTCATTTTAAATATTTTTACGGAATAATCTAAATATTCCCTAAAATTGTCATAAATGTACCTGAGCTAATACAAGTTTTGCGTCTTTTATTGGTCTTTTATAACCATAAGCTGTACAGAACAATAGAAAAAGGTTTAGACAGGCCAAAAGCTCTGTGTATTAAAGATAACATAGAAGTACCTATTTGCCAATTTTGTTTTATTTTAATTCCAAGAATTTCTTACAGTGATCGAATTATAAGTAGATAAATCCCTTACCAACAAATTTCACCGAAAATGCGATTGTAGGTTTTCCATTTAGTAAGGAGGTCCAGTTGTGTATTCTTGACAGCTTACTAAATGTCGTTTAGTTGCAACATGCAAGGTGCAGTGTGCAGTCTATTGTGAATTCTAGTGTGATCATGGAAAATTTGGAAGTACCGCGTAAACGACAAAAAATCGGTCCTTTAACAGTTAATGAAAAAACATTAATATTTAATTGTTTTAAATCATTTACAGACAAACATTTATGTAAAAGTGTTGATGACACAGTGGAATTAGTTAGTAATACGCTTGGTGTTGGGAAATCTACGATTTACAGAGTTGTTAAAGAAGAGAAATGTGGCGAGTTTCAAACAGCACGTAAAGCTCCAGGAAAACCAAAATTTCAAATAGAAAATCATTTGAAAGAAAGACTTCGAAGGAAAGTGCATGCGTTCTTCTTTAGAAAAGAATTTCCGACAGTAGACAAAGTTCTTGCCACGGTTCGAGATGATAAGGATTACCCTGAAATGAGTCGAAGCACACTATGGAAACTTTTAAAAGAAATAGGTTTTATATGGAAAAAGCATTCCAGAAAGTCTATTTTAATAGAAAGAAGCGATATTGTAGTATGGAGAAGAAATTACCCAAGGACTATAAAAGAAGAAATATATTTTATTTAGATGAAACATGGATCAACGAGGGACATACACCAAATAAATTTTGGCAAGATGAAACTGTTACAAGTCGAAGACAGGCTTTTTTAAATAATTTATCTACTGGTTTAAATCCACCATAAGGAAAGGGGCGCAGACTGATAATAGTACACATCGGTAATTCAAACGGTTTTGTTAAAGGTGGTTTATTGACTTTTGAATCTACTCGTACCGGTGACTACCATGAGGACATGAATGCTGATGTCTTTAAAGAGTGGTTCGAACAAATGATAGATCTTCTTCCTCAGAACTGTATAATAGTAATGGATAATGCAAGTTATCACTCGAGACTTACAGAAAAAATGCCCACAACCAAGTGGTTAAAAAAGATTTACAGAATTTGCTAAATTCAAAGAATATTAAGTTCCATCCCGGTTCTGTGAGAAGAGAACTGTATCATTTGTGTTCCCTTCATAAAGAGAAATTAAAAAAATATGAAATTGATGAAATTGCAAAAAATCGTGGGATGACGGTGGTTAGATCACCACCATATCATTGCGAAGTAAACCCGATTGAACTGATATGGGCACAGATAAAGGGAGAAGTTTCAGGAAAAAATAATTCTTTTAAAATGAGTGATGTTAAATAGTTGTTTTTGGAGGCTGTAAATAATGTGAAGCCTGAAAACTGGGAAAAGGCAGTAAATCATACGATTAAAGAAGAAGAGAAAATGTGGAAGTTGGACAATGTTACTGATGAAATGATCGAGCCACTGATTGTAAATATTGGTTGCGACAGTTCATCTTCTGATTTCGATTCTGATTTGGATTTGTAGGTAAGAAGTAGTTTTTATATTAAAATTATTATTTATGAACGTAACGTTGTTTAAAAGTCAAAGTTTAAACCCTTATACCTACATAACCCGTTTGACACAATATTCTTAACATACCTTGTGGAAAAATAAAATATTTTAGAAAAAATTGCACTTTTTTACCTTCAACTGTTTAGAAGTTATAAGCAGGTTAATTAGGTGAAAATATAAGTGTACACCCGATATATTTATTATTAATTTCTCTCTCTTTCCACTGGATTAAAACCACTTAGTTGTTAAAAAAGTTTTTTATTGACGTTTCGGCTTTCCAGATCGATAACGGCTTTCGATCTGGAAAGCCGAAACGTCAATAAAAAAACTTTTTTAACAACTAAGTGGTTTTAATCCAGTGGAAAGAGAGAGAGAAATTAAAATACAAACCACTATGAGCTTCCGAAATGAATATTTATTATATTTATACAAAGGTTATTTCATACGAAAATACTCGAGGAATAACTTCACAAAATATTTTAACTGTCTACTAAAAGAAGTGGTACGCCTATGGATTACGAACGCTTTATTATTTTAATACTCTCTCATACATAAAAATAGACTATAATATTATTCTGACCTCTTCTATATGTAGCAGAATTATTGACAGGAGAACCTGGAACACCCAATATATATTAGCTTTGTATTCTCGTAGAATGTTTGTAAAATTAATTTTTGTTTAAAAATGTATTTTAACCCCGAGGGGTAAACCGCTACCAAAATTTTGTACACCTGACTTCCAAACTTCCATGACTTCTACTTAATTTCTGTGGACTTCTATGGACTTTCTTGGACTTCCAGATGACTTCCTTTGATTTAAACATGACTCCGCTGACTTCCAGATGACTTCAACTGACTTCCATGGACTTCTTGATGACTTCCATTACTTCACCCTAACTTCACATGATTTGAAAGGACTCTGTACACCAGACTTCCTTAGCGGTTTGCCCCTAGTTTAACCCTAAGTTTTTTTTTTTACAATAATAATTAAACCCTTTGAAAAAAATGTGGTGTGATACCTCTGTAAGCACGCGACTAATGAATTGCTTATCAACATGATATCCTAGACCACCGCGCTCTTTGTAATAGAACCTTTCTTTATTCCATTGCACACCGCTAATTCAGCGGACAAATACATTTTTATGATGTTGATAGAAGTCATTATTTTAAATTTTTATTTCAGGATTGTCCATCTGGACAAGACTTTCGTTCTGAACAATGTGCATCATTCAATAATCGACTATTCAGAGGGACCCGATACCAGTGGGAGCCGTACTTCAAAGGTAAGGTTCAAGCCATAAACGTGTTAAAGTGAAGTCTAAAAAAAGGTTGGCTTAAATTAAAAACTATAAAATTTTCGTAAAATAGAAAATAAAAGTAATTCAAATTATAAATAATTATCAGAAGGCATATTAATCGTCCTATTTCTAAACAAGTGCGGATTTACGGGGGGTACAGGGGGTAATTAATAAAAAATTTACTACCTTTCTTGAACTACTTGGTAAGTCCCCCCCTAAATAAAAGCTAAATCCGCCCTTGTTTCTAAAGTGGCGCCTGGAAATAGTAACAAAGCCCACACGGAACTCGAGATTTTCTTAAAATTTGAAACGCTTTATTGTTGGCGAGAAATTTTTTTCATTGATTTATACTAAGTTGGTACGCCTATGGTGCAATGTACAGTTATCAAAATATTTTAGTTACTCACTTCCAAGGAACAAATGCATGTTAATTTTGAATATTTACTCAGAAAACATGTTCGTATGGCACTTTTAATATTACGAAACGAAAATAATTAATATTTGTAAAGTGCACAAGAACCGGGAATATATTGATGAAAATTATTTCCAAAAAACATTGTGTTGAGAGTACCATAATCACTGAAACTCAAATAAAAATTAAATTAATCTCATATCTATTCGTAAAAAATTTAATTGGAGAATTAAACAGTAAAATTCTATAAAAAAATAAATTTCGACTTTCGGATATATATTTCGTAGTAAATTGTGAAGCTAAAAATGTTCATAACGCCCGCTCATTGTACGAGGGGGGTCTGGATTTCTCCGGCAATAAATTTTTGGTGGCTTTGCCTGCATTTTCTTTCATATTCAACAAAAAAAATAAAATTTTGCGAAGTTACTTAAACGTTATTTTTAATAAATATCCGTCATATTTATCTTCTATAATTATTATATTAATCAATTAACCAAGTTTATGTTATGATTCTTGATAAAAGAAGGTCCTTATAAGAAGATCATATAAAATCATTTTTTAAAGATATTTTTTCCAGAAAAAGTCAAGCACGTGGTTCCAGCTAAATACATTTTTAACTATTATTCTCTAGCAAGAAATAT
This sequence comes from Crepidodera aurea, assembly GCA_949320105.2. NCBI lineage: Eukaryota > Metazoa > Arthropoda > Insecta > Coleoptera > Chrysomelidae > Crepidodera > Crepidodera aurea. The sequence continues at coordinate 27,611,964 of OX439477.1, forward strand.
TATGATTTGGAATAAAAAGATCGTAGTTTAAAGTTTACCATTTGTTATTATTAATAAAAGTATTTGCAACCTTGAAATTAACCTTGACAACTTGTTTTATATTGAAACACGGTTTTTCTTAATATATGAAAATGTAGTCTTTTATCGCAACTCATACACAATCAAAATTGCAGAATGTATCATATATATAATCCATTTATTTTTATATTTATATTTATAATAATAATAATAAAGTTCTATTATTATTATTATTTATTATAATGTTTTAAACTAAAAAAAGTAAAAATTTTAGATTCCACGAACATTATTATCGATCATTTTATAAATCTGAAATTATTTATCTTCTAGTTGACAAACGAATACAAAATACTATAAATTTCCTATATTAAAAGTTCTAATTTTTCAAAAAAATTAATTAATTTTGCCTTTTTTTTTAAAAATATATAGCCATAGATTGTCCAAAATATTTTAGTATCCTTATTGGTAAAATAAATCCTGCGACCCATTCCTGCATTTAAATTTGTTTCTGAAGCTTATGCAACACAAAATACACTTCGTGCTAGAAGAAAGACTACCTAACTGCATCCAGCTCATGGATATTTATTTATAACCAGATATTAGTTACAGCAGAAATTATTTATAGGCTTTTCTGAATACTATATCTTTTTTTCTTTGTAAAATTAAACACATTTTTATTTAACAATAAAAATTGTTTACTTGTCCCTCCCCCAAAGTCCGGCAATGACAGGATATGTCTCATATCTGCGTAAACCAAATTTTAATTTTTTTGAATTTTTTTTGTAGATTTTAGGTCCATTTATATCCTAAAAAAAATCACTTTTTTCCTCAAAATTGGCACAAACATTTTTTTCGGTAATTTTGACGTTGCTAATCGTTTCTTATACAAAATTCATTAGACGTAAACCAAATTTTAATTTTTTTTTGTAGATTCTAGGTCCATTTATATCCTAAAATACTAACTTTTTCCCTAAAAATGACCCAAACATTTTTTCGGTAATTTTGACATTGCCAATCGTTTTTTAGACAAAATTCATCTGCGTAAACCAAATTTTAATTTTTTGTAGATTCTAGGTCCATTTATATATCCTAGAAAAAATCACTTTTTTCCTCAAAATTGGCACAAACATTTTTTTCGGTAATTTTGACGTTGCTATTCGTTTCTTATACAAAATTCATTCGACGTAAACCAAATTTTAATTTTTTTAAATTTTTTTTGTAGATTCTAGGTCCATTTATATCCTAAAATACTAACTTTTTCCCTCAAAAATGGCTCAAACATTTTTTTTCAGTAATTTTGACATTGCCATTCGTTTCTTATACAAAATGCATAAACCAAATTTAAATTTTTTTGAATTTTTTTGTAGATTCTAGGTCCATTTATATCCTAAAAAATTCACTTTTTTCCTCAAAAATGGCCCAAACATTTTTTTTCGGTAATTTTGACATTGCCAATCGTTTTTTAGGCAAAATTCATCTGCGTAAACCAAATTTTAATTTTTTTGAATTTTTTTTGTAGAATCTAGGTCAATTTATATACTAAAAAACTCACTTTTCCCCCCAAAAATGACCCAAACATTTTTTTTTCGGTAATTTTGACATTGCCAATCGTTTTTTAGACAAAATTCGTCTGCGTAAACCATATTTTAATTTTTTTGAATTTTTTTTGTAGATTCTAGGTCCATTTATATTCTAAAAAAAATCACTTTTTTCCTCAAAATTGGCACAAACATTTTTTTCGGTAATTTTGACATTGCCAATCGTTTCTTATACAAAATTCATTCGACGTAAACCAAATTTTAATTTTCTAAATTTTTTTTTGTAGATTCTAGGTCCATTTATATCCTAAAATACTAACTTTTTCCCTCAAAAATGGCCCAAACATTTTTTTTCAGTCATTTTGACATTGCCATTCATTTCTTATACAAAATGCCATGCTGCGTAAACCAAATTTAAATTTTTTTGAATTGTTTTGTAGATTCTAGGTCCATTTATATCCTAAAAAATTCACTTTTTTCCTCAAAAATGTCCCACAAATTTTTTTTCTCTAATTTTAATATTGTCAATCGTTTCTTATACAAAATTCATTCTGCGTAAACCAAATTTTAATTTTTTTGTGCAGATTCTAGGTCCATTTAGATATAGATAAATAGAGATGAGATAGAGTGAGATAGAGATGAGATAGAGATGAGATAGAGATGAGATAGAGATGAGATAGAGATGAGATAGAGATGAGATAGAGATGAGATAGAGATGAGATAGAGATGAGATAGAGATGAGATAGAGATGAGATAGAGATGAGATAGAGATGAGATAGAGATGAGATAGAGATGAGATAGAGATGAGATAGAGATGAGATAGAGATCAGATAGAGATGAGATAGAGATAGAACACTCGGACGTCAACAATTAGTTTTTTTGTAAAAATACAAATGAATACTTTTATTTTTTCAGCAAAAGACGAATGCGCTCTAAATTGTAGAGCATTGAGAATGAATTTTTTTGCTACACTCAACAAGACTGTTATCGATGGAACACCCTGTTTGTATCCAATTGCGCATACAGGAAAAGCAGCTCCTAAAGGAACAAGAGGTGTTTGCATTGACGGATATTGTAAGGTAAGTAAGTACAAATTAAATTAAAATAAATATATGACCAGATATATTATTATAGTCAAGAATTTTATTTTACCTGCAGCGATCCGTTCTTTATCCTGCAAATAATAAAAGCATATAATCTATTACGGAAGATGGTTTTGCGGTAGGTTTAATACTTGCTTGATCGATATAGTAAACAACCAATTAGTTGCATGGACATTATAAATTAATGACTCTCCGTTTATGTACATTCACGACCAATGCGTTGAATGCACCGCGAAAGATAAAACAGTTTATGTGCATATTTGCACCTGACCAGCAGTATTGCATTCACTACAAATGTTGATACCTACCTACATAAATAATTCAAAAGTTTGAGATTGTAATGCATTTCTAACGATAACCATAAGAATGTTTTATTACAGGACTGTATTTATTAAAAATTTACATCATTAAAAGTATCAGAATGTGAATAATTATGTTTAAAACTAATTTATTTGAATAATACAACAAAAACAACACAGGAATTAATTGAGCCAACAAATGGAAATACTTTCAAAAATTAATAAGCACGCCACTGCCTTCAATATGCCAAGGGTCAATAAAACTCCAATCATTTTTGGTTCTAGTATAGTATGTTTGATTTAAAAATGTAAGGAATTTTAAGTCATACTTCACTGTAAAATATGTTGCCTAATTTAAATTAAACGACACATTACTTGTCGTCAATATGTCGACCAATCAGAAGAGAGTTGTGGATTGTGGATCTCTAATTTATATATACCTATAGATGTTACAAACAAGAACAAAAACTTTAATACTACAAAAAAAAATAAAAAATGTATGATCCAAAATAGTTTCGTTATTTGTAGTCGTGCTTTTGCTAAATGTAGTTTGTCAGCCTATTGTGGTTAACAAATTTTTGCTTTTGTGAGTATACAGACATATTTCATAAATAAACAGCAAAGAGATAAAATGCCATTTTCTCTGAAATACGCACAAGGATTTCTTTGTGAAATTTTTGTCAAAAAGCACAAAACTTGTTTTAGAAGCAGAAACACATTCTTTGCATTTGATGAATTTCATCATAGACGTTCACCATTCCGTAACAAGACAAATTTAAAAAGAAATCAAGGCACTAAAAAAATCATTGCCAACGTAATAACATAACAAAAAAAAGAACATAAGCAACAATAGTAGTTTACGTAACAAGTCCCGAAAGTGGTATTTTACTGGACGAGTGGGCAAATTGCAGGGCGAGCCGCAGGCGAGTCCTGCAAGCCTGCGAGTCCAGTAAAAGCACTTTTGGGACGTATTACGTACAATATTTTTTTTTAAACGTGCAGTGTTGTACTATAAACATCATATTATTCAGTTTACATTTTTATAACAAGAACTCTTTATAAAGTAATTTTAACAATTGCTTGGGTGGCTGCCTTAACAATTTCATCTGGTATAATTTCATCTTCCATTAATTCACAATCAAATGCATCATTTTGAATATCCATTTTATAATAAACGTCACGTTTTCAACTAAACGTCAAAATATGTCAAGTTATTTTATAGTTTTAAATAATACAAAACTCGGTTACTATAGAAACCAATTGACCGCTATCTTAGACTAACTATATTATTATTTTTTTCATTAAAGATAGGCCGGAAAGTAAATAAAAATGAGTCCGGTAAAAGCTTTTACCGGACTATCACAATAATTTTCTGGCTCGGTCCGACAAAATGAGATTTTCTGACCTAAAAAAAACCGGAAAGTACTAATTTCTGGCCGGTTTTATAAAAAAAAAGATAAGTAAAAAAAGTTGATTTTTTTCTAAAAAGAAGTCTGTCTAATTGGTCTTTTGCCATAGCCACTAAAAACTTTATACATCTTTTTCTACCTTTAATGACAGATATTGTTTTTTTAGTGAAAAGAAGGAACTGTAAAATTAAATAATAATACCAATAAATGAAATTTGAACGAATTTTTTGTAATACAAACCGACCTTAGTGCTCATTTTTGAACTGCCAAGTCTTCCAAAGCAAACCTGATGACACGGCCTGGAGTGAATTTGCTCAATCTTTGATTTAATAAATTCTAACAAAAATTTCGAACACCAAAATGCAACTAAATTTTTCTATTTTAAGTAACTAATGAAATCAAATTCCGAATGGACATTAAAATAAATTTATTTATTCCATAAATACCATATAAGTATCGAGCTATCAACCAGTAATTATTCGTCTACCGCACAGATAATTTATGGTATTCCTGGTATAGGCAAAACTATCAATCAATAATGTAAATACCAATTAAAATTGAAACACAAATATTGAATATAATTCTAACATGTTGCTGGCATGTTGATTTTATATTGATAGGTAACCAATTTTTTTTAGCATACCGAACTAATATAAATATCACAAACATGCATCATCAATGAGGGATAAAATAAATAAACTTCTTTAGAGTTAACATATTAAATATTTTAAAAACCGGTAAGTTCGAATAAAATTCTTTTTAAGCTTACTAGGTTGCAGTGGCATGTGACTTCCAATTTTCTTAATATTTTATTCATCCTTTTATATATCCATTTGGTATAATACGTGGTTATTTAATAAAAAGCATTATAGTAGCTAAATGTTTAATTTTATTACAAACAAAATATTTATTTGTACTACTTTCGTATTCCCGGAAATATCCTATAGAAAAACCCCTGGGCATCAAGTCTGTCCGGCATTTTTTTTTAATTTGCAGATATTCATAGGTACATTTACCTCCGAAAATTTCAGATACGTGGAATTTGTGGAAGGGTGGGAAAAGGGCTCTAAATGACTCTTAGAGCATTTTTGTTTAGACAAAAACTGAAGAGCAGTTCATTACCTACAAAGATTGTCCCTATGATTTTTTTCGCTACACTAATATTTTTTGCAAAAACGGCATTTCAAAAATTCGCAATTTTGAGAATCTGAAAATACGGCGCTTCCTTATCAAAATCTGGGATGCGGGGTCTGAAAATACACTGATTTCCCAAAACTTAAATATCCTCCCGTTTTTGTCCGAAGACAAAAGATAAGGCATTAATAACCAACATGTTGTTTTATGAAAATACACAAAAATAATTTATTAAATCTTTCTGAATATATTTTCAAAGCCCCATTATCCAAAAGGATTCGGTGAAATTAGTCGATAAAAAAATAAGAATAAATTTATAAGAGGGTCAAAATATGGAGCAAAAACAAACTTTGGCCCGGTTTTTCAATAATCCAGAGAAATAGATAAAAGGAAAAAGTAACATGATATTATAGTTCCTTCTTTCATCTGAACTTTGAATTATGAAAAAATATTAATTTTTACGTGATTTATTGAAAAATTTGTAATCCGCTTGGGAGTGTCATTCCTTTAGAGCGTGCTCTCTAAATGCAGGCCAGGAGTGCGTTTTGGAAGCTCTATTAACCTAGCAGTGACATGGCGGCAGAACCAAATCGGACCTAGTAGGTCAATTGTCGCTTTTTTGTCGCTTTTTTGTTACGCTAGTCCCACTTTTGTCGCTTGTACCAGTTCCGAGAAAAACGCGTTCCTGCTAGGTTAATAGGGATAATTCCTTAATCGGCGGCAAGATCAAATCGGACCGGTAGGATCAAATCGGACCTAGTAGGTCAATTGTCGCTTTTTTGTTACGCTAATCCCACTTTTGTCGCTTGTACCAGTTTCGAGAAAAACTCGATTCTCAAAAAAACCCTGTTAACCTAGCAGTGACATAGCGGCAGAACCAAATCGGACCTAGTAGGTCAATTGTCGCTTTTTTGTTACGCTAATCCCACTTTTGTCGCTTGTACCAGTTCCGAGAAAAACGCGTTTTTCAAAAAAACCCTATTAACCTAGCAGTGACATAGCGGCAGAACCAAATCGGACCTAGTAGGTCAATTGTCGCTTTTTTGTTACGCTAGTCTCACTTTTGTCGCTTGTACCAGTTCCGAGAAAAACGCGTTCCTGCTAGGTTAATAGGGATAATTCCTTAATCGGCGGCAAGATCAAATCGGACCGGTAGGATCAAATCGGACCTAGTAGGTCAATTGTCGCTTTTTTGTTACGCTAATCCAACTTTTGTCGCTTGTACCAGTTCCGAGAAAAACTCAATTCTCAAAAAAACCCTTTTAACCTAGCAGTGACATAGCGGCAGAACCAAATCGGACCTAGTAGGTCAATTGTCGCTTTTTTGTCGCTTTTTTGTTACACTAATCCCACTTTTGTCGCTTGTACCAGTTCCGAGAAAAACGCGTTTCTCAAAAAAACCCTATTAACCTAGCAGTGACATGGTGGCAGAACCAAATCGGACCTAGTAGGTCAATTATCGCTTTTTTGTTACGCTAGTCTCACTTTTGTCGCTTGTACCAGTTCCGAGAAAAACGCGAAAATATATTAGCATGACTAGTTTTTTGTAACTTTTTTTGAGGTGCTTTGATGCTGTTTTTGGGCCGAAAAATTCCCGTGTGAGGTGTTTCGAACGATTTGATAAGTAATTTCAGTAAAAGTCCAGAAGATGACGTTCTTAGCTAGGTCGCCTGCACCAGGTCCTCCTGAGGACGATTTCGATGTCAAAACTAAGACGAGCGACTCGAAAAATTCCCGTATGCTGTGTTTCGAACGAATAGGGTTTTTTTGAGAAACGCGTTTTTCTCGGAACTGGTACAAGCGACAAAAGTGGGATTAGCGTAACAAAAAAGCGACAAAAAAGCGACAATTGACCTACTAGGTCCGATTTGGTTCTGCCGCTATGTCACTGCTAGGTTAATAGGGTTTTTTTAAGGAACACGTTTTTCTCCGAACTGGTACAAGCGACAAAAGTGGGACTAGCGTAACAAAAAAGCGACAATTGACCTACTAGGTCCGATTTGGTTCTGCCGCCATGTCACTGCTAGGTTAATAGAGCTCGTTTTGGAGCCGGTTATGTCGAAAAGTATCAAATTTTTGACAAACATTCTTTAAGTGTCATATTTTCGGAAATATCGGCGAAAATAGGCGAAAAAAAACCACATTTTTGAGACCAATAGGCACCTGAGATATTCGGGGGTAAATATACCCATGAATACCTGCAAATTAAAAAAAATGGTGCCGGA